>JANJGK010000013.1:38992129-38999629 GCA_039081455.1 Macrobrachium rosenbergii
TTTTTTACTTTTAACATATATCATTTAAAATCCTTTTTTACATGATTTCTACAATGGTTTTTGTCTTAAATCATGGATGTTTTTTGTTGATTTTTGAAGTCGATTTTTAACTTATATATTTACTGTTTTCTAACGGAGTTTTTTTATATAATGTTTTTGTAATATGTCAGTAAACGATACTAAAATTATTCATCAAAAAGAGGGCAAAACTCAAAAAAAAATATTGTATTCAAATTGAAATATTTTTGAAACTGTTTACATATTTCATTTATATTCTTTACCTTAATGATTTTTAAAATTTATTTTTGACTGAAACCTTAAATGCTTTTATAAGTGTTTTTCATACATACTTCATTAATTTTTTCTTTTTATAATGATTTTGAATTGATTTTTGTCTTAAATCGTGAATTTTTTTTAGTTGATTTTTGAAGTTGATTTTTTTACGTTTTTTTAACCGGTTATAAGAATATATCTGTAAAAGTTAAACTAAATTCATTGATCATAAAGAGGGAAAATTTCCCAAAAAATATTGTATTCAAAATTGACATATTTTTCTAAAACTTTCATGTTACATTCTTATTCCTTTTTTTAGGTCATTTTTGATGTTGATTTTTTACTTGAATAAATAAATAAATGTAAATAAGAATAAATAAATTAATAAAAACAAATAAAAATGAATGCAAATAAACAAATAAAAAAATAATAAGATAAAAAAGATAATAAATAAGTAAATAACATTTACTAAAAATAAATCTACAAATAAAGAAAAATAAATAAATAAAAGTAAGTAAATGAAAAATAATATGATCTAAATCTAAGTAACTAATATGTATGAAAATAAAAGTAAGTAAATGAAAAATAATATGATCTAAATCTAAGTAACTAATATGTATGAAAATAAATAAGTAATAATCAATAAAAATAAATTAAGATAAATAAAAGTAAAAATTAAAAATAAATAAATCTAAATAAATAAAATTAAGTAAAACTAAATAAAGAATAAGAAAATGCGTAAGAAGAATTAAAAAATCAACAAATAAATAAAAATAAAAATAAACGAATAAAAACAAAGATAACTAAATAAATGAAAATAAATAAATAATAATAAAAAATTAAATAAAAATAAATAATTAAATAAAAAATAAATGAATAAATAAAAAAAAATAAATGAATAAAAAGTATTAATAAATAAATAAAAATAAATGAAAATAAGTAAAAAAAATAAATAAAAATAATAAATAAAAAAATAAATAAATGAAAATAAATAAATAAAAATAAATATATAAAAAATAAATAAATGAAAATAAATAAATAAAAATAAAAAATAATTAATAAAAATACATAAAAAAAATAAAAGTAAGTGAAATAATAAAAATAAATAAATAAAAAAATGAATAAATAAATTAAATTAAATAAATAAATAACAAAATAATTAAATTAAATAAATAAATATAAATAAATAAAAAAAAATAAATAAATAAAAATAAATAAATAAATAAATAAATAAAAAATAAATAAAGGAAAATAAGTAAGTAAATAAATAAACAAAAATAAATAAATGAAAATAAATAAATAAATGAAAATAAAATATAAATCAAAATGAATAAATAAAAATAAATAAATAAAAAAATAAAAATAAATAAATACAAAATAATTTAATAAAAAAAATGAAAATAAATAAATAAAAATAAATAGATAGGTAAATAAAAATAAATAAATAAATAAAAATAAATATACAGGTAAATAAAAATAAATAAATAAATAAAAATAAATATATAGGTAAATAAAATGAATAAATAAATAAAATAAAGAAATTACAATAAATAAATAAATAAAAATAAATAAATAAATAAATGAAAATAAAAAAAATAAATAACGAAAAGCAAAAAAAATTAATAAATTGAATAAACGAAAATATATAAATAAAAATAAATAAATTAATAATTATAAATAAATAAATAAAAAAAAATATAAATAAATAAAAAATAAATTCATAAAAATAAGTAAAAATAAATTAATAAAAACATAAATAAATAAAAATAAATAAATAAAAAATAAATAAAAATAAAGAAATAAAAATTAATGAAAATAAATACATAAATGAAATAAATAAAAAGAAAAAGATAAATAAATAAATAAAAATTAAATAATAAAAATGTATAAAAAAATAAAAATAAATAAATATAAATAAATAAGTAATAATAAAAAATAAAATTAAAATAAAAATTTAAAAAAAGAAAATAAATAAATAAATATAAATAAATAAAAATAAATAAATAAATAAAAAGATATAAATAAATAAAAGTAAATAAATAAAAAATAAATGAAAATACATAAATAAAAATAAATAAGTACATAAAAATAAATAAATAAATAAAATAATAAATAAAGAAAAATAAGTGAATAAATATAATTGAAAATAAATGACTAAAAATATAAAAATAATTAAATAAATAAAGTAAATAAATAAACAAAAATAAATAAATAAAAAAATATATAAAAAACAAAATTAAAGAAATAAAAAATAATATATATAAGAAATAAATAAATAAATAAAAGCAAATAAACAAATAAAAATAAATGAAAATAAATAAATAAAAATAAATAAATAAAAGAAAATAAATAAATAAATAAATAAATTAAAAGAAATCAATAACTATAAATAAATAAATAAATAAGTAAAAATAAATGAAAATAAATAAATAAAAATAAATAATAAAATAAAATAAATAAATAAAAATATATAAATAAGTAAAAAATTAAAAATAAATAAATATATAAATAAAAATAAATAAATAAATACATAAAAATAAATAAATAAAAAAATTAATAAATAAAAATAAATGAATAAAAATAAATGAAAATAAATAAATAAATAAATAAAAATAAACAAACAAATAAAATTGAATAAATAAATAAAAATAAATAATTAAATAAATAAAGATAAATAACCAAAAATAAATAAAGAAATAAAAATTAGTAAATAAATGAAAATAAATGAAAATCAATAAATAAAAAAAAATAAAAATAAAAATAAATAAATAAAAAATTTATAGAAATAAATGATTAAATAAAAATAAATAACTAAAAATAAATAAATAAATAAATAAAAATAGATAATTAAAAATAAATAAGTAAAAGTAAAAAATATATAAAAATAAATAATAAAATAAATAAATAAATAAAAGTAAAGAAAAATATATAAATAAATAAAAATAAATAATGAAATAAATTAATAAAAATAAATAAAAATTAATAAATAAAAATAAATAAATATATAAATAAAAACTAAATAAATAAATAAAAAAAATTAATAATTAAAAATAATTAAATTAATAAAAAGAAATAACTAAAAAAAATAAATAACTAAATAAAAATAAATAAATAAATAAAAAATAAATAAATAAATAACAATAAATAAATAAATAAATAAATAAATAAATAAATAAATAAATGATAAAAATAAATATATAAAAATAAATAAATAAATAAAAGAAAAAAAGAAAAATAAATAAATATATAAAAAAATTAAAAAATAATAGATAAGAAAATAAAAATCAATGAATAAAAAATAATTAAAGATAAAGAAATAAAAATAAATTAAAATAAATAAATACAAATAAATAAACAAAGAAAAATAAACTAAAAAAATACATAAAAAATTTATAAAAATAAAAAATAATAAATAAATTAATTACATAAATGAATAAATAAATAAAAATAAGTAAATAAATAAATGAAAAATAAATAAATGAAAATAAATAAAAAAATAAATAAATAAAAAAGAAATAAAAAGAAATGAATAAAAATAAATAAAAATAACCAAATAGAAAATAAATAAATAAAAATAAAAGTAAATAAATAAATAAAAATGAATAAATAAATAAATAAAAAAATTAATAAAAAGAAATAAAAAGAAAAAATTAAATAAAATGAATAAATAAATATAGATAAATAAAGAAAAATAAATAAAAATAAATAAATAATAATAAGTATATAAAAATAATATATAAATAATAAATATATATATAAAAATTAAATAAAAATAAAAAAAACAAATGACAATAAATAGATAAATAAAAATAAATAAATAAATAAAAATAAATAAGTAAATAACAATAAATAAAAAATATATAAATAAATAACAATAAATAAAAAATAAATGAAAGCAAAGAATAAAAAAAAATTAATAAATAATAAAAAAAAATGAAAAATAAATAAATAAAAAACAAATAAAAGAAATAAATTAATAACAAAAAATTAATAAATAAATACAAATAAATAAATAAATAAAAAATATACGAAAATAAATAATAATAAATAAATAAATAAATGATTAAATAAATAAAACTAAAAAAACAAAAGTAAATAAAAAATAAATAAAATGAAAAAAATAAGTAAATAAATTAATTAAAATAAATAAATAAAAATATATAAATAAAAATAAGTAATTAAAATAAATAAACAAATAAATAAATGAATAAAAATAAAAATAAATATTAAAATAAAAAAATAAAAAAATAAATAAATGAAATAAATAAATAAATAAAAATTGATAAATAAATAAATAAAAATAAATAAATGAAATAAATAAATAAATAAAAATAGATAAATAAATAAATAAAAATAAATAAATAAAAAACAAATAGATAAATAAAAATAAATCAATAAATAAATATAAATAAATAAATAGAAAAAAAATAAAGTACATAAATAAAAATAAATAAATAAATTAAAATAAAAAAATAAGAAAAATAAAAAAACCACATAATTAAATAAAAATTAATAAATAGATAAATGAGAATCCTTTCAAAAAATAAATAAATAAATAAATAAAAATAAAAAATGGATAAAAATCCATAAAAATAAATAAGTAAATAAAAATAAAAATAAAATAAATAAATAAAATAAAAATAAATAAAAATAATTAAATAAATAATAAATAGATAAAAAATAAATAAATAAATATAAATAAATAAATAAAAAAAAATAAATAAAAAAATAAATAAATAGAAATAAAGAAATAAATAAATAAAAATGAATAAAAAAGTAAATTTATATAAAATATATAAAAGAATATATAAAAATAAACGAAAATAAAAAATAAAAAAATAAATAAAATAAATTAACAATTAAAAATAAAGAAATAAAAAAGAAATAAATAAAAATAAGTAAATAAAAATAAATAAAAAAACGAAGATAAAAATAAAAATAAATATAAAAAATAAATCAATAAATAAAAATAAAAATAAGTAAACAAAAAAAATAAAAATTAATAAATAAAGTAAATGAAGAGAAATAAATAAATAAATAAATATAAATAAATGAATAAAAATAAATAAATAAAAATAAATAAATAAACAAAAATAAATAAATGAATAAAAATAAATAAATAAATATAAATAAAAATATGAGTATATTAATAAAAGTAGGAATATAATACTAAAAAAATAAATATATAAATAAATATCAACAAATAAATAAACAAAATAAATAAATGAACTTAAATAAATAAGTAAATAAATAAATAAATAAATAAACAAATAAATAAATAAATAAATAAATGAAAATAAATAAACAAATAAAAAATAAGTAAATAAACAAATGAATAAATATTTAAATAAATAAATGAAAACAATAAAAAATAAAAATAAATAAATAAAAGAGTAAATAAATAAAAAAATAAAAAAAAAAATAAATAAAAAACAATAAATTAATAAAAAAATAAATAAATAAAGATGAATAAAAAATAAAGAAATAAAAATGAATAAATAGATAAATAAATATAAATAAACAAATGAAAATAAACAAAGAAAAATTAATGAAATTAAATAAATAAAAATGAATAAATAAATAAATGAAAATAATGAAAAAATGTAAATAAAAATGAAAAAAATAAATAAGTAAATAAAAATATATAAACTAATAAATAGAAGTAAATTAATAAAAATAAATAAATAAGGAAAAAATTAAAATAAATAAATAAATAAATAAACAAATAAAAATAAATAAATAAAAAATAAATTAATTAAAACAAAAATATAAGTAAATAAAAAAATTAATAAATAAATAAATACATAAAAAATAAATAAACGAAAATAAATAAACAAAAAAGAATAAATAAAATAAATAGTTAAAAATAAATGAATAAATTTATTTAATATTTTTTTATCATTTTTTATTTATTTTTATTTAATTTATTTATCATTAATTATCTGTTTATTTTTATTTATTTATTTGTTTTTATTTATTTATTTTTATTTCTTTATTAGTTTTCATTTATCTATTTATTTTTATTTTTTATTTAATTATTTCCATTAATTTTTATTTATATAGTTTTATTTTTTTATTATTATTTGTTTATTTCTTTATTTCCATTTATTTTCATTACTTTTTCATTTATTTATTTTTATTTATATACTTTAATTTACTTTTATTTATTTATTTTATTTATATATTTATTTTTATTTATTTATTTATTTTCATTTATTTTATTTAGTTATTTATTTATTTATTTTTACTTAATTATTTTTATTTATTTATTTTTTATTTATTTATTTTAATTTCTTTTTATTTATTTATTTTTTTTATTCACTTATTATTATTTATTTAATTATTTATTTCCATTTGTTTATTTTTTTATTTATCAATTTATTTTTATTTATGTATTTTTATTTATTCATTTATTTTTATTTATTTTTTCTTTATTATTTTTATTTATTTACTTTCATTTATTTATTTTTATTTATTTATTTCTTCATTTTTCCATTCATTTTTATTTATTTAATTTTATTTATTTATTAATTTCTATTTCATTATTATTTTTTTATTCCTTTTTGTTTATTTATTTTATTATTTATTTCTTTTTACTTTTTTATTTTTTATTTTTATTTTTTTATTTATATATTCGTTTTCATTCACTTATTAATTTTTATTTATTTATTTATTTATATTAATATATTAATTTTTTATTATTATTTATTTATTTATTTTTGTTCATTTATTTTTCTTTATTTATTTGTATTTATTTATTTATTTTTATTTTTGAATTATTATTTATTTATTTATTCTTATTTGTTTATTTATTTTTATTTATTTATTTATTTTCGTTTATTTTCATTTGCTTATTTATTTTTATTTATTTATTTATTTATCTATATCTATTTATTTATTTTTATTTTTTATTTTTATTTATTTAATCATTTATTTACTTCTATTTATTTTATTTATTTATTTACTTTTATTTATTTATTTTCACTTAATTTTTTTATTTAATTTATTTTTTTAATTTATTTTCATTTATTTACCTATATATTTACTTTCATTTATTATATTTATTTATTTTTATTAATTTATTTATTTTTTATTATTATATTATTATTTTTTTTATTTGTTTCTTTATTTGTATTTATTTATTTATCTTTGTTTATTAATTTATTTTTCATTTATTTATTTTTATATATTTATTTATTTATTTATTTCTATTTATTTGTGTATTTT
>JANJGK010000013.1:39014629-39017129 GCA_039081455.1 Macrobrachium rosenbergii
TATAAAAGATTGTACTACTCTTAACTTTTTTTCTCAAATTAAAACAAACCTACAGCTTTTGTGTGTCATTCTTGTCTTTATTAAGGCATTTTTGAAGTTGATTTTTTACTTAAATATTGAATGTTTTAACGGACAATTTTATATAATTCTGTTAAACTAAAATCAGTCATAAAAGGAGGACAAAACTTCCAAAATATATTGTATTCAGATTTAAATATTTTTGACACTTTTGACATATTTCATTATTTTAATTTCTTAATGATTTTTAAATTGATTTTTGACTGAAATCTTGAATGTTTGTAACAGTATTTTTATATACAAAACGTATATGACCTTTTAGCCTTGAATTTTACCTTGATTGTTTTTGAACGGAGATTTTTGCTTAAAACTTTGCTATAAGAACATATCAGTGAATGATAAAGTAAAATCAGTCATCAAAAAGAGGGCAAAACTAAGAAAAATATCATAATCGAATTGAATTTTTTTTTACTTTTAACATTTTGCATTTATTTTCCCTTTTTTAATGATTTCTAAATAGATTTTTGTCCAAAATCATGAATGTTATTTTGTTTTTTTTTAAGTCGACTTTTTACTTATATATTTACTGTTTTCTAACGGAGTTCTTTTTATATAATGTTGTTATAATATATCAGTAAAAGATACTGAAATTATTCATCAAAAAGAGGGCAAAAATCCAAAAAAATATTGTATTCAAATTGAAATATTTTTTAAACTGTTTACATATTTCAATTATTTTCTCTTTCTTAATGATTTTTTAAATTGATTTTTGACTGAAACCTTAAATGCTTTTATTAGTATTTTTCATAATGATTTAAAATTGATTTTTGTCTGGAATCTTGAATGTTTTTTAGTTGATTTTTGAAGTTGATTTTTATTTTTTTTTTAACTCTGTTATAAGAATATATCTGTAAAATTTAAACTAAATTCATTCATCATAAAGAGGGAAAATTTCCCAAAAAATATTGTATTCAAAATTAACATATTTTCTCAAAGTTTTTATGCAACAATTTTTTCCCCATTTATTTAGGTGATTTTTGAAGTTGATTCCTTACTTAAATATTGATTGTTTTTTTACGGAGTTATTTTATATATAATTCTGTTATAATAATATATCTGTAAACGTTAAATTAAAATTAGTCATCAAAAAGAGGGCAAAATTCCCTGAAAAAATTGTATTGAAAAATTGAAATATTTTTTAAACTTTCTACATATTTCATTTATTTTCCTTTTCTTAATGGTTTTTAAAATTGATTTTTCACTCAATTCATCACTGCTTTTATTAGCATTTTTATATGCAAAACGCATATGACCATTTAGCCTTGAAGTTTATCTACATTGTTTTTTTAGTTAGATTTTTTTAAATAAAATTTTGATACAAGAATATATCCTTAAAAGGTGAACTAAAATCAGTCTTCAAAAAGAGGGTAAAACTACGAAAAATATCGTCATCGAATTTTTTTTAGACTTAATTTTATCTGCATTGTTTTTTAACGGAGAATTTTTTCATAAAACTTTGTTATAACAATATATCCTTAAAAGGTGAAGTAAATCAGTCTTCAATAAGAGGGTAAAACTAAGAAAAACATCGTAATCGAATTTTTTTTTACTTTATATATTTCATTTATTTTCCTTTTTTTATGATTTTAAACTATTATTATTATTATTATTATTATTATTATTATTATTATTATTATTATTATTATTATTATTATTATTATTATTATTATTATTATTATTATTATTTTGGATTAGTTCAAAGTCTATTTTTTACTGAAATCTTGATTGCTTTTAAGGGAGTTTTTCTATATATAATTCTGTTATAATAATATATATGTAAACGTTAAACTAAAATCAACTTCAAAAATCACCTAAAAAAATGGGGAAAAAATTGTTGCATAAAAACTTCTAAAAATTTTAATTTTGAATTCAATATTTTTGGGGAAATTTTCCCTCTTTATGATCAATGAATTTAGTTTAACTTTTACAGATATATTCTTATAACCGAGTTAAAAAAAAAAAAAAAAAAAAAAAAAAAAAAACGTAAAAAAACCAACTTCAAAGATCAACTAAAAAAACATTCATGATTTAAGACAAAAATCAATTTAAAACCATTATAAAAAGAAAAAATAAATGAAGTATGTATGAAAAATACTGATAAAAGCATTTAAGGTTTCAGTCAAAAATCAATTTAAAAAATCATTAAGAAAAAGAAAATAAATTAAATATGTAAACAGTCTCAAAAATTTTTCAATTTGATTACAATATTTTTTTGGAGTTTTGCCCTCTTTTTGATGAATAATTTTAGTATCGTTTACTGATATATTATAACAACACTATATAAAAAGAACTCCGTTAGGAAACAATCAATATATAAGTTAAAAATCGACTTCAAAAATCAACAAAAAACATCCATGATTTAAGACAAAAATCAATTTAGAAATCATTAAAAAAAGGAAAATAAATGAAATATGTTAAAAGT
>JANJGK010000013.1:39029629-39054629 GCA_039081455.1 Macrobrachium rosenbergii
TATCTATTTATTAATTTTTAATGAGTTTCAATTATTTATTAATTTGTATTTATTATTTATTTTTGTTTATTTATTTTCATTTATATTTTTAGATGTTTTTATTGATATTTATTCATTTGTTTTTATCTGTTATTCTTCATTTTCATTTTATATTAATTTTTTTTATTTATTTGTTTATTTATTTTTATTTACTCTTTTGTTTTTATCTTTTTATTATCAGTTATTTTTATTTATTTATTTTTAATTATTTATTTTTATTTTTATTATTTATTGTTGTTTATTTATTTATTTATTAATATTTTTATTTTTATTTATTTATTTATTTATTCATTTATTTATTTTATTTCTTTATTTATTTTTATTTCTTTTTATTCATTTCATTTATCATTTTTATTTATTCATTTATTAATTTTTATTTAATTATTTATTCTTTTATTTATATTTTTATTTATTTGTTTTGTTGTATTTTCTTTTATTTATTTATTTTTATTTATTTATTTTCATTTGTTTTTATTTACTTTTATTTATTAACGTTTATTTCTTTATTTTTATTTATTTATTTATTTATTTTAATTAATTATTTTTTTTATTTATTTTTTTATTTATTAATTTTTATTTATTTATTTATTTTAATTCATTAATTTTTTTATTTATTTATTAATTTTTATTTATATATTTACTTTTACTTATTTATTTTTTATTTTTATTTATTTATTTTTTATTTATTTAATTTTAATTTTTATTTATTTATTTATTTATTTATATATTTATTTATCTGTTTTCATTTATTTTTATTTATTAATTTATTTATCTTTTTATATATTTATTTATTTTATTAAATTTTCTTAATTTATTTATTTTTTTTTTATTTATGTATTTATTTTTTATTTTTTTATTTATTTTTATTTATATCTTTTTTATTTTTTATTTTTATTTATTTATTTAATTCTATTTATTTATTTATTTATATTTATCTATTTATTATTATTTATTGATTTATTTTATTTACTTATTTTCACTGTTTTCATTTATTTATTTATTTATTTATATTTATTTATTTAATATAATTTATTGATTTATTTTTACTTACTCATTTTCATTGTTTACATTTATTTATTAATTATTTTCATTTATTTTTACTTATTTTTATTTATTTTTATTTATATAAATATTTATTTTTATATATTTTATTTTATTTGTTTATTTTTATTTATTTATTATTTTATTTTATTTGTATTTATTTATTTTTTTATCTATTTATTTTTATTTATATTATTTTTGTTTATTTATTTATTTATTTTTATTTATTCATTTCTTTTCATTTATTTATTTTCATTTCTTTATATTTATTTATTTTTATTTATTTTCTTTTTTTTATTTAATTTCATTTAACTTTTTTTTTTTTATTTATTTATTTTTATTTATTTATTAATTTTTATTCATTTTTGCTTTTTTATTTATTTATTTTTATTTTTTATTTGTTTTCTATTTTTATTTTCATTTCTTTTTGTTTATTTATTTTTTTATTTTTTATCTATTTATTTATTTTCATTCATTTATTTATTTTTATTTATTTATTTATTTATTTTTCTTTAATTACTTATTTTTATTCATTTATTTTCATTTATTATTTTTAAATAATTATTTTTATTTAGATATTTTTATTTAATAATTTATTCACTTTTGTTTAATTATTTATGTTTACTTATTCATTAATTTTTATTTATTCATTTATTTTTATTTACTTTTTATTTATTTTATTTATTTACTTTTATTTATTTATTTTTATTAATTCATATGTTTTTATTAATTTATTTATTTTTATTTATTTATTTTTATTTATTTATTTTTATTTATTTTCATTTATTTATATATTTTTTATTCATTTATTTTCATTTATTTTTATTTATTTATTTTTATATGTATTTTTATTTCTTTTCTTTTAATTATTTATTTCTATTTTTTTCTTTTTATTTATCTAATTATTTTTTTTATTCATTCATTTATTTATTTCAATTCATTTATTTTTAAAATTTTTTTTTTATTTATTTATTTTTCATTTTTTATTTTTATTCATTTATTTATTTATTTATTTTTATTTATCTATTTCATTTATTTATTTATTTATTAATTTATTTCTTTATTTATTCATTTATTAATTAATTTATTTATTTATTTGTTTATTTATATATTTGCTCATTTAATTATTTATCTATTTTAATTTATTTTTATTATTTATTTATTTACCTTTATTTAATTATTATATTTATTAATTTTTTTCAGTTATTTTTTATTTATATTTTTGTATTAAGTTTTTAAATTTATTTATTTTTATTTTTTGTTTATCTTTATTTATTTATTTATTTTTTATATACTTGTTTAATTATTTATTTTTATTTAGTTACTTATTATTATTTATTTATTTATTTTTATTGATTTATTTTCATTTGTTTTCTTTAATTTATTTATTTATTTTTATTTATTTATTTATTTTCATTTATTTTTTAGATACTTATTTTATTTCTTTTTATTCATTTTTATTTATTTTCATATGTATATTTATTTACTCTTATTTATTAACACATTTATTAATTTTCATTTATTTATTTTATTTTTATTTATGTTTATTTATTTATTTATTTATTTATTTATTTTTTATTTATTTAAATATTTTCATTTATTATTTTCATTTATTTTTTTATATATTTTTATTTATTTATATATTTTTGATTTCTTTACTTATTTTTATTCATTTTTATTTATTTATTTACTTTTATTTTCATTTAATTTTGTTTATTTTTATTTATTTATTTTTATTTATTCTTTCACTTTTATTTGTTTATTTTTATTTGGTTATTTTCTTTTACTTGTTTTTATTTATTCACTAATTTTTTTATATATATTTTTATTTATTTTTTATCTATTTGTATTTATTTATTTATTTTTAATTATTCATTTACTTTTATTTATTTATTTATTTTTATTAATTTTTATTTACTTATTTATTTTAATTTTTTGGTTTATTTTTATTTATTTATTTTATTTTTATTTATGTATTTTCATTTATTTTTATTTATTTATTTTTTATTTATCTATTTTTATTTATTCTTATTTATTTATTTATTTTTATTTTTTTATTTATCTATTTCCTTTTATTTTTATTTAATTATTTTTATTTATTTATTTATATTTATTTATTTTTATTTATTTTTATTTATCTATTTTTATTATTTTATTTTTATTACCCTTTTATTTATTTATTTTTATTTATAATTTTTTCTATTTATTTGTTTATTTTATTTATTTAATTATTTTTTTTATTTATTGATATTAATTTATTTTTATTTATTTTTTATTTATTTTTTTAAATTTTTGTAATTTATTTTCATTCATTTATTTTTTTATTTTTTTCTGATTTATTTATTTATTTATTTATTTGCTTATTTGTTTTTTTTATTTATTTATTTGTTTATTTTAATTTATTTATTTATATATTTTTATATTTTCTGTATTTCCTTACTTTTATATTTATTTATTTATTTTTTATTTATTTTTATTTATTCATATTCATTTATTTACATTTATTTATTTATTCATTTTTATTTATTTAATTTCATTTATTTATTTTTTATTCATTTTTATTTATTTAGTATTTTTTATTTGTTTTTATTTATTTATTCATTCGTTTTTATTTATTTATTTTATTTTTTATTTATTAATTTTTTTTATTTATTTTAATTTTTTATTTTATTTTTTATTTTTTTATTTTTTATTTATTTCTTTAACATTATTTATTTATTTATTTTATTTGTTTATTTATTTTTATTTATTCATTTATTTATATTTGTTTATTTATTATCATTTATTTATTCATTTTTATTTATTTTCATTTATTTTTATTTGTTTTTTTATTTATTTAATTTCATTTATTTTTTTATTTATTTATTCTTTTTATTTATTTATTTATTTATTTTTATTTATCTATTTATTTTTATTTATTTTCAACTTTTTTTTATTTTTATTTTTTATTTATTTATATTAATTTGTTTTGACTTCTTTTTATTTATTTATTTATATTTATTAATTGATTTTCATTTATCTATTATAATTTTTTTCCTTTTTTTGTATATTTATTACTTATTTATTTATATTTTGATTTATTTATTTTTTTAATTATTTATTTTTTTATTTATTTTCATTTATTTTTTTTTTATTTTCATTTATTAATTTTTTTATTTTTGTTAATTAATTATTTTTATTTATTTATTAATTTTTATTTGTTTATTTATTTATTTTTTATTTATTTATTTATTTTAATTTATTTTCAATTATTTATTTATTTATTTTTTTTATTTATTTTCATCTATTTTTATTTATCTATTTTTATGTTATTTTTATTTATTTACTTTCATTTAATGATTTTTATTTATTTTTTATTTTTATTTATTTGCTGTTATTGATTTATTCATTTTTTTTATTTTATATTTTTTTTAATTCATTTATTTTTTTATATTTATCTATTTTTATTGATTTACTTATTTTTATAGATTTTTTATTTATTGATTTTTTATTTATTTAACTTTTATATATTTTTTTTATTTATTTATTTTTTATATATTTTTTATTTATTTTTTATATATTTTTTATTTATTTATTTTTTATTTATTTATTTATTTATTTATTTGGTTATTTATTTTTTTTATTTATCTATATTCATTTACTTTTACTTATTTATTTATTTATTTATTTATTTATTTATTTATTTATTTATTTATTTATTTATTTATTTATCTTTATTTATTCATTTATTTATTTTTTCGTTTATTTTTATTTATTTTTTATGTGTTTTTTATTAATTTATTTTTATTTATATATATTTTTTTATTTACTTATTTATTTTTTATATATATTTTTAATTATTTAATTTTATTTGTTTATTTATTTTATTTATTTATTTATTATATTGATTTTGTTTATTTATTATTTATTTATTTATTTTTATTTACTTATTTTCATTTATTTTCATTTATTTATTTATTTATTTATTTATTTATTTATTTATTTATTCATTTTCAATTATTTTTACTTGGTTATTTATTTTTATTTATTTTTATTTATATTTATTTATTTTATATATCTCTATTTATTTTTATTTTTTATTCATTTTTTTATTTAATTATTTTTATTTATTTATTTTCATTTATTATTATTTTTTTATTTATTTTTATTTCTTTCTTTATTTTTATTTATTTTTATTATTCATTTACTTTCATTTATTTATTTTCATTTAATTTTGTTTATTATTATTTATTTATTTTTATTTTTTAATTTATTTTTATTTATTTATTTATTTTTTTATTTATTTTTATTTTTTTCTATTTATTTTCGTTCATTTCTTTATTTAAATTTATTTATTCATTTTTATTTATTTATTTATTTTTATTTATATATTTTCATTTAATTTTATTTATTTATTTTCTATTTATCTATATTTATTGATTTTTATTTATTTACTTATCTTTTTATTTATTTATTTTTATTTTCTTATTTTTATTTATTTTTTTATATATTTTATATTATTTTTATTTGTTTTTTTTCGTTTATTTTATTTATTTACTAATTTTTATTTATTTATTTAATTTCATTTATTTTTTATTTATTTATTTATTTTTATTTGTTTATATGTTTTATTTATTTATTTTCATTTATTTATTTATTTATTTATTTTTATTTATCTATTTTTTTAATTTATTTATTTTATATATTTTTTTTATTTATTTCTTTATATTTATTTATGTTTTTCTTTTATTTATTTTTTCTTTTTTATTTATTTTTATTTATTTACCTTTATTTATTTAATTATTTCTTTATTTAAATATTTTTTTATTATTTTTATTTTTTATTTTCATTTATTTTCAGTTATTTATTTATTCATTTTTATTTATTAACTTTCTTTATTGTTTTATTGTTTTTATTAATTTTTGTAATCCTATTTATTAATTCATTTTTATTTCTTTATAATTTTTTATTTATTTTTAATATATTTACTTTTCTTATTTGGTTATTGGATTTTATTTATTTATTTACAATTTTTTTTTATTTATTTATTTTTTTATTTATTTTTTTTTTTCATTCATTTATTTATTTATTTATTTTATTTTATTTATTTATTTATTTAACATTATTTATTTATTTATTTTTATTTACTTATTAATTTAATTAATTTATTTATTTTTATTTTATTGTTTTATTAATATACTAATATTTTACATTAGTATTTATTTATTTATTTTTATTCATTAACTTATTTTTGTTCATTTATTTATTTTTTAATTTTCTTATTTAGTTTTATTTATTAATTTATTTTTATTTATTTATTATTATTTATATATATATTTTTATTTATTTATTTATTTTTATTTATTTATTTTGTATTTCTATCTATTTATTTATTTTTTTATTTATTTTTATATATTTTATTTATTTATTTATTTATTTATTTATTTTTATATATTTATTTTTTATTTCTATCTATTAATTTATTTATTTTTTTTTATGTATTTTTATTTATTTTTATTTATTTATTTTAATTTATTCTCATTTGTTTATTTATTTATTTTTATTTATTTATGTATTATTATTTATTTTTTTTATTTTTATTTATTTATTTTTATATATTTATTTATTTATCTTTATTTTTTATTTATTTATCTATTTATATTTCTTTATCTATTTTTATTATTGATTTATTTTTATTTATCTATTTATTTTCATTTATTTGTATATATTTATTTATTTTTATTTGTTTATTTATCTTTTTTCATTTATTTATTTATTTTTATTTATTTATTTTATTTATTTTTTCCATTTATTTTCATTAATTTATTTATTTATTTTTATATACTTATTTTCATTTATTTTTATTTATTTATTTTTGTTTATTTTTTATTTATTTATTAATTTTTATTTTTATTTATATTATTTTATTTTTCTTTACCTTTATTTATTTATTTATTTTTATTCATTTATCTATTTTCATTTAGTTATTTATTTTTTAAATTCATTTTTGTTAATTATTGATTTTTTTATTTTTATTCAATTATTACTTTTTATTTGTTAATTTTTAATTAATTATTTATTTTTAGATATTTTTTATCTATTTATTTATATATATTTTAATATTTATTTATTTATTTTTATTTATTTATTTATTTTTAAAATTTATTTATTATTGTTTATTTTTATTTATTTTTTCATTTATTTATTTATTTATTTCTTTTCATTTATTTTTATTTATTTATTTATTTATTTTTATTTATTTATTTATTTATTTTTATTTATTTATTTATTTATTTTTATTTATTTATTATTTATCATATTTTTATTTATTTATTTTCTTTTATTTTTATTTTTTTTATTTTTTTTATTTTTTATTTCCTTTTATTTATTTTTATTAATTTTTATAGTTTATATTTATTTATTTTCATTTGTTTTTATATTTGTTTTAATTTATTTTTTATTTATTTATTTTTATTTATGTATTTATTTATTTTTATTTATCGACTTATGATTTTTTTATTATTTTTATTTTATCTTTATTTATTTATCCATTTATTTATTTTTATTTATTTATTTATTTTTTATTTATTTACTCTTTTATTTATTTTTATTTAATTATTTATTTTTATTTATTCATTTTCATTTATTTTTATTTATTTATTTACTTATTTTTATTTATTCATTTACTTTTATTTATTTATTTATAATTATTTATTTATTAAATTATTTTTGTTTATTTATTTATTCTTATTTATTTATTTAATTATTTTCATTTATTAATTTATTTATTTATTTATTTTTAATATTTATTTTTAATTATATATTATAATTATTTTATTATTTTTATATATTTTACTTTATTTATTTACTTTTATTTATTTATTTTTATTTATTTATCTTTATTTATTTATTTATTTTTAATAATTTATTTTTTTCTATTTATTTATTTATTATTGTTTATTTTTTTTTATTCATTTATGTATTTATTTAATTTTATTTATTTATTTTCATTTATTTCTATTTTTTATTTATTTAGTTATTTAATTTTAATTTTGTATTTATTTTTATTTATTTATTTTCATTTATTTTTAGTTATTTATTTATTTATGTTCATAAGTTTTTATTTATTTATTTACTTATTTATATTTATTTATTTATTTTTAAATTATCACTTATTTTTATTTATTTTTATTTCTTTATTCATTTATTTTTATTTATATTTATTTATTTATTTTCTTATTTTTATTTATTTATTTTCCTTCATTTATTTATTTATTTTTGTTTATTTATCTTTATTTATTTAATTATTTATCTTTATTTACATATTTATTTCCATTTATTTATTCAATTTTATTTATTTATTTATTTTTATTTTTTATTTATTTAATTCTTTATTTATATATATATATATATATATATATATATATATATATATATATATATATATATATATATATATATATATATATATATATATATTTTTTTTTTTTTTTATTTATTTTCATTTATTTTTATTAATTTATTTTTATTTATTTATTTTTTTTATTTATTTATTTTTATTTATTTATTTATTTTCATTTATTTATTATTTATTTATTTATTTATTTATTTATTTATTTATTTATTTATTTTTTATTTATTTATTTATTTTTTATTTATTTATTTGTATTTATTTACAAATTTTTATTTATTTTTAAACATTTATTTATTTATTTTTATTTAATTATTTTTTGTTTTTATTCATTTATTTTCGATTATTTTTATTTATTTATTTTTCATTATTAATTTTTTTATTAATTTATTTATTTTTATTTATTCATTTATAATTATGTGTTTTTTTTATTTTTGTTTATTTATTTTCATTTATTTTTTATTTAATTTTATTTTTTAGTTGATTTTTTTATTTTTTTATTTTTATTTATTTATTAATTTATTTATTTTCATTTATTTTATTTATTTATTTTATTTGTTTTTATTATTTATTAATTTCTATTTATTTATTTATCTTTTTATATTTATTTTTTCTTTTATTTTTTATTTTTATTTGTTCATGTTTATTTATTGATTGATATTTATTTATTTATTTTCATTTATTTTATTTATTTATTTATTTTTATTAATTTATTTATTTTTTATTTTTATTTATTTATTTATTTTTATTTATTTATTTTTATGGATTTATTATATTATTTATTTATTTTTATTTATTTATTTATTTATTATTATTTATTTATTTTTATTTATTTATTTATTTTTAATTGTTTATTTTCATTTATTTATTGTCATTTATTTTTATTTTTTCATTTATTTTCATTTACTTAATAATTTTTATTTATTTTTATTTATTTATTTTTTTATTTTTTTATTTGTTTATTTATTTTTATTTATTTATTTAAAATTTTTATGAATTTTTATGTATTTTTATTTATTTATTTATTTATTTTAATTTATTTATCTTCATTTATTTATTTTTATTCATTTATTTGTTTTAATTTCTCTATATTTACTTATTTTTATTTATTTATTTATTTTTATTTATTTATCCTTATAATTTTTTTTTATTTATCTATTTATTCTTATGTATTTATTTTCCTTTCTTTTTATTATTTTATTTTCTTTTTATTTATTTTTATTTATTTATTTATTTTTATTCATTTATGTTTATTTAGTCCTTTTTATTTATATATTTTTTATTTAATTATTTTATTTATTTTTTCATTTATTTATTTATTTATTTTCATTTATTTAATTATTTTTATCTAGTTTTTATTTTTTATTTATTTTCATTTATTTATTTTTTTTATTTATTTCTTTTAATATATTTTTTTTATTTATTTATTTATTTATTTATTCATTTATTTATTTATTTATTTATTTATTTATTTATTTATTTATTTATTTATTTATTTATTTATTTATGTTTATTTATTTATGTTTATTTATTTATTTATTTATTTTATTTATTTATTTATTTATTTATTTTTATTAATTTATTTATTTTGTTTATTCATTTATTTTTTTATTATTTATTTATTTTCATTTATTTTCATTTATTTTTTTTATTTTATTTTAATTTATTTATTTTTAATTATTTATTTCTATTTATTTATTTATTTTTATTTATTTTTTTCATTTATTTATTTATTTTTATTTATTTTTTTATTTCATTTATTTTCATTTATTTTTATGTATTTATTTTCATTTATTTCTATTTATATATATATTTATTTTTATTTATTTATTTATTTTTATTTATTTATTTATTTATTTATTTTTATTTATTTATTTTTTATTGATTTCTTTTTATTTATTTTTACTTATTCATGTATTTTTTATTAGATTATTTATTTTGATTTATTTATTCAACTTTATTTTTGATCGTTTATTTTTAATCTTATTTATTTGTTGATTTTTTAATTCTTTTTAGGCTTTTTCTTATTTTTTATTTAGTTTTACTTACTTTAATTTTTTTTAAGATTCATTTATTTTGATTTTTTACTTTCATTTACTTTCATTTATTTTTTATTAATTTTCGTTTATTTATTTTCATATATATTAGTTATTTTGATGTAGTTCATATTATTTTTCATTTACTTATATATATATATATATATATATATATATATATATATATATATATATATATATATATATATATATATATATATATATATATATATATATATATATATATATATATATATATATATATATATATATATATATATATATATATATATATATATATTAATTTCGTTTATTTTTCTTTGTTTATTTATTTATTTTTAGTAAATGTTCTTTTTATTTTTATCTTTTATTTGTTTATTTACGTTAATTTTTATTTATTTATTTTTATTTATTAATTTTTATTTATTTCTATTTGTTTATTCAAGTAAAAAATCAACTTCAAAAATTACCTAAAAAAGGAATAAGAATGTAATATAAAAGGTTTACAAAGATATGTCAATTTTGAATACAACATCATTATGAATTTTTCTCTGTTTATGATGGATGGATTTAGTTTAACTTTTAACTTCTTATAAAGGAGACCTATTTTTTTTTAAAAAGTTAAAAATACAATCAATATTTAAATGAAAAATCAACTTCAAAAGTCATCTAAAAATTGGAAAATGAAAATTTCATATAAGATGCTAAAAAAATTTAAATTTTAATGCAATATTTTTGGGAATTTTGCCCTCTTTTTCGTGAATGATTTAAGTTCAACGTTTTCTGATATATTCTTCTTATTATTTACCATTGTTGTTTTATATTTGTATTTGTAATTTATATATTTAATTCAAATGAAAAATACAATTTTTTTACCAATGAAGAAAATTATGATACAAGTAAATAAACTTTTGTTTATTTATTTATTTATTTATTTTTATTTAATTATTATTTTAAATAATTTATTTTCATTTATTTTTATTTATTTATTTATTTTTAATTATTGATTAATTTTTATTTATTTATTTTTATATTTATTTCATTATTTATTTATTTTCATTTATTATAATTTATTTTATTTTTATTTATTTATTGATTTTTATTTATTTATTTATTTATTTATTTAGTTTTATTTATATATTTATTTTTATTTATTTAATTTTATTTATTGATCTATTTTTATTAATTTATTTATTGATTTTTTATTTATTGATTTTTATTTTTTATATTTATTTTTATATTTTATTAATTTATTTTCAATTATTTTTATTTATTTTTTTATTTATTTATTTATTTTCATTTATTTTATATTTAATTTTATTTATTTATTTTATTTAATTATTTATTTTTATTAATTTTTATTTATTTATATATTTTTTATTTATTTTTTATTTAATTTTATTTATTTATTTTTATATATTTATTCTATTAATTTTTAATTATTTCTTTTTATTTACTTTTATTTATTTATTTATTTTTATTTATTTTTATCTTTTTTTATCTATTCATTTTTATTTATTAATTTTTATTTCTGTATGTATCTTTTTCTATTTATTTATTTATTTATTTATTTTTATTTATTACATTTTATTTATTTATTTATTTATTTATCCTTTTCTATTTATATATTTATTTATCTTTTTATTTATTTATTTTTATTTATTCATGTTTATTTATTTATTGATTTTTATTTATTTATTTTCATTTATTTTTATTTGTTTATTTTCATTTATTTTTATTTATTTATTTATTTATATTTATTTATTTTTTATTTATTTATTTATTTGAACTGGCCTGGAAAAATGGTACAACGGTGAGAACACACAACCTGCCCCCCAAGATGACATAAAGATCTTTTATTAGGCCCGGATGCTTCCCCAGTACCGTGAGGACGAGAACTCCATGAAGAAAATCGTCATGGAAAACGTCACCCCGACCGAAGACAGTAAGAGAATAAATCTTGTAATTTATTATAAGAACCGCCGCACCCGTGATCTGGTGATGAAGAATAACCCCTCTCCGCCAGCAAGAGAACCCCTCAAGCAGAGGAACGTGGTCTACCAATTTGTATGTCCTGTCCGAGGATGCCCCGGCGCTTATATTGGAATGACCACGATGCGTCTGTCAAAAAGGATCTCCTGCCACGCCCAGGAGGGTGCCATCATGAACCACGCCCGTGCTACTCACAATATTTCCATCTCCCGCGACAGTATTATACAAAATATAAGTATAATCGGGAGAGCCGCCGACCCTCGACGTCTGCGCCTGCTAGAGGCGCTCCTCATTGCCGAGAAAAAACCAACAATGAATACGACGCAGGAGGCATCGCTCCTACCCACGAATTTAAGAAGAATAATGCAGAACACCCACCAAATCCAACGAATACCTGAAAACGACAACCCTGAAAATGGAGATGCCTCTGATGAGCGAGGCGCCCTTCGAGACAATCCCCCGACTACGACAGATAGAGTAGATAATGACATCATTCATCCGCAGCCCAATAGCAGCCAAACTACCGATGACGTCAGCCGGCATGACATCACGCAACGGCAGGCCAATGGGAACGCTGGAATGAATGACATTCCCAGGTTGCGAAGATCTGTCAGGATCGAGCTTCGCCGCAGAAATTTGGCTTGAAGTTCGCTGACTGCAACCAATCAGAATTCGCCATCCATGACCCCCCGCTGAAGCCCGTGTATAAATTCAGAAGGACCTATGCAATCTGCCAGTCCTCTACTAGCTCCCGCTGGAGAATGACAGAAGAGTCTGTCGAAACGCGTCGCGGCAACAATTGTATATAACTAACTGTATAGAATATATAAAGAAGCAGAATCCAGATTTTGACTTTTCCTCCATGAAATGACAAATATAGGCGAGCTGTTAGCACGCACCTCCACTGAAGAGAAGTCCGCAATAAGGAAAATAGAAAAAGTGTTCTACAAAATAAATGCAGCTGAAGCAGCAATAATATTCAATAGAACCTGTTTAAAAGAGGGTCTGCTGCCAAATTATATTATTATTATTATTATTAAAAAGGATGGCTGTATTATGCACATTTATCTTAAATAGTGTCTTTTCTATCTTCCTTATGATTCGCTTTCAGGCTCAGCGATGTTAGTCAGCTATTGGCCGATATTCATGTTGGAAAAGGATAGTGTGCGGAACATGGGAAGTCTTTTATTAAAATATCCAATCAGAAATCGTTCGTGTGGATTCAGGTTCTATTTTAGGTACCGTCGACGTGTTTCGACCAGCTCGTTGGTCATCCTCTGGACGTAGTTGCAGAAGGTCTGAAGAAACGAGGTATTTATAGGGGGGTCTTGATCGGTGCTGAATTATGATTGGCTGCCCGGGGCATGTACCCTCGGGCGGAGCCTATTTTCCCAGGTCGATGTGCGAGCGGCGTTGTAGTGCTGGGGATGAATGGAAGAATTTCGATCCTCCGATGCCGAATTTTGATTCGCACGTTCGCTATGGGGATCGCTCGGTGCATGTCTTCTGGCTGCCGTGGGGAGGAGAAATATTTCCTGCTTAATGCTGAGGGTTGGTTTCTCCTTCCCAATGTGCAATGCTTCCAAGAGGCGTGGTCAGTAGTTCGGTCAATTATTTCGATGTTTGTGATTATGTTTTTTCTTTCTATTCTCTGGTTATGGACGGTCCTGGCATGATTAAAGATAGCCCCCTCTTGGGCGTGGCAGAAAATCCTCTTGGAGAAACGCATGGTGGTCATACCGATGTAAGAACCGAGGCATCCTCGGACGGGGCATGAGTACCGGTATACCACGTTGGTTTTCTTCAAGGGGTCCTGCTGAGGGGGGGCTGGGTTGTTACGCATAACCAGGCTGCTCGTCTTTTTGCTCTTATAATAAATAACCAGATGTATATGCTTGTTGGAGTCAACAGGGCTGACATTATTTTCGATGATGTTTTTGAGGGGGCGTTCGTCTTCTTGATATTTATGTGAAATTGTCCTTTATAGAAGAGCTCTATGCGTTCAGGGGCATCGGGGCGAGGTTCCTGACGGTACCATCTATCGATGTTCGCCTTGATAGACTCTTCTATACTCGTATTCCGGTTTGGGTGTCCATTGTCGACGAGGGTCTGGGCTACACGTTCTATTTCTCCGTGTGTGTCGTTCCAGGAGGAGCAGTGTGAGAGGGCCCTCCTGACGTAGGCGCTGATAGTGGAGCGCTTATACCTCTCGGGGCACTCGCTCGCCCCGTTCATACACATGCCCAGGTTCGAGCGTTTCGTGTAGACCCTCGTAGAGAAAGAGGCCTCTCTCTGTTCCACAAGGACGTCAAGGAAGGGGAAGCAGCGGTTTTGGCTCTGCTCGATCGTGAAACTGAGGCAGCTATGGTTGTGGAATGCACGCCTCAGGTTTTCGATCTCCTCTTGGCGCTGACGAAGGTGTCGTCGATGTAGCGCACGTACATTCTTGGTTGGTGTATATCTTCGAATACCCTTTGCTCCACAGTGCCCATATAGAAATTGGCGAAGAGGACTCCGAAGGGAGAACCCATCGCCACCCCGTCGATCTGGATGTACATATGGCCACGATGGTTGGAGAAAGGGGTCTTTTTAATGCAGATTTCCAGGAGGGCGCGGAGGGCTTGCTCAGGGATGTTCTATTTATTTACTTATTTTTATTTATGTGTTTATTTTTATTTGTTTTTTATTTATTTATTTCTTTTATATTTTTTTATATATTATTTTTATTTATTTCTTTCTTTTTTTATATATTATTTTTATTTATTTATTATTTTTTTATTTATCTATTTTTATTTACTATTATTTTTTATTTATCTTCATTTATTTATTTATTTATTTTTATATATTAATTTACTGAATTTTTTTATTTATTTTTATTTTTATATTTATTTTTTATTTATTTATTTCTATTTATTTACTTATTTTTATTTATTTATTTTTTATTTATACTTTTTAATTATTTATTTCATTTCATTTATTTATTTTTATTTATTTTTTATTTTATTTATTTATTTATTATTATTTATTGATTTAGTTTTATTTATTTATTTAATTTAATTTTATTTATTTTATTATTTTATTTTTATTTATTTTTATTTATTTTTATTTATATATTTATATATTTTTACTTATTTTATTAATTTATTTTTATTTATTTTCTTTCATTTTTATTTATTTTATTAAGTTATTTTTTTATTTGTTTATTTTTATTTATTTATTTTCAGTTATTTTTATTAATTTATCTTTATCTGTTTATTTATTTTTATTTATTCTTTTAAATTTATTTTTATTTATTTATTTATTTTAACTTATTTATTTTCATTTATTTTTATTAATTTATTTTTATTTATTTATTTTTATTTTTAATTTATTTTTTTATTATTTATTTATTTATTTCCATTCATTTTTATTTATTTATTTATGTTTATTTACTTATTTTTATTTATTAATTTATTTATTTTTGTTATTTTCTTTATATTTTTTTACTTATTAATTTTTATTTATTTTTATTTATTTATTTATTTATTTTATTTATTTATTTATCTATTTTTATATTTAATTTTTTATTTATTCATTTATTAATTTTTATTTTTTATTTGCTTTTATTTATTTATTTTTATTTATTTATTTTCTTTTATTTTCATTTATTCATTTATTTATTTTTATTTATTTCTTTAATTTATTTTTATTCATTTATTTTCATTTATTTACTTTCATTTATTTATTTTTATTTATTTATTTAAGTTTTTTATTTATTTGTTTTTATTTATTTATTTATTTTTATTTATTCATTTATTAATTTTATTTATTTTATTAATTTATTTTTTTCATTTATTTATTTTTATTTATTAAATATAATAAATAAAAATATATAAATGAATAAAAACAAATTAATAAAAAACTTAAATAAATAAATAAAAGTAAATAAATGAAAATAAATGAATAAATGAAAATAAAAGAAAATAAAAAAAGTAAAAATAAATAAATAAAAGCAAATAAAAAAATAAAAATAAATAAATGAATAAATAAAAAAAGTTAAATATAAAAATAAATAAATAAATAAATAAAATAAACAAATAAATAAATAAAAATAAGTAAAAATTAATAAGTAAATAAATATAAGTAAATAAATTTATCTTTTATTTATTTATTTCTTTATTTTTTATTTATTTATTTTTATTTACTTATTTATTTATTTCTTTATTTATTTATTTATCTATATTCATTTGTTTTTGTTTATTAATTTATTTTTCTTTATTCATTAGTTATTTATTAATTTTTTTTTCATTTATTTACTTATTTTTTGTGTATTTTTTTATATTTATTTATTTTTACTTTTTTATTTATTTTCATTTATTTTTTTTATTTATTTAATTATTTTTATTTATATTAATTTATTTATTGCTTTATTTTTCTATATACATTAATTTATTTTTCTTTATTTGTTTTTATTTTTATTTATTGTTTTTCATTTTATTTTTTATTTATTTATTTCTATTTATTTATTTTCATTTATTTTTATTTTTCTATTTTTATTTATTTATTTACTTTTATTACTTTATTTATTTTTAATAATTTATTTACTTTTATTTATTTATTTTCATTTATTTTTATTTATTTATTTTTATCTATTAATTTATTTTTATTTATTTATTCATTCTTATTTATTTATTTTTATTTATTTTTTATTTATTTATTTATTTATTTTAAATCATTTATTTATTTTTATTTATTTATTTATTTTTAACTATTTATTTTCATTAATTTTTATTTATTTATTTTCTATTTATCTATTTTTACTTATTTTTATTTCTTTATTTTTATTTTTTATTTCTTCATTTTCATTCATTTTTATTTATTTATTTTATTTATTCATTTATTTATTTTTTTATTTATATATTTAATTTGTTTTTATTTATTTATTTAATTATTTATTTATTTTTATATATTTATTTATTTTCATTTATTTTTATTTATTTATTTGTTTATTTATTTTTATTTATTTTTTTGTTAATTGTTATTTTTGTATTTTTTTATTTATTATTTTAATTAATTTTTATTTATTTGTTTTTTATTTTTTATTTTATTTATTTATTTTTTTTTATTTTTTATTTTTATTTAATTTTTATTTTTTTATTTCTTTTTATTTATTTATTTACATTTATTTATTTCTTTATTTTTATTTATTTTCATTTACTTATTTTCATTTATTTTAATTTATTTATTTATTCATTTTTATTTATTTAATTTCATTTATTTTTTTTATTTTTCAATTCTTTATTATTTTTCTATTTATTTTTATTTGTTTATTTTTTTATTTATTTATTGCTCTTTATGTATTTATTTGTTTTTATTTTTAATTATTTTATTTATTTATTTATGTATATTTTTTTATTATTATTTTAATTTGTTTATTTATTTATTTATTTACTTATTTTCATTTTATTTATTTATTCTTTTAACTATATTTGTTTATTTATTTATTTATTTATTTTTATTTATTTATTTATTTATTTATTTATTTATTTATTTATTTTCATTTATTTATTTATTTTCATTTATTTATTTACATTTTTCATTTATTTATTTTTTATTAATACATTGATTTATTTTTATTTTTATTTGTTAATTATTTCTATTTATTTGTTTATTTTTGTTTATTTATTTATTTTTATTTATTTATTTTCTATTCATTTAATTTTTATTTATTTAATTTTATTTATTTATTATTTATTATTTCTTTGTTTTTATTTTTTATCTAAATTTATGTATTTATTTATTTTCATTCATTTACATTTATATATTCATTTATTTTTATTTATTTTTTATTTATTTTTCTTTCTATTTATTTTTTATTTATTTATTTTTGTTTATGTTTTTATTTTTTTATTTATTAATTTATTTTTTAATTATTTATTTTTATTAATTAATTTTCATTTATTTGTATTTATTTATATTTATTTATTTATTTATTTGTTTTTTTATTTTTATTTATTTATTTTTTTTATTTTTTATTTATTTTTATTTACTTATTAATTTTTGTATATTTATTTTCACTTATTTTTATTTATTTATATTTATTCATTTATTTTATATATTTATTTATTTTTGTATTCATTTATTTTTATTTATTTTTTTATTTATTTTTATTTATTTATTTATTTTTATTTATTTATTTGTTTTATTTATTTATTTATTTATTTATTTATTTATTTTTATTTATTTATTTATCTTTATTAATTTATTAATTTATTTTTATTTATTAATTTTATTTTTATCTATTTATTTATATTTATTTATTTTTGTTTTATTTAATTACTTTCATTCATTTTTAAAATTTACTTTTATTTATTTAATTTTTCAATTTATATATTAATTTTTATTTATATATTTTTAATTATTTATTTTTTTATTTTTATTTTTTATTCATATTTATTTATTTATTTATTTTTATATATTTTCCTGTATTTCTTATTTATTTTTATTTATTTATTTATTTTTATTTATTATCATTTACTTATTTAGTTATTATCATTTATTAGTGTATTTTATTTATTTTTTTTATTTTTCTTTCTTTATTTATTTATTTTTATTTATTAATTTTCATTTATTTTTATTTACTTATTCATCCATTTTTATTTATTTAATTTAATTTATTTATTTATTTTTATGTACTGATTTATTTTTATGTACTGATTTATTTTTATTTACTTATTTATTTATTTTGATTTATTTATTTATTAATTTATTTATTTGTATTAATTTTTCTTTATTTTCATTTATTGTTATTTATTTATTTTTATTATTTACTTTTTTTATTTTTATTATTTTTGTTTATTAATTTTTATTTATTTATTTATTTTTTATTTAAATATTTTTATTTATTTATATATTTTATTTATTTATTTAGTTTTATTTTTTTTATTTTAATTAATTAATTTATTTATTTTTTATTTACGTATATTTTCATTTATTTGTATATTTTTATATTTTGATTAATTTATTTTAAATTTTTTTAATTATTTATTTTTCTTTATTTATTTATTTATTTTTATTTATTTATTTTTTTATTTATTTATTTTCTTTTATTTGTTTATTTATTTATTTTCTTTTATTTTTTTATTTATTTTTTTTCTTTTATTTTTTTATTTAATTTTTTGTATTTGTTTCAATTTACTTCCTTATTTTCGTTTATTTATTTATTTTTCTGTTTATTTTCATTTATTTTTTATTTAATTTTATTTATTTATTTTATTTGATTTATTTTTATCTATTTTTATCTATTTATTTTATTTATTTTTATTTCTTCATTTATTTATTTATTTTTTTATCTATTTTTTTATTTATTTATTTTTATTTATTTTATTTTTTATTAATTTTTATTTATTTATCTATCTTTTTCTTGATATTTATTGATTTATTTTTTTGTCTATTTATTTTTATTTATTTATGTTTATATATTAATCGATTATTATTTATTTACTTTCAGGATTTTATTTATTTATTTATTTTTATGTATTTATTTATTTATTTTATTTATTTACTTCTATTTCTTTATTTATTTTATTGTATTTATTTTTTTTTTTTTATTTATTTATAATTATTTATTTATATATTTTTTTTTATTTTCATTTATTTTTATTTTGTTTATTTATATTTCGATATTTATTTATTTATATATATTTTTTTATTTATTTATTCATTTTAAATTATGTATTTATTTGTATTTATTTTTTATTTGTTTTTATTTATTTATTTATTATAATTTCTTTTTATTTTTATTTATTTTTATTCATTTATTTTCATTTATTTTTATTTATTTATTTTTATTTGTTTTTTATTTATTTTTATTTATTAATATATTTATTTTTATTTATTTATATATTTTTCTTTATTTTTTCATTTATTTTTATTAGTTTATTTTCATTTAATGATTTTTATTTATTTTTATTTATCTATTTATTTTTATTTATTCATTATTATTTATTTTTTTATTTTTCATTTTTATTTATTTATTATTTTTATTTATTTATTTATTTATTTATTTATTTATTTATTTATATATTTATTTATTTATCTATTTTTATTTATTTATTTATTTGTTTTTATTCATTTTCATTTTTTATTTATTCTAATTTTTTTATTTTTATTAATTTATTTTTATATATTTTTATTTATTTGTTTATTTATTTTCATTTATTTTTAATTACTTATTTATTCATTTTTATTAATTTGTTTTATTTTTTTTTATTTATTTTTTATTGATTTATTTTTATTTACTTATTTATTTTGATTTATTTATTTATTTATTAATTTTTATTAATTTTTATTTATTTTCATTTATTTTTATTTAAGTTTTTTTTATTTAACCATTTTTTTCATTTTTATTATTTTTGTTTAATAATTTTTATTTATTTATTTATTTATTTATTTATTTATTTATTTATTTATTTATTTATTTATTTATTTTTATTTCAATATTTTTATTTTGTTATATATTTTTTTTATTTTTATTTATTTATTTAGTTTTATTTATTTTTTATTTTAAATAATTTATTTTTTTTATTTTTGTTTATGTATTTTTTATTTATTTATATATTTTTATATTTTTATTAATTTATTTACAACTTTTTTATTTATTTTTTTCTTTATTTATTCATTTATTTTTATTGGGTTTTATTTATTTATTTTCATTTATTTAATTTGATTTATTTGTTTCTATTTACTTATTTACTTTTATTTTTATTTATTTATTTATTTTTTTATTAATTGTCATTTATTTTGTTATTTAATTTTATTTATTTTTATTTATTAATTTATTTTTATATATATAATTTTATTTATTTATTTTTATTTATTAATTTTTATTTATTTATTTATCTTTTTCTATATATTTATTGATTTATATTTTTATTTATTTTTTTATTTATGTTTATTTATTTATTGATTTTTATTTATTTACTTTCAGGATTTTATTTATTTATTTATTTTTATATATTTATTTATTTATTTTTTTATTTATTCTTATTTATTTATTTTTATTTCTTTATTTATTTTTATTTATTTATTTTTATGTATTTATTTATTTATTTTTATTTTTAATTATTTAATACTATTTAATTATTTAGTTTAATTTATTTTTATTTTGTTTTATTTATTTTTCAATATTTATTTATTTTTCATTAATATTTATTTTTTATTAATTTTTTTTATTCTTTTATTCGTTTTTTTATTTATTTAATTTTACTTATTTATTTATCTTTATTTATGAATTTATTTTTATTTATTATTTATTTGTTTTTATTTATTTATTTATCAAAATTTTTTTTTATTTTTATTTTTTTCTATGTTTTTATTTTCATTTATTTATATTTATTTATTTTTATTTATTTTTCTATTTATTTATTTCTATTTATTAATATATTTATTTTTATTTATTTATTTTTCTTTATTTATATATTTTTCTTCATTTTTTCATCTATTTTTATTAGTTTATTTTTATTTAATGATTTTTTTATCCTTATTTATTTATTTATTTTTCTTTATTTATTTTTACTTATTTTTTATTTATTCATTTTTATTTATTTTTATTTATATTTCTTTATTTAATTTTATTTACTTATTTATTTATTTATCTATTTTCATTTATTTATTTGTTTGTTTTTATTCATTTTTATTTTTTATTTATTTTTATTTTTTATTTTTATTCATTTATTTTAATATGTTTTTATTTATTTATTTATTTTTTACTTATTTTTTATTTATTTATATGTTTATTTATTTTTATTTATTTATTTATTTTTATTTATTTATTTTCCTTTATTTTCAATTATTTATTTAATTTTTTATTTATTTTTTTGTTTATTTATTTATTTTTATTTATTTATATATTTTATTTCTTTGTATTTATTTATTTATCTATTTATTTATTTATTTCTGTTTATTTATATTTATTTTTATTATTTTTTATTTATATATTTTTTTATTTATTTATTATTTTTTTTCATTTAATTATTAATTTTTATTTACTTATTTTTTTTTTATTTTTGTTTTATTATTTATTGTTATTAATTCATTTATTTTTATTTATTTATTTTTATTTATTTTTTTATTTATTAATTTTCATTTTTTTGTATTTTTTTTATTTTATTTATTTATTTATTTATTTAGAATTTGTTATTTTCATTTATTTTTATTTTTTTTATTTATTCTTATTTATTTATTTATTTTTATTTTTATTGATTTATTTATTTATTTGTTTATCATATTTATTTTTATTTATATATTTTCATTTATTTATTTAACTTTGTTTTTGATCGTTTATCTTTATTTTTATTTTTATTTTTTTTATTCTTTTTTAGCATTTTCTTATTTTTTATTGAGGTTACTTAATTTTATTTTTTTAGATTTATTTATTTATATTTTTTACTTTCATTTATTTTAATTTATTTGATTGATTTTTATTTATTTAATTCATACATATTAGTTATTTTCATTTAGTTCATATTATTTTTCATTTACTTACTTATTTATATATAAATAAAGATATATTTATATATCTTAATTTCTTTTATTTTCTTTATTTTTTATTTATTTTTATTATGTTATATACTTATTTATTATTTTTTCTATTTTATTATTTTTATTTTTTTATTTGTGTATTTACATTCATTTTCATTTATTTATTTTTTATTTATATTTATTTATTTATTGATTCAAGTAAAAAATCAACTTCAAAAATGACCTAAAAAAGGAATAAGAATATAAAATGAAAGTTCTAGAAAAATATGTAATTTTGAATACATTATTATTTTGAATTTTGCTCATTTTATGATGGATGAATTTAGTTTAACTTTCAACTTCTTACTTTTAAAAAAGAAAAGTAAAAAATACAAACAATATTTAAATGAAAAATCAATTTAAAAAATCACCTAAAAATTGGAAAATGAATATATCATCTAAAAATAAAAAATAAAAAATTAAATTTTAATATAATATTTTTGGGAATTTTGCCCTCTTTTTCTTGAATGATTTTAGTTCAACGTCTTCTGATATATTCTTATCATTATTTACCATTGTTGTTTTATATTTGTATTTGTAATTTTTATATTTAATTCAAATGACAAATACCATTTATTTACCAATGAAGAAAATTATGACACAAGTAAATAAAAAAACAAAAATAATAATTAAATCAAAAATAAATAAAACCACAACAAAACATATGAAATTAAATAAGATGAAAGTTTAAACAAACACGTTGAAAATAAATGTAAAAATAATACAAAGGGTTAATATAAAAGATTGTATTATTCTTAATTTTTTTTTCAAATTAAAACAAACCTAAAACATTTATGTTTCATTCTTTTGCCTTTTTCAAGTCATTTTTCACGTTGTTTTTTTTACTTAAATATTGAATGTTTTTAACGGACATTTTATATAATTCTGTTAAACTAAAATCAGTCATAAAAAGAGGAAAAAACTCCCAAAAAATATTGTATTCAGATTTAAATATTTTTTGACACTTTTTACATATTTCTTTATTTGTAATTTCTTAATGATGTTTAAATTGATTTTTGATTGAAATCTTGAATGTTTATAACAGTATTTTTATATACAAAACGTATATGAACTTTTAGCCTTGAATTTTACCTTGATTGTTTTTGAACGGAGAATTTATTTTAAAACCTATCAGTGAATGGTAAAGTAAAATCAGTCATCAAAAAGAGGGCAAAACTAAGAAAAATATTGTAATCAAATTGATTTTTTTTTCTTTTAACATACTTCATTTATTTTTCATTTTTTAATGGTTTCTAAATTGATTTTTGTCTTAAATCATGAAAGTTTTATTGTTGATTTTTGAAGTCGATATTTAACTTTTATATTGATTGTTTTCTAACGGAGTTTTTTTATATAATGTTATTATAGTATATCAGTAAACGAAACTAAAATTATTCATCAAAAAGAAGGCAAAACTCCCCAAAAAATATTGTGTTCAAATTGAAATAATTTTGAGACTGTTTACATATTTTATTTATTTTCTTTTTTTTTAATGATTTTTTTAAATTGATTTTTGACTGAAACCTTAAATGCTTTTATCAGTATTTTTGTCTTTTTATAATGATTTTAAATTGATTTTTGTCTTAAATCATGAATGTTTTTTAAATTTATTTTTGAAGTTGATTTTTTAATGTTTTTTTAACTCTGTTATAAGAATATATCAATAAAAGTTAAACTAAATTCATTGATCATAAAGAGGGAAAATTTTCCCAAAAATATTGTATTCAAAATTGATAAATTTTCTAAGTTTTTATGCAACAATTTTTTCCCCATTTTTTTTAGGTAATTTTTGAAGTTTTTTATATATATAATTCTGTTATAAAAATATATCTGTAAACGTTAAACTAAAATTAGTCATCAAAAAGTGGGCAAAACTCCCACCAAAAACTGTATTGAAATTAAAATGTTTTTGAAACTTTCAACATATTTCATTTATTTTCCG
>JANJGK010000013.1:39059629-39067129 GCA_039081455.1 Macrobrachium rosenbergii
ATAAATAAAATAACTACAAACAAATAAATAAATAAAAATAAATAAATAAATAAAAATAAATAAATAGTTAAAAATAAGTTAATTAATTAAAGTAAATGAATAAAGAGAAATAGATAAATAAATACAAATAAATAAATAAATAAATAAATAAAAATAAATAAATAAAAATAAACTCTTAAATAACAATAAATAAATAAGTAAAAATTAATAAATAATTATATAAGAATAAAAATATAAATAAAAATAAATTAATAAATAAATAATGATAAACAAATAACTAAAAATAAATGAATAAATTAAAAATAAATAAATAAATAAATAAAAATAAATGAAAATAAATAAATAAAATTGAAAAACAAATAAAAATGAAAAATAAATAAATAATTAAATAAAAAAATAATATAAATAAATATAAATATTTAAATATAAATAAATAAATAAATATAATTAAATGAATTAATAAATAAATAAAAATTAATTGAAATAAGTAAATAAAAATGAATTAAAATAAATATAAATAAGTAAATAAATAAAAATGAATGAATAAATAAATGATAATTAACATATAAAAAAATAAATAAATGAATAAAAATAAATAAATGAAAATACTTAAATAAAAATAAATAAATATATAAAAATAGATATAACGCCTAAATAAATAAAAAAATAAATAAAAGTAAATAAATAGAATATAAATAAATAAAATAAAAGAAAATAAATAAATAAAAGTAAATAGATAAAAAAATAAATAAATAGAAAAATGTGAAAATAAATAAATAATAATTAAATAAAAATATAATTATAAATAAATAAAGAAAAATAAATAAATAAATAAAGAAAAATAAATAAATAAACAAATAAAAATAAATAAAAAATAAATAAATAAAAATAAATGAAAATAGATAGATAAATAAAATATATAAATAAATAAAAATAAATAAATAAATAAATGAAAATAAATGAAAGGAATAAATAAGAATAAATAAATAAATAATGATAAATAAATAAATAAAAATAAATAAATAAATATATAAAAAACAAATAAAAAATATGAATAAAAAATAAATAAATAAAAATAAATAAATAAATAAAATAAATAAATGAATAAAAAAATAAATAAGAAATAAATAAATAAAAAAATAAGAAAATAAATAAATAAATGAAAATAAATAAATAAATTAAATTAAATAAATAAATAAAAAATGTAAATAAATAAGTAAAGATAAATAAATAAATAAATAGAAATATATGAAAATGAATAAATAAATAAATAAATATAAATAAATAAAAAAATAAATAAATAAAAATAAATAAATGAATAAAAATAAAAAAATTAAAAATAAATAAATGAATAAAAATAAATACATAAATAAAAATAAATAAATAAAAATAAATAAATAAAAGTAAATAAACAAAAATATATAAACAAAAATAAATAAATAAATAAAAATAGATAAATAAATAAATGAAAAAAATAAAAATAAATAGATAAATATAAATACCTCAATAAATAAAAATAAATAAACATAAATAAATAAATAAATAAATAAATAGATTAATAAATAAATAAAAATACATAAATAAATAAAAATAAATTAATAAATAAATGAGAATAAATTAAAAGTATTAAATAAAAATACATAAATAAATAAAAATAAATAAGAAAAACACAATAATAAATAAAAATAAATGAATAATTAAGAATAAATACAAAACAAAAGTAAAAAATAAATAAATAAAAATAAATAAAAATAAATAAATAAGAATATATAAAAACTAAATGAATGTAAATAAATTAAAATAAATAAATTTAATAGATAAAAACAAATAAAAATAAATAAATTCAAAATAAATAAATGAAAATATAAATAAATAAAAATAAATAAAAATTAATATATGGAAAACAAATAAATAAAAAAAAATAAATAAAAATAAATAAATAAATAAGATAAATAAATAAATAAAATAAATAAAAATAAATAAAAATAAATAAATGAAAATCAATGTAAATAAACAAATAAAAAAATAAGAATAGTAAAGTAAAAAATAATACAGAAGTATATAAAATTTATTAAAAATAAACCAATAAATAACAAAAATAAATGAAATTAAGATATATAAATAAAAGTAAGTTAATGAAAATTAGTATGAACTAAATCAAAATAACTAATATGCATGAAAATAAATAAATAAAAATCATAAAAAAAAATAAAAATATATATAAGCAAAAATAAAAATAAATAAAATCTAAATGGATAAACTTAAGCAAAAATAAATAAAAAGTAAGAAAATGCATAAAAGAATTTATTTATTTTTTATTTATTTATTTTTATTATTTATGTTTATTTATTGATTGATTTTTATTTATTTATTTTCATTTATTTTTATTTATTTATCTATTTTTAATTATTTATTTATTTTTGCTTATTAAATTCTATTTTTTATTTATTTTCATTTATTTCATTTTATATAGTTATTTTTAATTTATTTATTTTTATCATTTATTTATTTATTTATTTATTATTACTATTTATTTATTTATTTTTATTTTTTTTATTAATTTATTTTATTTATTATATTTATTAATTTTATTTATTTATTTTTATTTATTTTTCTTTATTTATTTATTTTTATTTATTTTTATTTATTCATTTTTAATTTATTTATTTATTTATTTTTATTTATTTATATATTTATCTTTATTTATTTATTTATTCTTTATTTATTTATTTATTTTAATTTATTTTTATTTATTTACTTATTTTTATTTTATTTATTTTAATATCTTCATTTATTTTTATCTATTTTTATTTATTTATTTATTTATCTTTATTTATTTGTATTTATTTATTTATTTCTTTTTATTTATTTATATATTTATTTTTATTTATTTATCTATTTTTATTTGTTTATATATTTTTATTTATTTATTTCCATTTATTTTTATTTATTTATTCTTAATTATTCTTTTTTATTTATAAGTTTATTTTTATTTAACTATTTATTTCTATTTATTTACTTATTTATTTATTTATTTTCACTTATTTATTTATTTTTATTTATTGATTGATTTTTATTTTTTTATTTTTTATATTTTTATTTTTTTATTTATTTTTATTCATTCATTTTAATATATTTTTATTTATCTTTTTTATTTTTATTTATTTATTTATTTTTATTTATTATTCTATTTATTTTTATTAATTTTTTATTTATTTTTATTTATTTATTTTTTAATTTTATTATTCTTTTTATTTATATATTTTCATTTATTTTCATTTATTTATTTATTTCTTTCATATAATTATTTATTTTTATTTATTTATTTATGTTTATTTATTTATTTATTTATTTATTTATTTATTCATCTATTTATTTATTTATGTTTATTTATTTATTTTTATTTATTTATTTTTGTATTTTCTATTTTTTCATTTATTTGTTTATTTTTATTTGTTTATTTTTTTATTTATTTATTTAATTTCTTTTATTTTTATTTATTTATTTATTTATCATTATTTATTTATTTGTTTTTATTAATTTTTATTTATTTATTTATTTTCATTTAATTTTATTCCTTTTTTTCTTTATTTATTTTTATTTATTTACTTCTTTTTAAATATTTTAATTAATTATTTATTTACTTATTTTTATTTAATTATTTATTTTTTTTATTTATTTTAATTTATTTATTTAACTTTATTTTTAATCTTTTATTTTTATTTTTTTATTTGTTGATTTTTAATTCTTTTTAGGCTTTTTCTTGTTTTTTACTTAAGGATTAATATAAAAGATTAAATTATTCTTAATTTTTTTTTCAAATTAAAACAAACCTAAAGCTTTTATGTTTCATTCTTTTGTCTTTTTTAAAAGTCATTTTTGAAGTTGATATTTTAAATAAATATTAAATTTTTTTAATGGACATTTTTATATAGTTGTGTTAAACTAAAATCAGTGATAAAAAGAAAACAAATCTCCCAAACATATTGTATTCAGATTTAAATTTATTTGACACTTTTTACATATTTCATTATTTTTAATTTCTTAATGATTTTTAATTGTTTTTTGACTGAAATCTTGAATGTTTATAACAGTATTTTTATATACAAAACGTATATGACCTTTTAGCCTTGAATTTTACCTTGATTGTTTTTGAACTGAGATATTTTCATCAATGGTAAAGTAAAATCAGTCATCAAAAAGAGGGCAAAACTAAGAAAAATATCGTCATCAAATTGATTTTTTTTTTTTTTTTAACATATTTCATTTATTTTCCTTTTTTTAATGATTTCTAAATTGATTTTTGTCTTAAATCAATAATGTTTTTTTGTTGATTTTTTTACGTCGATTTTTAACTTACATATTGATTTTTTTCTAACGGATTTTTTATATAATGTTGTTGTAATACATCAGTAAACGATACTAAAATTATTCATCAAAAAGAGGGCAAAACTCCAAAAAAATATTGTCTGCAAATTGAAATATTTTTGAAACTGTTTACATATTTAATTTGTTCACTTTTACTACATGATTTTTTAAATTGATTTTTGACTGAAATCTTAAATGCTTTTATCAGTATTTTTCATACATACTTCATTTATTTTTTTTATTTTTATAATGATTTTAAATTGACTTTTTTCTTAAATCATGAATGTTTCTTTTTGTTGTTTTTGAAGTTAATTATTTAACGTTTATTTTAAACTCGGTTATAAGAAAATATCTGTAAAAGTTAAACTAAATTCATTGATCATAAAGAGGGAAAATTTCCCAAAAAATATTTTATTGAAAATTGACATATTTTCTAAGTTTTTATGCAACAAATTTTTTCCCATTTTTAGTTGATTTTTTAAGTTGATTTTTTACTTAAATATTGATTGTTTTTTAAACGGAGTTTTTTTATATATGATTCTGTTATAATAATTTATCTGTAAACGTTAAGTTATTAAGGATAGGTAACGCTGGGCATTTATAACCAGGACGCTGCTCAAAAAGACGTTTTTTTAAAACTGCGCAAATGGGGTTGCCATTAGTCAAAATGTTAGCCCGTGAATCGGCAGTTGAGCATACGCTCTTGCAGATACCGGATGTGCTGTAGCTGCTGCTCTGTTCATCTGGACGCCACAACAGTTTTTTCACTGGTATATCGGTCGTTTTTGACCCAGCATTGCGTTGCACGTGAGTTTAGTGAAAGTCAAAGTTTTCATATAATTGATTATAGCGTAATTGTCATTATATGTGTGTTATTGATACTTTTATACAACTTTTGTGAAAGATTTACCAAACTTCTAGGACCATTGGCAGCCAGCTGGCATGCTTCTAGAAGGAAATATGGCGGATATTCTGATTTCCTAATTTTGATGTTTTTTGTGTTTTTTCAGAGCATGGCTTCTTCGAAGGCACCTTACGAGGAAAACTCGTTCAACCTTTCAGAAAATGAGAGTGAGGAAGAAGAGGATGCCCCACATGAGGTTGATGAAGACCACGAGGACAATGGGGTATTTCACTTCCATGCTTCGAGCTTTTATTCGAGCAGCTCCAAGATGTCCCCCTCAGCTCCGACAGCTTCGACAAGTTCCCACGACCCTTGGCCCGCTTCCAAACGTTGTAAGAGGTCTAAGCCTGTGGTGTCCGATGTTACTGCGCCTGTCAACATTATTGTGAATGATTTGGACATCATGCCAGCAGACGAGGAAGACTTTTACGACCTTGACGACCCCGACGACCCCCCTTCAAGACCCTCTACGTCCCATGGTATGACTTGACGTCTGCAGAACTGCGCAGCAGGAAAAGGAGAAGGGGCCAGCTGCATGGTGCTGTAGGAACTGCTTTCAAGAAGCTGAATGAGGAGTGTGTCAAGGCAAGGGATGGCACAGTTTGGCACCGGGATGCCAATCTAGACTTGCCTAGATATGATACACATTACATCCCCAGGGGGAGTTCCAGCACCATAGCACAAGGCATTACAAGGCCCTGTGATTTCTTTGGTCTCTTCTTCGATGCCACAATGATTGCCGCCATTTGTGTAGAGACCAACCGGAAGATAGAGACTCTGAGGCCACAATTCAAAAATGCTGATTGCTACACGTTTGGGGAAGTCTCTGTGATGGAGCTGAAGGCCTTCCTTGGTCTTTTGATCCTGTCGGGAATACGGAAGGACAACCATGTGGCCACATCGGACATCTGGTCTTTGCTAGATGGCTCCCACGTCTACAGGGCTGTCATGACTGAACGCCGGTTTGCCTTCCTTCTACGAGTCATCCGCTTCGACGACAGTGCCACTCGACAGGAACGTCGCAAGACTGACAAGATGGCCCCAATTCGCAAGGTTTGGAATATGCTCATCCAGCACTGCCAGGAGAACTACAAGCCAGGGCCTCATATAACTGTTGATGAGCAGTTGATTCCTTTCCGTGGACGGTGCCCCTTCAAAATGTACATACCAAATAAACCAGCAAAGTAAGTAAATTTATGACATAAATAATTTATGATAATACTTGTTTTATATATATGTTTGTGATGTATTTTGTTTATTTATTTTCTTTGTTATTATTTTTATTATTCTATTTAGTGATTTTTATTTATTCATAATTGCTATACTTTTACCAATGGTTTTTTCTTATCTCCAGCTATGGCTTGAAGGTGGTTTGGCATGTGATGCTGACACGTAATACATGATCAATGCGATCCCCTACATGGGCAAGGGAGTGTTGAGCTTCCGAAGGGGATGACGTTAGGAGAGGTTTTTACTAAGGAGCTTGTTCAGCCATACCACAGACGAGGAAGGACAGTGACAACAGACAGTTGGTTCACCTCCCTGCCCTTAGCCCTGTCGTTGAAGGATGTTGGCATGGACCTCGTAGGGACCATCAGACAGAAGCCCTATATTCCTCAGTGTTTCATCAACAAGAAGATGGAAGTTGGTTCTTCTGTGGCTGCATTCTCCTATGCCCACAACGTCACCTTGCAGTGCCAGAGGGTCAATTCCACCAAGTGGGTTCTTCTGCTGTCGACATTCCACCACCAACCTACAGTCATCGAGAACTTCAAATCTGACATTCAGATGTTCTACAATGCAACCAAGGGTGGAGTTGATTGCTTTGATCAGCTATGCAGCATCAGTTCCTGCGCAAGAAAGACGAGACGGTGGCCTCTAGCATTCTTCTTTGGAATGCTCAACATGGTGATGGTGAACTGCTATATTCTGTACACCGACAACACGAGTCTTCCAAAGAAGAGTAGGCGGCAGTTCTACAAGGAGCTGATGGAGGGCTTGTGCTACGAATGGGTAAATCGTAGGTACAGACTGTTCACTTTTCTCTCTCGTAATCTGAAACACATCATGAGAATAACATTTAACCTTCCTGAAATACCACAAGAAGCAGCGTCCTCGAGGTTGGAAACACGCACGAGATGCTACATGTGTCCCAGCAACACCCACAAGAAAAGCAGGATTTCGTGTGTTCACTGTCATAAACCAGTCTGTGCCAGCCACCAAGTTAT
>JANJGK010000013.1:39072129-39087129 GCA_039081455.1 Macrobrachium rosenbergii
GCCTCCCACAAATAGAACTTTTCAAAATTTTCGACCTAACTAACATTTTTATGTACAATTCTATTAATTTTGGGGATGCAAAATTTTTTTGGCCAATATTTCCAGTTTCCAAAAATCGCTGAATGTAAATTCAGCCTTCGATAATTCGAAAATGACTCAAATTATTTACCTTACGTTTGCTTTTTCCAATAAAATAGACCAAAATACTTGGGGCGCATTTGGAGCCTTATGACCGTGGCAGGGTTCCCATCTGAGCAACGGGGCCTCAAAGTCGCCTTTTTAATTTTTATAATAGAAATTCAGGCTTCTATAACTCAAGAAGGCGACGACGTATTGATGTGCGGTTTGAATTTTTTAATAGAACGGACCAAAATGGTGGGGGTGTATTTGGAGCCTCATGTCCGGGGCAGGGATCCCCTCTTAGCTACGGGGCCTCACAGTCGCCTTTTTAATTTTTATAATAGAAATTCAGGCTTCTATAACTCAGGAAGGCGACGACGTATTGATGTACGGTTTGAATTTTTTAATAGAACGGACCAAAATTGTGGGGGTGCATTTGCAGCCTCATGTCCGTGGCAGGGTTCCCCTCTTAGCTACGGGGCCTCAAAGTCGCCTTTTTAATTTTTACATTAAAAGTTCAGGCATCCATAACTCAACAATGAATCGACGTATTGATTTGCGGTTTGAATTTTTTAATAGAACGGACCAATATACTATGGGTGCATTAGGAGTCTCATGTCCTTGGCAGGGTTCCCATCTTAGGTATGGGGCCTCAAAGTCGCCTTTTTAATTTTTATAATAGAAATTCAGGCTTCCATAACTCAAGAAGGCGGCGACGTATTGATGTGCGGTGTGAATTTTTTATTAGAACGGACCAAAACACTAGGGGTGCATTTGGAGCCTCATCTCAGTGAAAAGGTTCTCTTAGTTACGGGGCCTCAAAGTCGCCTTTTTAATTTATATACTAAAAATTCAGGCATCCATAACTCAAGAGGGCCTCGATGTATTGATTTTTTGTATGAATTTTTTAATAGAACGGACCAAAATAAAGGGTCTGCAATTGGAGCCTCATGTCCGTGGCAGGGTTCCCTCTCAGCTATGGGGCCGCAAAGTTGGTGTTTTTTTAAATTTTTACATATGAAACTTGCAATTTGAAAATGACACCCGCATTACCTACAAGGCCACAGGAACCTTGAAATTGAAAAATGACACACGGAATTCTACAACAGAGTGCCAATGATAAAAGTCTACCAGCTATATTAATGGTAGAAATTACCCTTGAAATTGAAAAATGACACCAGTTATACTGCTGAAGGAAGAGTCTTCAAGGAGTCTTCAAGGAGTCTTTAGTGAGGATTTTGGCGCCAATACGAAGGCTGTATCATTTTCTGAAACTGGAGCATAGTCATTCATGTAATGATGGCCACATCCGGCGATTCCGGAGTAAATATTTGGTAAGGGGTCCTTTTTTGGGTTCGTTTGTTAGGCCCAGGGCTCCAATTCAGCCGGGAAACTTGCGTGGTGAAGGTCGCATATTCTAAATCTAGGGTGTAAAGAAAAAAAAAAAAAAGGAGTCCAGCCTCCCACAAATAGAACTTTTCAAAATTTTCGACCTAACTAACCCTTCTTTGTACAATTCTATTAATTTTGGGGATGCAAAATTTTTTTGGCTAATATTTCCACTTTCCAAAAGTCGATGAATGGAATTCATACCTCCATAGTTCGAAAATGACTCAAATTATTTACCTTACGTTTGCTTTTTCCAATAAAATGGACTAAAATACTGGGGGCACATTTGGAGCTTGATGACCATGGCAGGGTTCCCCTCTGAGCAACGGGGCCTCAAAGTCGCCTTTTTAATTTTTATAATAGAAATTCAGGCTTCTATAACTTAAGAAGGCGACGATGTATTGATGTGCGGTTTGAATTTTTTAATAGAACGGACCAAAATGGAGGGGGTGTATTTGGAGCCTCATGTCCGTGGCAGGGTTCCCCTCTTAGCTACGGGGTCTCAAAGTCGCCTTTTTACTTGTTACAATAAAAATTCAGGCATCCATAACTCAACAAGGACGCGATGTATCGATTTGCGGTTTGAATTTTTTAATAGAACGGACCAATATACTGGGGGTGCATTAGGAGTCTCATTTCCGTGGCAGGGTTCCCCTCTTAGGTACGGGGACTAAAAGTCGTTTTTTTTATTTTTATAATAGAAATTCAAGCTTCCATAACTCAAGAAGGCGGCGGGGTATTGATGTGCGGTTTGAATTTTTTATTAGAACGGACCAAAATACTGGGGGTGTATTTGGAGCCTTATTTCAGTGACAGGGTTCCCCTCTTAGGTACGGGACCTCAAAGTCGCCTTTTTAATTTATCCAATAAAAATTCAGGCATTCATAACTCAAGAAGGCCTCGACGTATTGTATGAAATTAATAATAGAACGGACGAAAATAAAGCGGCTGCAATTGGAGCCTAATGTCCGTGGCAGGGTTCCCTCTCACCTATGGGGACTCAAAGTTGGTGTTTTATTTTATTTTTACATATGAACTTTGAAATTTTAAAATGACACCTGCATTACCTACAAGGCTACAGGAACCTTGAAATTGAAAAATGACACATGGAATACTACAACAGGGTGCCAATGATGAAAGGCTACCAGCTATATTAATGGTAGAAATTACCCATGAAATTGAAAAATGACACCTGTTATACTGCTGAAGAAAGAGTCTTCAAGGAGTCTTCAAGGAGTCTTCAGTGAGGATTTTGGCGGCAATACGAAGACTGTATTATTTTATGAAACTAGAGCATAGTCATTTATGTAATGATGACCACCTCCGACGATTATGGAGGAAATCTTTGGTAAGGGGTCCTTTTCTGAGTTTGTTTGTGGGGCCCAGGGGTCCAAATCAGCCGGGGCCCTTGCATAATGAGGTTGGCATATTCTAAATCTAGGGTGTAAAAAAAAATAAAAATAAAAAAAGGAATCCAGCCTCCCACAAATAGAACTTTTCAAACATTTCGACCTAACTAACCCTTCTTAGTACAATTCTATTAATTCTGGCGATGAAATATTTTTGTGGCCAATATTTCCAGTTTCCAAAAATCGATGAATGTAAAATCAGCCTTCCATACTTCGAAAATGACTCAATTTATTGACCTTACGTTTGCTTTTTCCAATAAAATGGACCAAAATACTGGGGGCGCTTTCTGAGCCTGATGACCGTGGCAGGGTTCCCCTCTGAGCAACGGGGCCTCAAAGTCGCCTTCTTAATTTTCATAATAGAAATTCAGGCTTCTATAACTCAAGGAGGCGACGACGTATTGATGTGTGGTTTGAATTTTTTAATAGAACGGACCAAAATAGTGGGGGTGCATTTGGAGCCTCATGTCCGTGGCAGGGATCCCCTCTTAGCTACGGGGCCTCAAAATTGCCTTTTTAATGTTTTTAATAGAAATTCAGGCTTCTATAACTCAAGCAGGCGACGAAGTATTGATGTGCTGTTTGAATTTTTCAATAGAACGGACCAAAATAGTGGGGGTGCATTATGAGCCTCATGTCCGTGACAGGGTTCCCCTCTTAGCTACGGGGCCTCAAAGTCGGCTTTTTAATTTTTACAATAAAAATTCAGGCATCCATAACTCAACAATGACTCGACGTATTGATTTGCGGTTTGAATGTTTTAATAGAACGGACCAATATACTGGGGGTGCATAAGGAGTATCATGTCCGTGGCAGGGTTCCCCTCTTAGCTACGGGGCCTCAAAGTGCTTTTTTAATTTTTATAATAGTAATTCAGGCTTCCATAACTCAAGAAGGTGGGTACGTATTGATGCGCGGTTTGATTTTTTATTAGGACGGACCAAAATACTAGGGGTGCATTTGGAGCCCCATCTCAGTGGCAGGGTTGCCCTCTTAGCCACGGGGCCTGAAAGTCACCTTTTTAATTTATACAATTAAAATTCAGGCATCCATAACTCAAGAAGGCCTCGACGTATTGAGGTTTTGTATGAATTTTTTAATAGAATGGAACAAAATAAAGGGGCTGTAATTGGAGCCTCATGTATGTGACAGGGTTCCCTCTCAGCTATGGGGCCTCAAATTTGGTGTTTTTTTTATTTTTACATATGAACCTTGCAATTTCAAAATGACACCTGCATTACCTACAAGGCTACAGGAACCTTGAAACTGAAAAATGACACATGGAATACTAAAACCGAGCGCCAATGATGAAAGGCTGCCAGCTATATTAATGGTAGAAATTACCCTTGAAATTGAAAAATGACACCAGTTATACTGCTGAAGAAAGAGTCTTCAAGGAGTCTTCAAGTAGTCTTCAGTGAAGATTTTGGTCCCCAATACGAAGGCTGTATCATTTTCTGAAACTAGAGCAAAGTCATTCACGTAATGATGTCCACCTCCGTCGATTCCGGAGGAAATCTTTGGTAAGGGATCCTCTTTTGGGTTTGTTTATTGGGCCCAGGGGTCCAATTCAGCCGGGAAATTTGCGTGGTGAAGGTGGCATATTCTAAACCTAGGGTGTAAAAAAAAAAAAAAAAAAAAAAAAAAAAAAAAGTCCAGCCTCACACAGGTAGAACTTTTCGAATATTTCGACCTAATTAACCCTTCTCAGTACAATTCTATTAATTTTGGGGATGCAAAAATTTTTTGGCCAATAATTCCAGTTTCCAAAAATTGATGAAGGGAAATTTAGACTTCCATAATTCGAAAATGACTCAAATTATTTACATTACGTTTGCTTTTTCCAATAAAATGGACCAAAATACTGGGGGCGCATTTGGAGCCTGATGACCGTGGCAGGGTTCCCCTCTGTGCAACGGGGCCTCAAAGTCGTCTTTTTAATTTTTATAATAGAAATTCATGCTTCTATAACTCAAGAAGGCGACGACGTATTGATGTGCCGTTTGAATTTTTTAATAGAACGGACCGAAATAGTGGGGGATGCATTTGGAGCTCATGTACGTGGCAGGGTTCCCCTCTTAGCTACGGGGCCTCAAAGTCGTCTTTTTAATTTTTACAATAAAAATTCGGGCATCCATAAGTCAACAAGGACTCGACGTATTGATTTGCAGTTCGATTTTTTTAATAGAACGGATCAATATACTGTGGGTGCATTATGAGTCTCATGTCCGTGGCAGGGTTCCCCTCTCAGGTACCGGGCCTCAAAGTCGCTTTTTTAATTTTTATAATAGCAATTCAGGCTTCCTTAACTCAAGAAGGCGGGTACGTATTGATGTGCGGTTTGAATTTTTTTATTAGAACGGACCAAAATACTGGGGGTGCATTTGGAGCCCCATCTCAGTGGCAGGGTTCCTCTCTTAGCTACGGGGTCTCAAAGTCGCCTTTTTAATTTATGCAATAAAAATTGAGGCATCCATAACTCAAGAAGGCCTCGACGTATTGATTTTTTGTATGAATTTTTTAATAGAACGGACCAAAATAAAGCGGCTGCAATTGGAGCCTTATGTCCGTGGCAGGGTTCCCTCTCACCTATGGGGACTCAAAGTTGGTTTTTTTTTTATCTTTACATATGAAACTTGCAATTTCGAAATGACACCTGCATTACCTACAAGGCTACAGGAACCTTGAAATTGAAAAATGACACATGGAATACTAAAACATAGTGCCAATAATGAAAGGATGCCAGCTATATTAATGGTAGAAATTACCCTTGAAATTGAAAAATGACACTTGTTATACTGCTGAAGAAAGAGTCTTCAAGGAGTCTTCAAGAAATCTTCAGTGAGGATTTTGGCGCCAATACGAAGGCTGTATCATTTTCTGAAACTAGCGCATAGTCATTCATGTAATGATGGCTACCTCCGTCGATTCCGGAGGAAATCTTTGGGAAGGGGTCCTTTTTTAGGTTTGTTTGTGGGGCCCAGGGGTCCAATTCAGCCGAGAGCCTTGCGTGGTGAAAGTGGCATATTCTAAACCGAGGATGTAAAAAAAAAATTTAAAAAAAGGAGTCCAGACTCCCATTATTAGTACAATTCTATTAATTTTGGGGATGCAAAATTTTTTTGGCCAGTATTTCCAGTTTCCAAAAATCGATGAATGGAAATTCAGACTTACAGAATTGGAAAATGATCAAAATTATTTACCTTACGTTTGCTTTTTCCAATAAAATGGACCAAAATACTGGGGGCGGTTTTGGAGCCTAATGACCGTGGCATGGTTCCCCTCTGAGGTACGGGGCCTCAAAGTCGCCATTTTAAATTTTATTATAGAAATTCAGGCTTCTATATCTCAAGAAGGCGACGACGTATTGATGTGCGGTTTGAATTTTTTAATAGAACGGACCAAAATAGTGGGGGTGCATTTGAAGGCTCATGTCCGTGGCAGGGTTCCCCTCTTAGCTACGGGGCCTCAAAGTCGCCTTTTTAATTTTTACAATAAAAATTGAGGCATCCATAACTCAACAAGGACTCGATGTATTGATTTGCGCTTTGAATTTTTTAATAGAACGGACCAATTTACTGGGGGTGCATTAGCAGTCTCATGTCCGTGGCAGGGTTCCCCTCTCTGGTACGGGGGCTCAAAGTCGCTTTTTTAATTTTTATAATAGAAATTCAGGCTTCCATAACTCAAGAAGGCGGGTACGTATTGATGTGCGGTTTGAATTTTTGATTAGAACGGGTCAAAATACTGGGGGTGCATTTGGGGCCTCTAAATACTAAAAATAAAAATAAAAATACTGAAACAAAAATAAAAATTCTAAAAATAGCATACTACAACAATGTTATAAATAAAAATAAAATTACTAGAAATAAAAATAAAAATAAAATACTAAAAAATAAACTTAAAAATAAAAATACTAAAAATAAAAATAAAAATAAAAATGCTAAATAAATGATAATAAAAATAATAAAAATTTTAAAAATACTAAAATTCAAAACAAAAATACCAAAATAAAATTAACATGCTAAAAAAATAAAAAGGCTAAAAAAGAAAAATACTAAAAATAGAAATAAAAATACAAAAAAGAAAAATACTGAAAATAAAAATAAAATACTAAAAATAAAAAAAAATAAAAATAAAAAAAAATATCAGCAATAAAAATAAAGCCACCAAAAATATTAAAAATAAAAATAAAAATAATGAGACTAAAAATTCTTTAAATTTACTAAATATAAAAATAAAAATACTAAAAATAAACATACTAAAAATACAAATATTAAAATTAACAAGAATACTGAAAGTAAAAATACTAAAAATAAAAATCATAAAATTAAAATGATAAAGATACTAAAAGTAAAAATACTAAAAGTAAAAATACTAAAAATAAAATTACAAAAAATAAAATAAAATTAAATATACTAAAAATAAAATACTAAAAATAAAATTCCTAAAAATAAAAATGAAATTAAATATACTAAAAATAAAAATATTAAAAATAAAATACTAAAAATTAAAATAATACTAAAAATAAAAATAAAGAAACTATAAAAAATAAAAATACTAAACATAAAAATACTAATATAAAAATACTAAAAGTAAAAGTACTAAAAATAAAAAATACTAAAAATAAAATCAAAAAGTAAAAATGAAAATATTAAAAACAAAAATAAAATTTGTGAAAATAATAATACTAAAAATGAAAAGAAAAAAGAAAAAATATTAAAAATAATAATACTAAAAATGAAAAGAAAAAAATAAAAATATTAAAAATAAAATAAAACTAAAAAAATAAAAATAAAGAATAAAAAATAACAATAAAAAAATAAAAATACAAAAAATAAAAATAAAAAACAAAAAATAAAAATGAAATAATGTTACTAAAAATAAAAATGATGATACTAAAACAAATAAAAAATAATCCTAAAAATAAAAAAAATAAAGATACTAATACAAAAAATAAAAGTTCTAAAAATAAAAATCCTAAAAATAAAAAAAAAAATAAAAATAATAATACTAAATTAGAAATAAAAATACTAAAAACAAAAATAAAATGCTAAAAATAGAAATACGAAAAATAAAAAAAACATACTAAAAATAAAAAAAAAATACTAAAGATAAAAATAAAAATACTAAATATAAAAATACTAGAATATAAATAATACAAAACTAATAAAAACAAAATTAAAAAGGAAAAATAAAAATGCTAATACTAAAAATAAAAATTTACTAAATATAAAAAAAAATAATTACTAAATAAAAAAGTATAAATGAAAAAATACACACTAAAAATATAAATTCTAAAAATAAAAATACCAAAAAAATAAAACATTAAAAATAAAAATAAAAATAATAAATATAACAAAGAAAATACTAAAAATAAAAATATTAAAAATAATAATACAAATATAAAAAAATGAAATTATAAATAAAAATAACATTCTAAAAAAATAAATAAAAATACTAAAAATACAAATATAAAAAAATAAAAATGCTAAAAAAAATACTAAAAACAAAAATACTATAAATAAAAGTAAAAATAATAATAATAATAAAAATACTAAAATTAAAAATAAAAATACAAAAAATAAAAATTCTAAAATTAAAAATACAAAAATAAAAATACTAAAAATGAAAATAAAAATTCTAAAAATAAAAATACTAAATATAAAAGTACAAAAAATAAAACTAAAAATACTAGAAATAAAAATAAAATAAAAATACTAAAAACAAAAATTCTAAAACTATAATATAATAAAAATAAAATTACTACAAATGAAAATAAAAACACTAAAAACAAAAATACTAAAAATACAAAAGTAAAATACTAAAGAGGAGGAAGTAAAATAAAAAAAATAAAAATAAAAATAAAATACTAGAAATAAAAATAAAAATAAAAGTACTAAAAATGAAAAATAAAAGTAAAATACTAAAATGAAAATGAAAATACTAAAAATAAAAATAAAAACACTAAGAATGGAAATATAAATATAAATACTAAAAATAAAAATAAAAATAAAAATAAAATTTTAAAATCAAAACTAAAAGATACTAAAATATAAATACTAAAAATAACAAAAATACAAAAAAAAAATATTATATATATATATATATATATATATATATATATATATATATATATATATATATATATATATATATATATATATATATATATATATATATATATATATATATATATATATATATATATATATATATATATATATATATATATATATATATATATATATATATATATATATATATATATATATATATATATATATATATATATATATATATATGTATATATATAAAATAATAAAAACACAAAAATAAGATATTAAAAATAAAAATACTAAAAATAAAAGTAGAAAAAAATAAGATTGAAAATATTAAAAAGAAAAATAAAAATACTAAAACTAAGAATAAAAATAAAAATACAAAAAACTAAAAAAAAACTAATAAATAAAAAAAATTTTAAAGATAAAAATAAAAATGAAAACACTAACAATAAAAATACAAATAGAAACAGTAAAAATAAAATAAAAATAAAAATACTTGAAAAAATATTAACAAAAATAAAAATACTGAAAATAAAAATACTAAAAATGCAAAAATAAAAAATACTAAAAATAAAAATTCAAATGCTTAAAATAAAAACACTAAAAACAAAAATGTTAAAAATAAAAATACTAAAAAATAAAATACTAAAAATAAAAATGAAAATACAAACAATAAATATATAAAAACTAAAAATAAAAATAAAGATAATAAAAATCAAAATAAACATATTAACAATAAAAAATACTAAAGCAAAAATACTAAAAACAAAAGTAATAAAAACAGAAATTAAATTATTAAAATAAAATTACTAAAAATAAAAATAAAGATACTAAAAATGCAAAAAAATAAATATAAAAATGTTAAAATAAAAATAAAAATAATACTAAAATTTTAAATATTAAAAATAAAAAGAAAATACTAAAAATAGAAATATATACATAAATAAAAATAAGACACTAAAAATAAATATATTAAAAATAAAAATATAAATACTATAAATAAAAAAATAAGAATGAAAATACTCAAAATAAAAATAAAATAAGAATGAAAATACTAAAAATAAAAATAAAATAAAAATACTATAAATAAAAAATTGTAAAAAGAAATAAAAATACAACTACTAAAAATAAGAATAAAAATACTAAAAATAAAAATAAAAATAGAAATTCTAAAAATAAAAATACTAATTATGAAAAATAAAAATAAAAACAATAAATTTAATAATTAAAATGAAAATCTAAAAATAAAAATAAAAAATACTAAAAATTATAATAAAAATAAAAATACTAAAAACAAAAATAAAAATGAAAATCTTAAAAAATAAAAATATTAAACATAAAAATAAAATGAAAAGACTAAAAATAAAAATACAAGTAAAAAAAAAAATAAAAATAAAAAAACAAGAAAAAATATAAATAAAAATACTAAAATTAAAAATAAAAAAAGTAAAAATAAAAAAATACAAAAAATAAAAATACTAAAAATAAAAATATTAGAAATAAAAAAGAAACCAAAAGAGATATTAAATATAAAAATAATACTGAACATAAAAATAATTGAAAAAAAAATACTAAAAATAAAAATACTAAAAATAAAAATACAAAATAAAAAATAAAATTACAAAAAGTGAAAATACTAAAAATAAAAATACTAAAAATAAAATTATTATAAATAAAAATGAAAATAAAAATACTAAAAATAAAAATACTAAAAATAAATATAAAAATACTACAAATAAAAATATTAAAATAAAAATAAAAATAAAAATAAAAATACTTAAGATAAAAGTACTAAAAATAAATTTACTAAAATAAAAATAATAATGCTAAACATAAAAACAAAAATAAAAATACTGAAAGTAAAATTAATAGAATATAAAAAAATTTTAATAAAAAACTAACAACAAATATAACAATAAAAACTAAAAATAAATACACTAAAAAAAAAAAAAAACTTAAATGCTAAAAATAAAAATACTAAAAATATAAAAAAACACTACAAATAAAAAATAAAAATACTGAATATAACAATGAAAATACTTAAAACAAAATATTAAAATAGAAATAATTATACTATAAATAAAAATATTAAAAAATAATAATTCTAAAAATAAAAATACTAAAAAGAAAAAAATTACTAAAAATAAAAATACTTAAAATAAAAATAACACTTCTAAAAACAAAAAAAAAAGAATAAAACACTAAAAAAAATACTCAAGACAAAAACCTAAAAAATCAAAATGAAATTACTAAAAATAAAAAAAATAAAAAGAGAAATACAAAAAAATAGAAATACTAAAAATAAAACCACTAAAAATGAAAAAAAAAGTAATAAAAAGAAAAATACTAAATAAATAAGAATAAAAATACTAAAAATAAAAATACTAAAAATAACAGTACTAAAAATAAAAATAAAATTACTGGAAATAAAAATAAATATACTAAAAGCAAAAATACTAATAATAAAAATAATAAAAATAAAATTACTACAAATGAAAATAAAAATACTAAAAATAAAATTACTAAAAATGAAAATAATAATGAAAATACTAAAAATGAAAATAAAAATGAAATACTAAAAATAAAAATGAAAATACTAAAAATAACAATAAAAATACTAAGAAGAAAAATATAAATATATATTCTAAAAATAAAAAAAAAACAATAAAAATTAAAATAAACATACTAAAATAACACTAAAATAAAAATACTAAAAACAAAAATAATAAAAATAGAAATCAAAATATTAAAATTAAAATACTAAAAATAAAAATAAAAATTTTAAAATTAAAAACTAAAAAAACACTAGAAATAAAATTTGTAAAAATAAAAAGGAAAAAGACTAAAAATAAAAAAAAAACTAAAAATTAAAAAAAATATATGAATAAAAATAAAAACACTAAAGTTAAAAATATTAAAAATAAAAATAAAATACCAAAATTAAAAATACTAGACATAAGAATGAAAATACTAAAAATAAAAGTAAAATAAAATACAAAAAAGTCAAAATAAAAATACTAAAAACAAATAAGAAAAACTAAAAATAAAAATAAAGACATTAAAATGAAAATAAAAATTCTTAAAATATTAGAAAAATACCCAAAATAAAAAAAAAAACTAAAAATAAAAATACTAAAAATAAAAAAAATACTAAAGATAAAAATACTAAATGTAAAAAAAATAAAAATAAAGACACTGAAAATTACAATAAAAATAAAAATACTAAAATCAGAAATAAAAATACAAATACAAAGAAATGAAAATAAAAATATTAAAAATTAAAATAAAAAGGAAAACACTAAAAATAAAAATACAAAGAAAAATACTAAAAAATAAAATAAAAATACAAGGAAAAACATAAATAAAAAGAAAAATACTAAAAATAAAAATATTAAATATATTTTTTTTATTTATTTCTTTTTATTTTTATTTCTTTTTATTTTTATTTATTTCTTTTTATTATTTTATTTTATTTATATTACTTAATTTTTATTTATTTTTTATTTACCTATTTTTTATTTTATTATTTTATATGTCTACGTATTTATTTTATATTTATTTATCTTTTTAATTGATTTGAATATTTGTTTCTTTATTTTTTATTCTTATTTTTATTAGTATTTATTATCTTTCCTAATTTAAAAAATTATTTATTAATTTTTTTATTTATTCATTTATTTTTTATCATTTATTTATTATTTTCTCCTGATTATTTTTATTTAGTTTTTCTTGTGTTTATGTATTTATTTATTATTTATTTATTTTTTATTTTATTCTTATTTATATTTTTATTCTTTTTGCTAATTGTTTTTATTTTTATTATGTAATTTTTCTTTATTTTTTATTTCTATTTATCTTTTTATTTATTTTATTTACTTTTATATTTTTTATTTATTTATTTTCCAATTTATCTTTTTATTTATTTTTTATTTTTATTTCCTTTTTTATTTATTTATTTTTTATTTATTTATTTATTTTAATTTATTTCTTATTTTACTTATTTTATTTTACTTATTATTTATCTATTTATTTAAATTTTTATTTATTTATTTTTATGTATTTATTTATTTATTTCTACTAGCTATTTTTATTTATTTCATTTATATTCATCTATTTATTTTAATTTTATTTATTTATTTTCACTTGTTTCATTTATATTTATTTATTAAGTTTTGTTTATTTAATTTTATTTTTATATTTTTTATTTTAATTTTTATATTTTTATTACTATATTTTATTTATTTTTATTAATTTTATTAATTTTTTTATTTATAACTCTATTTATCTTATTTAAATTTTTATTTACCCTTTTATTTTTGTTTATATTTACTTATTTATTTATTCGTAAATATATTTATTTATTTATTTATTTATTTATTTATTTATTTATTTATTTATTTATATATATATTTATTTATTTATTTATTTATTTTTATGTTTTATTTATTCTTTTTTTGTTTTATATTTTTTTTTATTTCATTACTATTTATTTTTTATTTAGTTTTATTTATTTTTATGTATTCATCTTTATTTTTTTACTTTACTTTGTTTAATTTTATAGATTTTTATTTCCTAATTTTAATTTTGTTATTTTTATTTAATTTTATTTATGCTATTTATATCTTTTTATTTTTATTTGTTTATGTATTTTGTTTATTTATTTTATTTTTAAATTTTTATTTATATTTTTTATTTTCATTTATTTTTATTTATATATTTTTATTTATTTATTTCCATATATTTATATTTATGTATTTTATTTATTTTTATTTCTTTTATTTTTATTGATTTATTTTTATTTATTTTATATTATCTTTTATCTATTTATTTTTTATGCATTTTATTTTATTTTAGTTTTCTTTATTTATTTGTTTTTGTTTCTTTTTTAATTTATTTATTTGGTTATTTTATTAATCTATTTTCATTTATTTCTATTAGTTTTATTTATTAATTTTGTTATTGTATTTATTTATTTATATTTATTTATTTTTAATTATTTATAATTGTTTATGTATTATTATTTATTAATTTTTATTAATTTATATTTGTTTATTTTATTCATTTGTTTATTTATTTATTATTTACATATTTTTATTAATTACTTTTTTATTTGTCATTGTTTATTTTTTAATTATTTTATTTATTTTAGTTTACTTTATTTATTTTTTATTTTGTACTTATTTATTTATTCTTCCTAATTTATCTGTATTAATAAAAGTAAACTGATGCATAAATAAAAAGAAAAATAAAATAAATAAGTAAAAATAAATCTAAATAAAATAAATATCAATAAATAATAAACAAATAAAAATTAGTAAAAGATAAATAAATTATTATAAAAACGTAAATAAAATTTAATAAAAATAAATAAATAAGTAGAGAAAAATAAACTAGATGAAAATATATAAAAATAATAAATAAATAAATATATTAATTAGATAAGAAATTAATAAAATAAATTAAACTAATGAAATAAAAGAAATAAAATAAAGAGAAATAATATAAAAATTAATAAACAAAAATGAATAATAATAATTAATCAAGAAATAAAACTAAACATGAAAATAAATATAAATCCAATAAATACAATAAATGTAAATAGTATAAATAAAATAAAATAAAATAAATAAAAGAAATAGAAATTAATAAATAATACTAAATAAAAATAAATAATAATGAAATAAAAAAAGTAAAAATATATAAAGAAACATAAAACAAAAATAAATAAATAAAAAATAGAAATAAATCAAAATAAATGAATGAATAAAAACGAAAATAAATTAGTAAAAATAAAATAAATATATATAAATACAAATAAGTAAATAAAAACAATAAAAAATAAAACTAAATAAAAAATAAATAAGATAGATAAAAACATAAAGTAAAAATACAAAAAATAAATAGAGATAAATAAATAAAATACATAAAGGTAAATAAAAATATAATGATGAAGACATAAAAATTAAAATACAAAAGTATATAAAAAATAAATTAAAATAGATTAAAATGTTTTTCTA
>JANJGK010000013.1:39094629-39104629 GCA_039081455.1 Macrobrachium rosenbergii
ACTCAAGGGTTCTCTTAACTAATTATATTTACATAACAAACATGGATCAGAAGAATGACGAATTACTGGGCAGGTAATAATAAGGGCCTGCTAAATGAAGGAATCCTACACCGGATAAATATTCTACGCCGATGATGTCTTCATAACAGGAAACATCACAGAAGGGGTAGAAGGGGTGGCATACGGCCACTGCACATCGGATAGAGCCGAGTGGTTCCACAGCTGAGGCCTATCTGCAATATATGCAAGATGGTTACTTGCAAGAATAATAAGACGCTCAAAGGGAACTGAGGAAATGCACAGAATGTCCAAATAACTCACTTCAACACTAAATGCATAACCAAGTTAACACTTGATGGTCCAACACAAATTACTGAAGGAGATTGCACAATGAAAATAGAAATTAAGCCAGACAGAGAAATAACAGGAATCGTGACTGACTAAGAAACCTTATTCTTGTACATTACCTTCGTTAATATGATGATGTCTTCGTTCAATAGGGCGTTGAAGCTGGAGGAGGGAATTAAGGGGGATGCCATTACAAAAGTATACTGGTTCGAACCTCAGGGTCGAACACGTGGAGGGTTCAAGGGGTAGGCAAATATAAGAACATCTGTCCTCACTGGAGTTCTGAGTGCTTCTCTCTCGCGACTGCCGTTGCATCGTCTGTTAATAACTTTGGGGATTATGCCTGGGCATCCAGATAGATGGCACAAAAGGTCAGTCTTTGTCACATTTTCTATATCGAGCACATGGTATCCAGTCAGACCTCGTGGAGACTTTACCATGGCGGGCGGTGCCAACATTCTCTTTTTGGCTTCTCCATTGCGTTGTCTGACGCCGTCAAGAAGGCGTCTTCAAAGGTCACCTGGAAACAAAGTCTTAGGCAGTCATTTTGAACAGAGAGAAGGGTTAAAGGTTTAACCATTTTGGGAATGAGGGAGAAAGTTTATGAAGGGGTGAATGAACCCATAGTTCGAGTAATTAAAACAATTGAAATGAATTTTATTTCTTTCTCTGTTATGTTGCAGATGTAAAAACGGTGAAGTTGCTTATAAGAAAAGTTCCATTCGTCGCTATATATATAAATATATATATATATATATATATATATATATATATATATATATATATATATATATATATATATATATATATATATATATATATATATATATATATATATATATATATATATATATATTCTTCAATACGTTTCCTTCTTATCCATTTAGAATATGAGAATAAGTCATTCATGAAGCACTTATCAAATCACTTCAAAAGCCCAACGTCTGATCCTACTAAATACGTGCTCAATGTGTCAGTCAGGAAAATATAATACCACAACACAATGCAGGTAAACCCGATCTCAAGTAATTGTGAACTGAAGATACGGAAGATTGCTCCTTGAAGGGGCGGAAGCTCATGAAAATAAAATACTCAGACACTCCATCGTGGAAGATATATAAGCCTAAAGTATGTCCAAAATGAGTAAGCAAGAAATCTTTATCTAGGTGGCAATAAAATCGAGATGTTTAGTCTATGCGAGGTTCTTAAAGACTCCATGAAGTATTACTCTGATGGACTGAAGATCGAGGATGAGGCAGGCATTGCAGTTGTACAAAGTGATGAGTGTTATGTATCTAAAATTATCCAGTAATGCCTCAATTCTTACAGCTGAACTGACGGCCATATTAAAACCTCTAGAATATGTGAACAAAACAGACGGCAGAGACTCCACTGCGCACCCAAATTTGTTTCGAGTTTTCGTAATCTTAAGACATTTTAGACCTTCTCATCCAACTATTCAAAAAATGAATTGATGATTCTGTTGGCTTGTATCCCATTACAAATCAATGCCGTTTTGTTGGTGCAAGCCCAGATTGATATCAGAAATAACTAAACACCAGATACGAAAGCCAGGTAGGCGATAAAACTGGATAGCACCGATTGTCGTTGAGTTCCTTATCCTGACTTGAAATAGTCCATTCAGTCTTACATTAGGCAAAAATGGCAAAATAAATGGGGTTTGTTTCTGCGAAGAACTTAACATATCAGAAAATCCATGCATAGATTTAATTTTGTTCATCATCATAAGAGAGAAATGTAGAGTTAAGACCAAGCTGAGTAGACTGAGATCAGGTCATATTCATTTAACCCACAACTTCGTCCTGGAGGGTGATAAACTACTGTGTGACCTTTGAGACATCCACCCCACCTCTTACTGTGGCGCATATGTTAGTGGACTGTCCCAAATGTGCAAAGGAGAGAAGGCCACATCAAAGTTTAGGATACATAGGAGAGGCTTCAAATGATGACGTTGAAGCTAACGTCACGGTTTTTTTTTAAAGATATTGACATTTTTTATATTTAACCAATCTTACTTATTACTGTACAATTTGTAATTAATTTATTGTTTTTAACTTCTTACTATTTAATTTCACGATTCTGAATAGCCGAACGGCTCCAGTGCTGGTTCATCAGATCAGACTTTCATTTATCACTCAGTCGTTCATGGAAACTATGCGAATGAGTCATTCATGGGTCTATTCGTGAACATGAATCCAGTGACCTTGTCCCAAAGATCAGAGACAGAAAGAGGTCGCAGTGAGGTCAGAGAAGCCAAGAAGGTGAGTGACGCTCTCAACTCAGTTTTAAAATCCGTCACCTGTTTTCCCTTATGAAAGCTTTCTCTTCAAAATGAAGACCAGTTTTATCGGCTTGAAGTGTTTTGTAAGATGCTGATATACCCAGATCCCTGAGATAAGGCAGGATGAATCAGATATTTGTATTACTTTGTAATGTCTCACTATTATAACTATAAGTTTTTTTTTATTTGTATTAATGATCCAGCAGTTCTTCAAATAAGCACTCCTTCCAAAGGATTCTATATTAGGTACAATAACCATCACATAAAAAGGTTGCAGCTAGTCCTTATACCCAAAATCAGTGTCTTCTCTTACCCATTACTACATGCCTTATTACATATGATCATCAAAATGATAATGATATTACGAATTACCACAGGGAAACAAAATTATATGTAAATATCCCTGTTTGAGACTTGATGAATTGCAATCATGCACCAACATTTCTTTCGTAATTACTCCGTTCAACAAGATATAATTGCATTTAAAGTAAAAATAAATGTCGTATATTCCAGAATATCCCCTTTTGTATAAATTTATACATTATTTATAAATACAAATGAAAATTACATTTAACCTAAAGAAGATCAAATGAATAGTCAGAATTACCTTCTTTAGGACGCTGAAATTTCATCTTAAATATGCCGGCGACGCAGATTGGATATAGGTACTTCAAAACCTCTTCATTTAACATCTCGGGATACTGGATAGCAATTCGTCGGGTTTGAGCATTACTTGGTTTCCGGTATAATTGTGCACTAATGACATCCATGGCAGGTACATGAATTCAATGAAGAGTCATTAACGTAAGAACTATTAAGCACTAATGGTAACTTCTTGATATAGTGCAGCCAAGGACTCTAAATTTTTCTGTGAAAAAAAAAAATCATTTCCTGAAACGAAGTAATTATCAATCCATGAATTACCTTGTAGCATTACTTACTGAGGGATATGCCGCCAGTCACAGACAACTAAAACTAGTTGATCTTGGTACGTCATCATATGACAATTGACCAAAGAAAAGCGACCACACGTAAAATTAATTACTGTCACTGCCATAATTTCTCAGCCAAGAGAATCGGAACAAAGGGAGTACCTGAGCAGACAAGAAAAACGCAGAGTTAAGAAAGCACGAAAGTGAAATATAATACATGGATAATCATTAATACTAAATATTAATATGGCTTGTTTATGACCACCTCGAGATTTGTTAATTGCAATTAAACGGGGAATTATTCTCATAGAAGGAATTTCATTCCTTCCAAGTCTTGGTAACTGATTGCCTCACGATAATTTATCAAGTCTGAAAGAACTCGGTTAGTCTCGACGAAAAAAAATCTTATACGATGATATTAAGGAATGACCATTGGTATTTGTTTTCCTAATAAATGCAATCAGAGAAAGAAGGGAAGAAGATGTTCAAAATGATTAACTCTTTCTCTCTCTCTCTCTCTCTCTCTCTCTCTCTCTCTCTCTCTCTCTCTCTCTCTCTCTCTCTCTCTCTCTCTCTCTCTCTCAACGCAAGCGAACAGTAAGATGAGCATATCAAAATTCTATCAATTTTAATCCATCCTCTACGTGGTACCAACCACGGTATAAATTGGGATACATTACAGTTGTTCAAGGAAATACCTGTCGTTTCAAGGTCAGATGCTCGAAGCTGCTTTAACCAAGAAGACAAATAACATAAACACAAACAACATAAACCTTTCAAAATGGTTATGGAAGCCAGCCAAGATTAACCATGGGTTTTTGGATTCAGTTTAAAGGAGATGACGAAGCTTTATCCTGGTGTAGGTACTAAATTCGTATAATATCTGTTCCTATGTATACACACCGAGAGATAGGATAAAGCTCTGGTCAGGATGAAGGACATTAGGGCAGTGGTTTGTATAATTCTGAAGTTTTGAAAGAAAGACAGGTTCTTATTGAGGAATGCACTGGCTTCGGGATTGTAGCAACGGTGGGAGAAAATTGCCTCGATATCCAGCGGCAACGAAGGAAGCGGGTAGAGCAGCGCGAAATATGGACTTTCGGATGATTTGGAAGTTATCTGCACATGGGTTTCATAATTAATTCAACAGTTAGGGAATGAAAGCATCAATGAATGCCATCTGTTACCCTCTTTTTCTTTAGGTAAAAAAGGCTTATTAGTGGAATATTAAGTGTGCGAGTGCGTTTTTCTGTTCTAAGAATGTGCACGTATGTATGGATGTGGCTATGGGAGTTCTTTTGAAATCCACATCGACATGTCTCAGGTAAATTCTGAAGGCAACCAACCCTCAATAAGTGCCAGATTCGCCTCAGTTTTGTATATTTCTAATCACATTTTCCTTCGAGGATGTCATTTGATTTGATTTTCTTCTGGTAAGGTGTCCTCTCTTTCTGTGTTTTTCTTGATCGTTAGATTGAGTGCAGACTTCTATTTGTTAAGTTGTCAGGTTAAAGTGATTCATGGCTGTTAAATATGGGGTCACAACGTTTTGGTTTTTGGTGCCATAATAATATTAGATAGGAAATTAAAAAGATAAATGAATAAATAAGTTTAAAAGGAGTTTCATGTAAGAAATTTCTAAAAAAAATATATTTATATATGTAGTCTTATCCGTAAGTACATACACACTATACATACATACACACAATGTATAAGCATATGACCTCAATTTTGTTGCGTAGGCCCGCCTCCCTAACAAAGATATATAACTACTCTACATTACAATCCTCACCGAGGGTAAAATGTCCATCTCTGTCACATCCCCAAGAGAGGAACCTATGTTTTAAATTCCCAAGACTAGGACATTCGACCAGCAAATAGCTCACAGTCAGGGGCACAATACAGTCATCGCAGAATGGAGGATTTTCACGAGACATCAAGAACTAATGAGTGAGTCTTGTATGTCCAATCTTCAACCTGCACAACATCGTTTCTTGTCTCCTTGGCATATAAGGATATGGCCAAGGAGACACTGATGACGTAATACTGTGCAGAGGCACCTCACCAGGGTCTACAAACATGGTCTCAGTAGGAGATGACTTAAATGCTCCTGTAGCTAAACTTACTTCTCCATGATGAATTGAATTGGGCATTTTAAGGCTACCCATCAATCATCTTTTAAAAGACTTACTTAAAAACTTAGGCTTTATGCAGTCTCAACATCTGAGTTTGGTCAGCAGCCCACGAAGTGTGGGACACAACTTTTAGAAAATTCAATGCTTTCAAGCATTTTACCTTAGTATATTTCAAATGTGGGATCCAAGACAGCTTGCTATCAAAAATGAACCTAAGAAACCTTATTTCACCAAAACATGGAATTCTCTGCTCATGTATGAACAGATCTGGATCAGGATAGAATCCTCTTATACAGCAAAAGTGTATGGTTACCATTTTACTAACTGAAAACCTAAAACCATTCATCTCAGCCCAATTTACTATATTATAAATGCAGAGTTGAAGGCGGCATTCAATATCATTTGTTGCTGCAAATGATATTGAAAGATCATCAACGACAAAGGGTATGTTCCTTGGGGGGGGGGGGATTATTTTGGGTACCCCATTGATTACTAAGGTGGACAAGGTTATGCATAGAACACCTCCTTATGGCACTCCCTCTTGGTTGAATGCATCTGACATTGTTCCTCCAACCTGAACCTGAAATAACCTATTTTTAAAAAAAGCCTTGATAAAAAGGGGTAAATTGCCTCTCAGGTTACATTCATAGAAGACCTCGAAATTCCATCTCCCCATGTTGTATCATAAGCCTTCTCAAAATAAAAGAAAACAGTGACGTGATGCTGTTTGTTAGCAAAAGCTTCACATACTGACGATTCCAACACATTAATTGTGAGGTGCAAACTTCAAAAACGACACACAGTAAGCGACAAATATTTACCATGTTTTAAGTACCTCATCGAACATGTACTCACCATTGTTCCCATGATCTTACACAGACATGATGTCAGTGAAATAGGATAATAATTCTCTGTCTTGAAAGGGGTTTTCCTTGGTTTCACAAATAGCAGTAATTTTAACATCTCCCATAGCTTAGGGAAGGCATGTTCTCAAAAAAATTTTGTATGAAAAATGTACTATTTTCGGGGGTATGCTTAATCAGTGAATATGTTATATCATCCAGTCCAGGAGCTGATTCACTACTACGCACTTAGGGTTAATTCAAGTTCTCTCGTAGTAAAACGTACGTTTAATTGTTCATTCCTTGGTGTATTAAAATCAATTTCAACCTGTCTCATTAGTCTTCTTTGAGCTGAATAGGGTTCGTCATCATTTTTCTTTGCAACAATGACAATTGGAGGTTGACAAGGAGTAAATTTGACTGTTATTTTTCTAACTCTCTTTCAAACTAAAGTCAGGGGTGAGGTTTGAATTGAATGAAGATATGAAAATTGTTCAAAATTCCATTTGTGCCTTTTTAATATCCATGCGGAAATGAGCTCTTGCTTTTCGAAATTCAACATAGCAGTATTGAACTTTCGTCTGTGATATCTGGTGAGAGCTAACCACATAATTCTATGAGTTTCCTGGCATTTATGAATCTACCAGGGAACTGGTTAGTGGATAAATATGCCTGAAGTCCTAGGTATTGACTGAATAACAGACGAGAAAATAACTGTCTTCAAAAAGTCAAGAGCATTATCTACAGAGGGAAAGTCATCAGCCAAGACATCTATTGAGCTGTGTTCCTGGAATGTTGCCCAGTTAGCTTTGCCAGTGTTCCATTTAGGTAACCTTGAAGACGGAGGATTTAAAGCTACATTTATTACTGTTGGAAAATGGTTGCTGGTAAATCTGTCATTTATCACTTTCCAATTTTCACTTTCTATGGTGGAACACAGGCTATTTCCTCTTTGACTGGTAACGATGTCACCCAAAAGAGGGTTTCTACTAATCATATCTATCAGAATGAGAAAGGGATGTGGTAGCTATTGAAAAAGAGATTTAAATCCATCAATGGGGAAGACTTCATTAGGTGGTAGATAGAGAGAGCATGCTGTATATTTTCTTTGTAAATGGATCTGCACACCTATCATTTGCAATGTAAACTGGAAACTAATAGGATTTTGTGGGGTGTCACTATGAATATATAAAACTACACCACATGGCTTCTTATATTTACTGTATGTTATAAGTGGAATGATAGGCTGTATACTTATCGTGGGCTCGGACACATATTATTACCAACCATAGTCTCCGGTAAAGCTACACATACAGGAAACACTTCTGATATGAGTAGCCTTAGTTCTTCTCCGTTAGCCTTTTAAGTGACTTAAGTTTATTGTCTTGCTCATGCTTTTTTCTGGAAGGAGACCAATTATTTATGGCAGCTTTTTGATTTAAAGTTGGTGGTGATGCTTCCATGGAGGAAGTACCTGCCACTGATGGCACATCCTCCCCAGTTTCATGGGTGTTGGGTTCCTTTGATAGCATTTTTGTTATACGAATTTCACATTCAGGAGCAACAGACAAAGCTGGCGCTGCCTGAGAAAAGGTGGACTTTTCAAACAAAACAGATCACATCCCCTGAAGCGGCAGGGGCACCAGTTGCAGCTGGTGCATGCTCTAGTCACACAAGCGTTCCCATGCCAAGTTAAGCCAATGCAGGTGTCTAATGAGGAACTAAATGCAGGACTGTACCGTGAGTCATTACTGATCTGACCTGACCCTAGTAATCTGCCCATAAGGTGACGATTTTAGTGGTCGCTTGCAAGTAGCATGCCCCCTTTGAGAGTTCCTTCCATTGTTACCATTGTTCTCCATTCTCCAGCCAATCGTGTCCCTATTTTCGGCATTTCCCCTCCTTTCCAACTACCTGCACTGCCATCAAGGGTCAATGTCTTGACCTGACCCACACCTGCATGTCCGCCTACTAACCCATAAGTGTCATTCCATTGCCACCTCTTCCTCTCGAGCCTTTATCTATCCACCATTCAACAACCTTTCTAGGTACCTGGCCGGATTAACGACATGACCTGCGAGGAGGACAATGCAGGACCTCATTAAGAAGCAGCTGTCAAAAGTGTCAAAACATAGCCACTGTCGGCGCCAGCTGTGGTATATATACTGGCTGCAGCATACCATTCTTTGCCAGAAGCAGCTGTCAAAAGTGTCAAAACATAGCCACTGTCGGCGCCAGCTGTGGTATATATACTGGCTGCAGCATACCATTCTTTGCCAGTTACCTCTAAGACGCCACTCTGCTAGGAGACCCTCTGCTGGTCACCCTTATGCTGTCGCACTGCTAGAACATCACTCTGTTAGTCCACTCTCCCGACACCATGCTGCTGGACACCCCTCTGCTAGTAGACCCTCTGCTAGCCTTCCCCGCGACATCACTCTGCTGATTTACATGACGATGTCCCTCTGTCCAGAAGTCACTGATAGACTGTGCTTGAGTCCTGCTTAATGTATTCCTTACGCTGCTATGCTGAGGATTGTTGTACCTAGCTGCTACCCTCTGCATGCTGATATCTTGCTAACCCGCCAGCGCCCCAATACTTTGACTTACTTCTCCTACTGCAGAAACCTGGCTCTACAAAACCTCACAGCTTGTCCATGGACCAAGGTAATGTGATTGGAAGTTGTCTGTCAGCCTCACCTAACTTTATCCTACCTGTTTTATACCCGATTTCCTAATTCCTTTTACCATACCCCTGTTACTTTCCCTCAGAGAGTGCTGTGATTTTGATTGTGGTCGAGACTGTGATCAATATTGATATAATTTAGTGCTTATTTGCGTTCTTGTGTGTCTTCAACTTTCCTGCTCTTGCAGATTCGTGGTTTCGAGTACCTGTTGTGTGTATCAACTGTAGATCAATGGTGCCACCTTCCTGCATACCCAGGTGCCATACCTGGTCAAGATATCCAGCCTGTCAGTGGTGCCACATTCTCTCTTAACATACCCCTTCCTGGGCATTCTTTGGATTCTCCCTTGTACATATTGCTTGTTAGCCAAGGAAAGGCCTAGTGTTTAAAGATTATAGTTTGTAGCAATTTTCTCTAGTATTTGTGATTTGAGTAACGTAATCTTAACAGTGCCGTGGAGCTCCATTGTTAGCTCCTGTACATATTTCATCTTCTAATTGCATTCAGTGAATTATAGTATTTAGTGGATAACCTAAGTCTACCTCCATTCCTTACTTTATTGGTAAATTTTGAGTATTTTTCATTTACAACTTTTCTGTTCACTGGAGTGCAGCCACCCTTAGTCAGGTGTAGTTATCAAGGGTCATATTTAGAGCTATCTTTTTATCCTCACGGCAGTGCGAACACGACTGTGTATATATATATATATATATATATATATATATATATATATATATATATATATATATATATA
>JANJGK010000013.1:39107129-39114629 GCA_039081455.1 Macrobrachium rosenbergii
ATATATATATATATATATATATATATATATATATATATATATATATATATATATATATATATATATGTATATATATATATATATATATATATATATATATATATATATATATATATATATATATATATATATATATATATATATATATATATATATATATATATATATATATATATATATATATATATATATATATATATATATATATATATATATATATATATATATATATATATATATATATATATATATATATATATATATATATATATATATATATATATATATATATATTGTGGCGAAGTGTCCAGTGTCTGTTCTTCAAATCAAATCTGGTATCTAAGTCCTTGATATTTGATTACCAAATTTACCATTTATTCGACAATTATAGTTACCTCACAACAGTCAGGCACCTGAACCCTCATCACACATACAAAACGACTGATTTCTCTAAAGGCAACAGTGATCCCTTATAAAACTTATCAGTCATCAAAGACAGCAAGTTCATTAAAATAGGTGTGAGGTAAAATCAAAGGGCATCACTCCACTAACATTATAATAGTATTTTTATTTTATTTCCCTGGTTCGAGCTCACTTCAATTACTTGTAGGAAAACATCTCACTTACCACTCTATCTGTAATTCAAATTAAAATTACTGGTGGGTCAATAAAATGAAACTCTGATATAATATTTTAGATACAAAAATTTATTTCTAAATTCAAAGATTATACATGACATTAACAGTTTAAGGGAAATTTACTATTACTTGAAAACAAAACAAAATTTGATTAAATCTGAATTAATCATCAATCAAAATTAAATCAGAAATTAATTTATTAATTAATCAAAAAATTATTCAAGTAAAATTTAAATTGTTAAATAACAAAATTTGATTGAAAGGAAATACAAGTAAATTAATTCCCAAGTGTTAAACAAAATAAGGTAAATAAATCAATCATATGATATGTGGATACAAAAGACACAGAAATATACTCTGCAAAAAAATTAAATATAAAAAAATGTGAAGTAAAAATTAAGGCAATAGCAAGGACACCACATAATTATATAATTCTTCGAAAGACAAAGCATAAAACATATAACACGAAAAAATATTGAAAAAGGAAAAAAAAATATATTCACGTAGAATCACTGTAAATATTTTTAGTGCACTAAAAAGCAATAATTATGTTACAATACCTTGGTACCAATTGCTTCGTGTTTTTAATCAGGCGCCGTTACATATGCACACTCAGTAAAATACACTGTTCAGAGAACTCAGGCACATTTACTAAGGAATTAAACAGTTAAAGGTTATGAGTGACCCTCGTCTACCAAAATATCAATTATGTTACAACAGGACATTCGAAGTCCCGAGAGCGAGCGAGCGAGAGAGAGAGGGGGAGAGCGAGAGAGAGAGAGTACCACTTCTCTCCTCTCAACACTGCTATAGGTCTCAGAATGACACCCCTTCGTAAGAATTGTATGGGCATCCATACACAGACGGGTGGGTCAAGTGTGTGAACAGGTTCTAGACGAGATCTTTATTTTAAAAACTCTTTAAAAATGATAATTAGAGAAAAAATGGAATTACAGTTAATAATAACACTTATTATTACATAGTTTCAGAACAAAAAGAATCTCTAGTTACTATAATAGAATGAAAAGATATCGTCTCATGGAAAATTCCTGAATAGTGTTAGGCAACTTACATAATGGAACTTTCCACCCAACAGCATTTTGATTGAGTCCTAATGGAATGTGTCACTTCAGCAATTTTGAATACTGACTAAACAAATCCCTGTCCCTTCTCTCTACATGCTACGCATATGTCCTCTCTCTAACCACATAGCGTTTAATCACTGCAACCTTACACTATCTCTGTTATGGCATATGCGCATCTGAATACAAAATCATACAGCCTATAACAATTCACACATACACACGGGAGATTACTGCATTATGAAAACCACAGCATAAGACTCCTCCCCCCAGAAGATTGGTTATCCTGGGGTTGAATCCAACGATTAACAACGGGGTAAGTAATCAGCAACCACGTTGTTCTTACCTGAAATATGCTGTACTTTAATATTATAGGGTTGCAAGCACAGAGACCAGCGAGTGAGTCTCTGGTTGTGATTCTTGATCCACTGTAAAAATGTGAGCGATTGTGATCAGACAGCACTAAAATTTCTTCATTCCTAGGTCTGTTCACATACACTTCAAACTTTTTCAAGGCTGTAATTAAGGCTAGAGTTTCTTTTTCTATCGTGGAATACACTTTCTGATGCTTTTTCAATTTCGAAGACATGAAACATACGGGATGCAAAAGTTCACTTTCATCTTCTTGAAGTAGTACAGCTCCAATTCCACAGTCAGAGGCATCAACTTGTATCACAAATTTCTTATTGAAGTCTGGAGCCCGAAGTACTGGTTTTGAAGTTAAAATGGCTTTTACCTTCTCAAAGGATTCTTGACACACTGTAGTCCAAACAAACTTAGCTTTGGGACTAGTTAAGTCTGTTAAGGGGGCTACTACAGCTGAGAAATTCGGGCAGAAACGTCGATAGAATCCTGACATGCCCAAAAATCTCTGTTTGAATGGTCTGCCATCTTCCTGGGTCTTGATCTCATGCTTGGTCAGATCAGTGCACCTAGGTACATCTGTAAATAGTTCTGTGAAACTTCTAATCACTTCACACAACTCACCACCTTGCTCAACACACAGATGTTTCAGTTTATCCTCCAAATTTTCCAAAATTGAAGAATTATTAATTTTGCTTTCAGCTCCCAATTCATATCCATCATCGTCTTCTGTAGTTGAAGTTGTCTGGGTTATTGACACAGTTTCCATTTTGGTTTCTGAGAAGTAAGGTTTTAAGAGGTTTACATGTATCTTCCTTTTTCGTCTTCATCTTTTTGGTGTTTCAATTAAATAGGTTCTATCACTTAACCTCTCGATTATCTTGTAAGGACCTTGAAACTTGTTGGAAAGGGGAAATCTCTTGACAGGTAAAAACACTAACACTTGTTGACCAACTCTAAAACTTCTTAGCTTAGTCTTCTTATCAAATCTCCTTTTCATTTTCTCTTGACTCAGTTTCAGATTTTCTAAAGAGAATTTTCTAATCTCTTCCAATTTTTTCCTCAAGTTCTTTACATACTCTCCTTAGACTTCCACTTGATTTTCTTCACAATTTTCTGCAAGAATTTTCAACGGTCCTCTCACTTCTCTACCAAAAATCATCTCGTTAGGTGAACAACCCATGCTTTCTTGATAAGCATTCCTATTTTCAAATAACATCAATTGTACACCAACATCCCAGTCTCTGCCTGACACAGAACAATACTTAGTCAGCATACTTTTCAATGTCTGGTGAAACCTTTCCAAGGCTCCTTGAGTCTCTGGGTGATATGCAGTGGACAACTGTTGTTTCACTCCTAACAAGTTCATCATATCCTGAAACAGTTTGGAAGTAAAATTGGTTCCTCTATCACTTTGTACAGTCTCTGGTATCCCAAACTTTGAGAAAAACTCCACCAGTTTCTCAGCAACTATCTTGGCGGATATGTTTCTAACAGGGATTGCCTCAGGATATCTTGTCACAGGACACATCAATGTTAACAGATATTCATGACCCTTCTTTGTCTTCGGCAGTGGTCCATCCATATCTATAATCACCTTGCTAAAGGGTTCTCCTCTAACTTCTATAGATTGTAGGGGGGCTTTCTGGATGGTTTCATTTGGCTTTCCAGCTATCTGGCAGGTATGACGCTCCTGACAGAACTTGCTAACATCTTTATGAAGTCCAGGCAAGAAAAAAATATTTCACGGTCTTCTCCACAGTCTTCCTGATTCCCATATGTCCAGACTCATGAGCTACTGCTACTACTTGCTTCCTCAGTGGACGTGGGATCAAAATTTGATGATATTCGCCCCATGCAGCCTCTCCTGGTATATCTGCAGGCCTATGCTTCCTCATCAGCAAACCTTCCTTCAGATAATAACAGGTAGGAGTTTGTTGCATCTCTTCTTGATCAACAACTCTGAAAAACAACTCGGCTAGTGATGCATCCTTTTCTGCAGTTCCATTAGCTTCTCTCTGGTCACTTGACCAACATCAAGGGTTGAGCTCTCAATATTTCCTAACTCAGCTACTGTAATTTCACTGTTATCTTCAGGAACATCTTGACTACTCAGAGTCTCTTCAGGGGCAACAGCTTCTTCTTGGGAAACCTCCTCTTGGTCAGCATTAGGGGAAACATCATTTCCCCAGAACAACTCTTCTAAGCTCAAAGATCCTTCTTGAGTGGGTAAATCCTCAGTCTCTTCACTTACAGGCATAGTCCTCTTCATACTCCTATTAGTCACACAGCTAGTAAACAGGTGGGGGTTGTTATTCTCCAAATCCACTGTAGGACTAATCCTCAATGGTTTATCTGTCACTATAGGACAAGGAACAAATGGCACACTACCAACTTCATTCCCTAACAGAACATGTACACCTTCAACAGCCAGTAAGTCCTTTGCAGCAAAATCAACATCTCCTGTCACTAATTCACATGACAGGTGTAAGTGGCATATAGGAGTTACCTCTTCTCCTCCTATACCTTCAAAATAACTGAATCTCCTATAAGATTCTTCTCCAACTGGGGGTGAGCACCACAGACTACCACACTATGGTTGCTCCCTGTATCACGTAACACCTTGACTGGTACCTGCACACTTCCTCCTGGAGTATTCAAACGTACCTTCATAGATATATGGCTTAAGAGCCTACAAACTGCTCAGCCACGCACTGCTTGAAGTTACATTTCCACTGGTTGCTAAACACTCAGCTTGTTTAGTTTCAGTCTTCACTGGAGTTGGACTCCTCCCCACATTGCTCTTTGTAGTCTGCTTCACCTGGTCACTTCTTACTACTTGACCAACTGGTTTGGACTGCCAATGGTCCGATGACACTCCCAGATGAAGTGTCCTGCTCTTCCACACTTGTAGCAGACAACACCAGGCTTCTGTAAGTGCCTTGCAGCATTATTATATGAGGATTTTACATTAGCTTGCTGAGGGATATTACCCTGCATTGACTTGGTATTACCACTTGTGGGGTTCCCATTAAATCTGCTCCTGAAATTTGGATGACACCTAAAACCTGTGCGTTGAATCTGGTACTTGACATTATAGTTCCTTCTGCTACTGATCATATTGTAGTCCTCACTAAGTGTAGCAGCTTTGTCAAGTTTATTCGCCTCTCTCTCTCTCTCTCTCTCTCTCAAATAGGCTCATTTATGTTCAGGAATTCCCCTAAGATATTGTTCAAGAACAACTAATTCTTCAAGATCTTCAAATGTTTTAACTTCAGCAGCCTCCAGCCATCATTTAAAACATCTTCTCACTTTGTAGGCATAATCCAAGAAAGTTATCTGGTCATCCTTTCTCAAAGATCTGAATCTTTCATTATGATATTCAGGGTTCATCTGGTAAACTTGTAGCACATTGTGTTTAAGTACCTTATACTCTTTACGCTGATCAGCTGATAAGGCTAAATAGTCACTTCTTCCTTTACCAATGAGAACACTCTGTAACAAGACTGACCATTTATCCTCTGGCCATCCCATTCCTGCAGCCACTTTTTCAGTGATCAAAAAACTCATCTGGAGCTTCTTCTGTAAGTTTTGGAATTAACTTCTGCACTCTTACTACATCAAATACAGGGTCTGAATCACCTTGAGTAGGGTTAGATGGTGTTATGGGCAATTCAGCTGTAGCTTTCAACCTTTCCATCTCTCTCAGGTGCCTAGTTATTTCTCTTTCTTCCTCTGCTATTTTTCTTAATTCTTCAGCAGCTTTCTCTTCTTCTCTTTCTTTTCTTTCTCATTTTTCTCTGTCTTCTCTTTCTCTTTCTGCCTGCATTTTCAGCTTAATCAAATTTCCTTCTGCTTCTAGGCGTCTAAGCTCTGCTTCTGCATCACTTTTCTCTTTCTTTTGCCCATGTTTATCTATAAGTTCTGCCTCACCTGCGTTCAACAACTCTTGTGCCTCTCCTAATTCTTCATCTATTTTACCAGAGTCCATCAATGCTTGGATTGCAATGAATTTTATTTGTGCCTTTACCATGTTGGCAGACACCTGACCACCACATGCTACTGCTATCTCACTCCACTGTGCTTTAGTCAGAGTGATTTCAGATAACTCTTGGATGGAGGGTTTTGCTAAAAACTCCTGAACGTCGAATAGAGCCATCTCTGTCAGTTACCCAACTAACAATTCAATATGACAACAATTCAACACAATAAAATGCAAAAAACAATTATATGGTCACTCTCCTCATAAAATAAAAGAACTATATGATCACTTTCCTAATAAAATATGTCCCTAACACCACCAGTATACACCAGAGTGATATTTGTGATCTGTTTTCCCGGGTCTGGGCACCATTTAAAGATGTGATGAAGTGTCCAGTGTCTGTTCTTCAAATCAAATCTGGTATCTAAGTCCTTGATATTTGATTACCAAACTTACCATTTATTTGACAATTATAGTTAACTCACAACAGCCAGACACCTGAACCCTCATCACACATACAAAACGACTGATTTCTCTAAAGGCAACAGTGATCCCTTATAAAACTATCAATCATCAAAGACAGCAAGTTCATTAAAATAGGTGTGAGGTAAAATCAAAGGGCATCACTCCACTAACATTACAATAGTATTTTTTATTTTATTTCCCTGGTTCGAGCTCACTTCAATTACTTGAAGGAAAACATCTTACCACTCTATCTGTAATTGAAATTAAAATTGCTGGTGGGTCAATAAAATGAAACTCTGATATATTTCAAATACAAAAAATTATTTCTAAATTCAAAGATTATACATGACATTAACAGTCTCAGGGAAATTTACTATTACTTGAAAACAAAACAAAATTAGATTAAATCTGAATTAATCATCAATCAAAATTAAATCAGAAATTAATTTATTAATTAACCAAAAAATTATTCAAGTAAAATTTGAATTGTTAAGAAACAAAATTTGATTGAAAGGAAATACACATAAATTAATTCCCAAGTGTTAAACAAAATAAGGTAAATAAATCAACTATGTAAAATGTGGATACAAAAGACACAGAAATATACTCTGCAAAAAAATTAAATATAAAAAATGTAAAGCAAAAATTAAGGCAATAGCAAGCACACCACATAATTATATAATTCTTCAAAAGACAAAGCATAAAACATATAACACGAAAAAATATCGAAAAAGGAAAAAAAAAATATATTCACGTACAATCACTGTAAATATTTTTAGTGCACTAAAAAGCAATAATTATGTTACAATACCTTGGTATCAATTGCTTCGTGTTTTTAAAATGGCGCCGTTATGTATGTACACTCAGTAAAATACACTGTTCAGATAACTCAGACACATTTACTAAGGAATTAAACAGTAAAAGGTTATGAGTGACCCTCGTCTAGCAAAATATCAATTATGTTACAACA
>JANJGK010000013.1:39123506-39131006 GCA_039081455.1 Macrobrachium rosenbergii
GAACCGTATCATTTCCTCCACAGTAACCTGAGCAAATTTTCGCAAATACTTTGGCACTGCATCTCCTAGCGTATCAACAAGGAATCTCTGATAACGGTTTGTCTCTTCAGCAATCAGCCCCATAAATTCGTTGTCGAAAAATTCAAAAAAATAGTCTACTTCCTTTGAATTTTCATTCACATTACATTTCGACGTAATGCCACTGCCACTGCTGTCAAATATGAAATCTCTGGGCTGGAAATTGCTGGCAGCCCACTCCCACTCATCACCTGGGTCACTTCGCTGTCTCCGCCTTCTTTTGACACCTTGGCTTTCATTTGTAGGTGGCAGATTTTCGTCATTTTCACTGTCGGTTGATATTTCATCACTGTCTCTTGTACCAGGACCATAATTATCCATTTCATTTCCTTCTAAATCCGATTCATTTTCATATCCAGAAAATGAGTCGAGAAGGTCTATAAAATAGTTATCCTCGTCGAGAGCTCTTCTCTCGATCTGCCGGCGGTCAACTCGAGGATGTCGTACCCTTGACCCCTCCCCCTGTGACATCTTGATGAAGACTAATGAATTTTAGGGAAACACGTGAATTTATATGAATTCACCGTATGGCAACTGACAGACTGTTACCATATCAAGAAAAAGAGGCCAGTATTTCAATCATCAGTCCTTCACATAAAAGGAAATTACCGGTGCTCGTATACGACACAACAGTGTTCCGGGCCAGTTTATTAAATGCGTCGTATACGTTACAACCGAAATCAAAGGGTTAATGATCTTAAGTCATTGTTGGATCTTTTCAATAAGCTGGATCTTTCCCCTAAAAGGGATAGGTGGTATCTGACAATCAGGGATTTTGATGCCAAGTTTAGATATATAGAGGGTAGACATAATGTTGTAGCAGACGCCCTTAGTAGAAGTTTTTCTGATGCAGATGGTACTAATGTATGCTATGTATCTAGAGACTGCATAGACTGTGATATTAGTTTAGTAGAATCTAAACAGGATGAGGATGAGATTTTGGCAGATGCAAAATTGTTTCTAAGAGGAGAATTAGTTAGGGTTATAAGTTGCCTTTTGCAGGGCTTGAAAAAAGTTAAGTATATCTTAGTTCAACCAGACCACTGAGTTGATTAACAGCTCTCCTAGGGCTGGCCCAAAGGATTAGATTTATATTATGTGGCTAAGAACCAACTGGTTACCTAGCAATGGGACCTACAGCTTATTATGGAATCCGAACCACATTATGACGAGAAATGAATTTCTATCACCAGAAATAAATTCCTCTAATTAGAGGGTAATTTGTTAGTTAGGAAGTTTAAATACAGACTGAGAAATAGTGAGGATAAGGGTGATATGATGCAAATAGTTGTTCCTAGGAGTTTAGTGCCTAAGGTTCTGGATATTGTTCACTGTAGGTCTGGCAGTCCACATTTGGGTATTGAGAAGACGTATCAGAATATACAGTGACAATTCTTTTGGAAGAATATGCTCACGTCAGTGGAAGGCTTTGTGAGAGGTTGTTCAGTTTGTAATGTATGTAAGCCATCGAGGGCCGTTTCTTGTAAATTGGGTTCATTTCCTATTCCAAGCAAACCTTGTTCGAGGGTGCATATGGACCTGTTGTCCAATCTCTGTGAATCTAGTTATGGCCATAGGCACCTGTTGGAGGTTGTTGAGGAATTAACTAGGTTCATAGAGATTTTTCCGTTGAAGCATAAAACAGCGGAAGAGTGGCAGTTGCATTCTTTAATGAGTATATTTGTTGTTATGGGGTTCCTGAAGTGCTGATTACAGATAATGGGAGAGAATTTGTGAACAAGACGTTAGAATGCCTTGTGGATGTAATAGGCATTTGGAAAGTCACTATTATTCCCTATAGACCAGAAGCTAAATGGGCTGTGTGATAGGGGCAAATAGGACGGTTATCGAAGCTCTCAGAATGACTGTAGGGGGGAATGATGCAAATTGGGATCGATATATTCCACAGGTGCAGCATGGCATCAATTTTGCGGTTAGTGATATCATTGGAATGTCTCCCAATGAAGCTCTGTTTGGTTGCCCAGTGTGGGGAGCATTCGATTTGTTACTATTCCATCGGGAGAGGAGATGGTAAGGGTGCTTGTCTCCACGGCGAAAGAGAGATATGCACATCTTACCAGGAATCTTGAAATGAAAACGTGGGATATGGTGGATAGGAGTAATGCAAAGCCAGATAGAGTTAAAGCTGCTGTGGGAGATAGGGTTTTTGTGAAAATAAATGTCAGGAATCAATTTAAATATAAGCTAGGTCCTAAATTTGAAGGTCCATTTTGTGTTGTAGAAGTAAGGAAGGGGAATAGATTTGTTGTTCTAGATGAAGATACGGAATAGATTTGTTGTTCTAGATGAAGATACGGAAGTGTCTCGGTTGACTATATCTAAAATAAAAAAAAAAAACAGGTTAATGAGAATCTTATGGGTTAATTCCTGTGTTGTACTGTGTTTCTGATCATTTTTCCCCTCTGTTTGTTTCTTTTTTTAATGGGCTTTAAAGGGACGTGACTTGTAGTTTTTTAAACTGGGGGGGGACGTTAGTCCGTAGAGTTATACAAATCTTAAATTGTCCGAATTCAGGTTTTTACTCCTGTGTGTTGCAATATTTAGTTAAAATTAAGTGCAAAATACCATAGGGTTTTATAGATATATAGATATATGGGTTTATTTTTTTCCCGTTTCTAGATCTGATACTTATAGGTTCTTTCTTTTATTTTTGATATACTGAAGTTTTGTATTCCCATGACTTTGGGAGTCGTGGCATGGGCTAATTCCGTAGTGAGGTTGGGCCTGGGTGTTATTATACAAAAAGACTATGATGTGACGCAATATCTTTGAGTATAGAGCTTCAGAATAAAGTTGTGTTGCTTAGGAATTTTTTTGGTGCGATGAATATCAGATGGAATCTTTCTGATTTGTTACGGGGTTCGCTAACCAAACTTAATGCTACAGTGGTTAGGGTTCAGGTTAGGATTAGGGAGACTTTAACATGGCTTCCAAATTTAGGTGTTTCGACTTTTCAGTTCTCTTCTAGAAGAAGTAAGAGGGCTGCACCTTTGGTAATTGGAGCTGTTATGACCATAGGAGCGATTGCTAGTATGTCAATAATTGCTAATTTGCTGAGAACTGAGCAAGTATCGTCAGTATTTGCTAGCCAGGGTAAAACTTTGATGACTTTACGAGATAGTTATGAGAAGTTACGGTAAGGTTTTGAGACTTTAAGGACAACTTTAAATGGGTTATTGGTCACAGTTGATAGGATGGGGGAGATTTAGATGTTATGGTAGCTTTGTCTTCCTGTCAAACTACCTTGTTGAATATTGAGAAAAGTGCGGAATCCGTGTCATTGGAAATTCAAACTCAGGTTAAGGCAGTGGTTGCTGCTTCTAAAGGGGAATTTTGGGAGATATTTTATCTCTCGGGTGTTCAGAATTGACTTCAATGAGTTTAGTACATCTGTATGGTTCTCAGGTAATTTTTACTGGGAAGAATTTGTTTTGGTAGTATCTTAAAGTTAGTGTACCTGATAGGTGGTTGATTGTGGAAATTCCAGTTAGTAACTTGGAATTGTTTCATAGTTTTATCATATAACCTTTCCTTAGTGGTTTTAATGGTTCAGTAATAGTATGGGATAGTGAGGAGACTATGTACCTTTTGGGTTGACTGTCGACATGACCGACTTACGTTATACGCCCACTTCCTCATAGCAGTGCCTTATGGAATACTTCTATGATCCTCAACGAATACAAGTTTGATATTTGGTGGCCATCTACGTTAAGCCTGCAGGTTTCTAAGCCTGCACCTTCATGAGAGGATCCAGGGTTTTTTGGGAGAGATGTCGGGTGGGACGTCTACAAGTCGGCATCGTTGGCACAAAGGATTCATGGGCACCGCATTCAACATGGGCTTGTGCAATTGCAAGTCATTCAGGTTATTTGGATCGTCAAGAATTCAAAATGTTAAGAGAAACATGGCCTTGTTCAGTCGCAAGCTGTCCAGGACATATGGATTGTCAAGAATGCAAGATGTGAAGTGATGCACTCTACAATGAACTGTTTATTGGAATAACAGTCGTGCATATGATACAAATAATTTTTGTATCTAGTGCATATTGTTTGCTATGATTTTTGAGCTGACCCTACTGAACTTTGGTTTTGGATATTTGTTGTACCTGGGCGGGCGTACCCAGGGGTAGGTAGGACGAGCTCCTGTTAACATTTAAGCAAGCTAATTACTAGCCTGTGAAAAGGTGTGTCCAGTGCGGGTAGCCTTTATGTTGACATTGGTGTTTTCCATGGTTAGATACAGTGGGTATCTTACACATTCATTTGTGCCCTCCGATCGTGGCCAAGATGCATGGGCATAACGTGACAGATTGCTGGAAGCTTTGTGATATCTGTGGATTCTGAAGGGCAGAGTCCTTCGAACGCTGAATCCGACAGAAATCGTCATGCTTCAAGGGAGGGGGTTATTAAGTGAGTGTGTGCATACGTGGCACTCTCTAACGTGTATATTATAGAGGAACACACCAATGGCAATTCCCATCGATTTTTGGCTGGTGTGACTGCTCTTTGAGCTGTGTTAGTCATCAGAACAGCCACCTGTGAGGAACAGTTTCCATGGCCATAGAATGTGATTAAGTAACTCATTAACACATATATTTTTTTCAGACATTATGTGAAATACCCATTTTACGTTGCAGTGTACCCTTTTGTTCTTCATTATGCATTTTTCTGTTTTTGTCCTCCATTATGCATTTTTCCATTTTAAGAGTTTATTTTTTTTATACACCATTTCAGGTTTTAATATATGCTATGTTTCTTTAACAGGAACTTTGGATGAGTCCTGTGAGGATAAATATTTTGGAAGTGCTGTTCTTTTAACATACTATATGAAATTTATTTTGGTCTAGAATAATTATGACCTTTTTATTTTGTTTGGTGACCAGGGTGTTAGTCACTAGTATTGGTTGGCCTAGAATCACTAATTCGATTGATTGTGAGTCTGAGTTTCCTATAGTTATGACTTCCATTTTTATGGGGGTGTGAGCCACTCCATTTAATGACGGTAGTTTTTGGTGAAATGCTTTCATTAAATTTGCAAATAAAGTCTAGTTTTGTATATCGGCATTTTATTCCAGTAGGTCTTTGTTTGAGGATAGATGCAGTGAGATGAGTCAATGAGAGATAAAGAATGCGCTGACTGAGTGCTACTGGAGAACCTAAGGGATGTAAGATATGACACTGTTCTTAAAACAGATTGTAGTAAGCGATTATGACTCTATCTGACCTTGTTTTTACGGCAATATATATATATATATATATATATATATATATATATATATATATATATATATATATATATATATATATATATATATATATATATATATATATATATATATATTATATATATATATATAAATATATGTCTGTTCTTCTGCGGTGAGAGGATGGTTAGAGAGGTTCAGCACATTATTGGGTAAGGCCAAGATTATTCCATACAATGTTCCTAATCAGTCTTTTTAATTTGCTGTGCAAATTTCTGGGAGTGGGGTCTCACTGTTTTCAACAGCACCTGATAGCACAAAATACGAAAGGTATCGGTACATACCATCATTCCTGCACATAAGGCGAAGCGGTGTGGCTAGATCACTTATTTTTCTTCTCATCACATAGATGTCCCCCTCACCGCGCAGAACAGACTGTTTTAAATCTTGAGGTATCATTCGCTCTAAAACCAGGTCCCCGAGAGTAATCTTAATTTCTTAATTGCTTTTGGTAAACATTTTGCAAAAAACAATTATGACAATAAAGATGCTTGCCTCAAATGCATCTTGCTGAATGCCTTGGAACAAAATAACAACAAAAACTCGCTCCCGAAAAGATTCCAAAATGCGTTAGTTAGTTTAAGAAGAAGGGGAGGATATTATAATCACAAAATCTGACAAAGACGGGAAAATAGTTCTTTTAGATAAGGAGACATACATCAATAAAGTTTCAAGAACTTCTAAACGATTTGGGGACCTATGATAAATTAACAAAAGATCCCACAACAAATATTGCCGCCCAATTTAATAAATCAGTTAGAATCATAGAGGGCAATAAGAAGAACATAGAATTACCAGAGGCATTCAAGATAATCAACCCCCCTTCTCCCCTATTTCTACGGCCTCCCGAAAACACATAAAGATGGGAGTCCTTTACGTCCCATAATATCTAGCAGGGGCTCTTTCATGCGTAAACTATCAAAATGGCTTGCAGACCTGTTATCACCCCTTTCTAGGAACTCCTTCTCATTCTCCCACGTCAAACATGCAGAGGATTTTATACAAAAATTTAATAGTTTAAACATCCCCCTCAAATAACATCAAATTGCTCAGCCTCGACGTCGAGTCATTATTTACCAAAGTCCCGATCGCCGACGCATTATCTTTCTTAAAGAGGAAGTTACAACCATATGAAGACCATTTTCCTCTTGGCATAGATAAAACCCTCAAACTTATCAACCTGTGTGTAACTAACAACGTGTTCTCTTTCAATGGTAATTTTTACAAACAAAAATTTGGCTGTAGCATGGGCAGTTCCCTATCACCACTTTTTAGCAAATTTGTACATGGAATATTTCGAAACAGAAATTTTGTCATCTATCAAACCCCCGTAATATGATCTGGCTTAGATACGTGGATGATATTTTTACTTTCTGGGACAATAGCTGGGGAGACTTTAATGAATTTTTTAATAGAATAAATTCGCTAGTTCCGACCATAAAATTTAAAACGGAACGGGAAAAGGACGGAAAACTGCCGTTCCTAGATGTACTGATCATAAGAGAACAGAATAGATATGCATTTTACAGTATATAGAAAACCCACCTTCGCTGTTTCCTACAGGTCATTTCTTAAGCTACCACAACGTCTCCGTAAAGATCATGGTAGGGTGTGCAACTTATTCTCTCAGAGGACTTAGGATATGTTCAAATGGGGTACCTAGATAAAGAATTCAACACGATCCGCCAACACCTAACGCAACTACTCTATCCACCAAAAATTATCGAGAGGGCTATTAACAAAGCGAATAAAATATTACTATAGAGGGTCCCCACTCGTAACAGACAAATAGGTTTTAACAACAAAATGAAGCTTCTGTACAACGAAAATATCCAAAAGGACACCGAACAACTCAGGTCTAACAATCCCTTCATTTTCCATTATCCCCAAATCCATCGGGAGCTTGCTCATTAATGTATACTTAAATAACAAAGGGGAAGAAGCCGGAGTTTACAAGATACCGTGTAGCGATTGTAATGACATTTACTTGGGGGAGACAGGTAGATCACTTTCGCAAAGAATAACAGAGCACAAAAGATCAATATGTTACGCTTCGGAGAGTTCGGGGATTTACCTACATATCAGAAATACAGGCCATATCATAAACTGGAGTGGGGTGGAGCAGTTTTTCAAAAGTA
>JANJGK010000013.1:39136006-39161386 GCA_039081455.1 Macrobrachium rosenbergii
TATATATATATGTATATGTATATATATATATATATATATATATATATATATATATATATATATATATATATATATATATATATATATATATATATATATATATATATATATATATATATATATATATATATATATATATATATATATATATATATATATATATATATATATATATATATATATATATATATATAAAATACCCGTCCTGACTCCAAACGGACATGGAAACATCGCTCAATTGGATTGACTTACCCGAAGTAGCTATGGTTTTATCTCTCTCTCTCTCTCTCTGTCTCTATCTCTCTCTCTCTCTCTCTCTCTCTCTCTCTCTCTCTCTCTCTCTCTCCTCTCTCTCTCTCTCTCTCTCTCTATATATATATATATATATATATATATATATATATTATATATATATATATATATATATATATATATATATATATTATATATATATGTAATATGTATACAACAGCAGATACCCCGACTAGGGGTTATGCTGAGAAGTTGGAGGATAGTATATAAATCTATTAATAAATAAATATATATACATATATATGTATATATACATATATGTGCATGTACACACACACACACACACACACACACACACACACACACACATATATATATATATATATATATATATATATATATATATATATATATATATATATATATATATATATATATACATATAGGCAAATTGGAGTAACGGATAGGTTTTCTTTTATATTTATCCATTTATTAATAGGTCGACGTTTCGCATCGCTTGATACATTTTCCAGGCTGAAAAAGCGATGAACTTAAACAGTAATTGTGTATAATCACTAAAAGGTGTACACATTATATACTTAACACCATGTTAAAGGACAATTACAATTAAGGACAACCTTAAAAACTATTAAAAGATATTTTAAAAAAGTATTTAAAAAAAAACAGAACAGCAGAAGAAGGCGAGGGCCAATACGAAAAGCAAAGGACACCTACCCAAACCGGTAGTGTAAAGCAAACTAACAGGCCCCCAATGCAAGAGGGGAGAGAGAGGGTGATTAAGGGCAGGGACAGTTAATCTAATCATAATAGGGTCAAGTGTGGTTAATTCTTTTACGTATCGGGTTCTCCCCACAGTACTAAAAATTTTACTGTGATTTCTTACACTGGACTCCTCGGGATTGGATAATTGACAGCCTGTTCTAAAACTAACTCCTTGATGAGAGGAGATTCGTAATTTTAGCAGCCTCCTGGTACAACCGATGTAAGTGCCAAGTTCACATCTAGGACATTTATATTTATAAATCACACCGGAAGTAAACAGGGGGGCTAATCCTGTCTTTGACATGGAAAAGAGATCCAATGGTTTGTGGGTTTATTGGGATTAACTCAAGATGAAGAGCGAGTAATTGTCCATTGAATAGCCTGATAATTTTTTCTGAGATCTATTGTCATGTAAAAAAGGAAATCTTGCATACAAACATAATTTGGGGGCACTATGGACTAAAGGTGCGCGGTTAAGATTCAAATTAAGCAATTTGTTGAGAGCTCTATGGACAATCACTGGTGGGTAGTAATTATTCTTAAATTATCCTCAATGAGGATAATTTAAGTGTATCAATAGAAATAAAAAAGAACGCCTTCACGTTATTCCAAAATGCCTGTAGTTTGAGTGTCTGCTCCTGTCTTCATTTTATACATACATACATACATACATACATACAATATATACATATACATATATATATATATATATATATATATATATATATATATATATATATATATATATATATATATATATATATATATATATATATATATATATATATATATATATATATATATATATATAGTCACGATGCGTATCAAGTACCTGGTTATTACACAACTAATCTCAAAATTCAAAAATATACCTCACTTCAGCCAGATACCTGAACTCTCATAACATTAATTATTACGACTGAGTACTCTAAAGGTAACAGTGATCCCTTAAGAAAAAACTTAATTACTTGAAAAATCAAACTAAGTCTATCAGAATATGTGTGAGGTATCAAAATTTAAACTAGAAATATTCTAAAGTAGAAGGGCATCACTCCATCAAAAAACTCTAACTGTTTCCCTGGTCTTAATTCACTTTAGCAAAACTAAATGAACAAAACATGTTTATCACTTTGCCTTATGCACACACAATCAATCCTATTCACTGGTGATCAATAAATGAAACACTTTTTCTAAAAATGTTAAATACAAATATTTATTTTTAAATTCAAACTTTATAATTAGAATTCACAATTAATTAGAATTCACAATCTGAAAAATTTATTATTACTTGAAAATAATACAACACTCATTTAATTCTTGAATTAAATTATGAAACAAAACTAATTCACAAAAACTTTATCAGGAATTTAAATTAATCAAGCAAAATTTAAACTATCAAGAATTATTCAAGATTTAAAAAGAAAATCTTAAATAAATGAAGTATTAAATCAATTATGCAATGTTAAATTACGTATGCAATGTTAAATTATACTAAGAAATATTTAAAATGCTACGTAAATAAATGCGTTAGTGCATCACTGTAGTCCTGATTCCTCGTCCGTCGCTGGTTCGACCCCACGGGACGGTGGACTTATTATCAACTAAAAAATTCCCCTTCGGTAACATATATGAAAATATATTATTTCCGAGGTAGAGCGAATTGGCTATTAAAGGACGTTTGTAGCTTTCTGATTGTATATGAATCACGGTGATGTGATAAATAGTCATAATATGGCTACGTGCGACAAACGCACTACACGGTCAACATGGCAGAGGTGGGTGGATATCGTCTCCAAACGCAAAACACCTGAGTTCGACGGGTGAGTTGATGGGAGATGTTATTCACTTATACCTCTCTTGTGGCCGACTGCGTTAGTGCGTCACTGTAGTCCTGATTCCTCGTCCGTCGCTGGTTCGACCCCACGGGACGGTGGACTTATTATCAACTAAAAAATTCCCCTTCGGTAACATGTATGAAAATATATTATTTCCGAGGTAGAGCGAATTGGATATTAAAGGACGTTTGTAGCTTTCTGATTGTATATGAATCACGGTGATGTGATAAATAGTCATAATATGGCTACGTGCGACAAACGCACTACACGGTCAACATGGCAGAGGTGGGTGGATATCGTCTCCAAACGCAAAACACCTGAGTTCGACGGGTGAGTTGATGGGAGATGTTATTCACTTATACCTCTCTTGTGGCCGACTGCGTTAGTGCGTCACTGTAGTCCTGATTGCTCGTCCGTCGCTGGTTCGACCCCACGGGACGGTGGACTTATTATCAACTAAAAAATTCCCCTTCGGTAACATATATGAAAATATATTATTTCCGAGGTAGAGCGAATTGGATATTAAAGGACGTTTGTAGCTTTCTGATTGTATATGAATCACGGTGATGTGATAAATAGTCATAATATGGCTACGTGAGACAAACGCATTACACGGTCAACATGGCAGAGGTGGGTGGATATCGTCTCCAAACCCAAAACACCTGAGTTCGACGGGTGAGTTGATGGGAGCTGTTATTCACTTATACCTCTCTTGTGGCCGACTGCGTTAGTGCGTCACTGTAGTCCTGATTGCTCGTCCGTCACTGGTTCGACCCCACGGGACGGTGGACTTATTATCAACTAAAAAATTCCCCTTCGGTAACATATATGAAAATATATTATTTCCGAGGTAGAGCGAATTGGATATTAAAGGATGTTTGTAGCTTTCTGATTGTATATGAATCACGGTGATGTGATAAATAGTCATAATATGGCTACGTGCGACAAACGCACTACACGGTCAACATGGCAGAGGTGGGTGGATATCGTCTCCAAACGCAAAACACCTGAGTTCGACGGGTGAGTTGATGGGAGATGTTATTCACTTATACCTCTCTTGTGGCCGACTGCGTTAGTGCGTCACTGTAGTCCTGATTCCTCGTCCGTCACTGGTTCGACCCCACGGGACGGTGGACTTATTATCAACTAAAAAATTCCCCTTCGGTAACATATATGAAAATATATTATTTCCGAGGTAGAGCGAATTGGATATTAAAGGACGTTTGTAACTTTCTGATTGTATATGAATCACGGTGATGTGATAAATAGTCATAATATGGCTACGTGCGACAAACACACTACACGGTCAACATGGCAGAGGTGGGTGGATATCGTCTCCAAACCCAAAACACCTGAGTTCGACGGGTGAGTTGATGGGAGATGTTATTCACTTATACCTCTCTTGTGGCCGACTGCGTTAGTGCGTCACTGTAGTCCTGATTGCTCGTCCGTCGCTGGTTCGACCCCACGGGACGGTGGACTTATTATCAACTAAAAATTCCCCTTCGGTAACATATATGAAAATATATTATTTCCGAGGTAGAGCGAATTGGATATTAAAGGACGTTTGTAGCTTTCTGATTGTATATGAATCACGGTGATGTGATAAATAGTCATAATATGGCTACGTGCGACAAACGCACTACATGGTCAACATGGCAGAGGTGGGTGGATATCGTCTCCAAACGCAAAACACCTGAGTTCGACGGGTGAGTTGATGGGAGATGTTATTCACTTATACCTTTCTTGTGGCCGACTGCGTTAGTGCGTCACTATAGTCCTGATTCCTCGTCCGTCGCTGGTTCGACCCCACGGGACGGTGGACTTATTATCAACTAAAAAATTCCCCTTCGGTAACATATATGAAAATATATTATTTCCGAGGTAGAGCGAATTGGATATTAAAGGACGTTTGTAGCTTTCTGAATGTATATGAATCACGGTGATGTGATAAATAGTCATATATATATATATATATATATATATATATATATATATATATATATATATATATATATATATATATATATATATATATATATATATATATATATATATATATATATATATATATATATATATATATATATATATATATATATATATATATATATGTGTGTGTGTGTGTGTGTGTGTGTGTGTGTGTGTGTGTATGTGTGAGTGTGTGTGTGTGTGTGTGACTGTGAATCATATTCTGTTAAAACGGAATTCCATCTAATAAAAGGAGCCCATATAAATTATATATGACAAATTCCAGTTTATTCTGTGATTATGGTTATTTATGTGGATAAAAATAGCTGAATGTTTATGCTGTATTAATCTCTGGGGCAGAGATTTACCTGTAAAACCGATGTAGGATTGGTTACAGTCGAGACAAGAGATTTCATGTACTTCTGTGTTTTTGGGGACTAGCTTTTGTTGGAAGTTAATCGGGGATTTAGCTAAGGTATTTGGTGTGTAAAAGCAAAAGGGTTAGAGTTTCCAAGCGTCTGTGTCAGCGTCTTAATCCTGCCTAGGTGTGGGATTTTTATTTTGTTGTTGGGCGTCTCTCTAGTCTGGTTTTGAGAGGGATAGTAGATTATGTTAGCCTTACGTATCGCTTCCTCAATAATATGGTCAGGATACTTTAAAGATGACAGCTGCTTACAGATTCCCTTAATTTCCTTTTCCAGGAAATCAGGGGGCAAATCTGTAAGGCTCTTAAGAATAAATTGCTGGCTACGCCAATCTTGAAAGAAATGTCATAATAACTAAACTAGTGAATGTATGAAAGTGAAAATGCTGGTTTTCTGTATACGGTAAATTTTGAATTCTGTTGTGTTTCTAATTGTTAAAACATCAAGAAAAGGAATTTTATCGTCTGTTTCCCATTCAACTTTAAATTTGATGCTGGGCACTAATGCATTTAATTTTGGAAAAAAATCCGTTGAAATTGCCCTAAAATGTCAGGGTATCATCTACATATCTCATCCACAGCACGTCTTTAGGTCTTAATGCATTTATTATTATAGTTTCAAAATATTCCATGTATAGAATAGATAAAACAGTACTTAAAGGGTTGCCCATGCTACACGAGAATTTTTGTTTTCAGAATGACTCCAAAAATGAGAAGACGTTATTTGATACACATAATTCAACTAAGCGTATTATGTTATCTAGGGCTAGTGGGAAATGATCTGAAGAGGGGCTAATTTTTCTCTCAAAAACTGTAGAATATCCTGTACTGGTACTTTTGTGAATAGGGAATCTACGTCTAAGCTTAAAAGTTTTATATTGTGAAGTGGAATATGTGCTTCTTTGAATCTGTGGCAAATCTTCAAAATGTTTAATGTGACTGGGAGAAAATGTGCTTAAGAAAGCGGAAAGGAGGATGGCTAACCACTTACAAATTATATAACTGAAACCTTCAACACATGAGAAAATAGGTCTGAATGGAAGACTATCTTTGAGTTTTGGGAAGGTCATAAAAGTAAGGTAGTTTTGGGTTTATGATTTTAAATTTTTCCCGTAGTTCAATGCTCTTGTTGTCTTTGCCAATTAATCTTACTTTTCTAAAAAAATTTGTGTGGACGTTTTGGAGGGGATTTCTATATATATATATATATATATATATATATATATATATATATATATATATATATATATATATATGTATATATATATATATATATATATATATATATATATATATATATATATATATATATATATATATATATATATAATTCTAATAGCCACAATGCCCTCTTAACTTCTCGAATTCTTCGCGCTTTTTTGGATATGCTTGTAACTACGAAGCCGAAAATATCCAGAAGGAAGAAATTGAAGAGCCTGTGAATGGCGGTCGCGAGAATCGAACCCGCGTTACCATATTCGCAAGGAGGTCACGTTGCCGACCTGGCTACGAGAAGGATAAAAGTCTATTGCCTCTCGTACATACATATACCTGTCGTTTTCAGATATATTTTGTTAGAGCTGGAATAGACCCATCCTCACCATCGTAGCCAAGTGGGCAATCGTTTTTATTGCTTTTTGGGCTGAAATATATATGTAGAATCTACTGGTCACTTTTACCAGACACATATGTAATTCTAATAGCCACAATGCCCTCTTAACTTCTCGAATTCTTCGCGCTTTTTTGGATATGCTTGTAACTACGAAGCCGAAAATATCCAGACGGAAGAAATTGAAGAGCCTGTGAATGGCGGTCGCGAGAATCGAACCCGCGTTACCATATTCACAAGGAGGTCACGTTGCCGACCTGGCTACGAGAAGGATAAAAGTCTATTGCCTCTCGTACATACATATACCTGTCGTTTTCAGATATATATATATATATATATATATATATATATATATATATATATATATATATATATATATATATATACGTATATATATATATATATATATATACATATATATATATATATATATATATATATATATATATATATATATATATATATATATATATATATATATATATATATATATATATATATATATATATATATATATATATATATATATATATATATATATATATATATATATATATATATATATATTGAGCATGAGCCAGAGGTACTCTGTTTCAAAGAATGTAGGAATTGTCTGGAACCTACTTACTTCAGTCCTGTGATAATCTATGCCTTTTTGTTTTTTTTATGTAACTCGATCTAGCGAGCCACGTACACAACTCGAATTCCATACTATAAAAAATATTTCTTTTAGAAGAGATTCTGATTTTGAATTTCGTATTTCTATTAGATCTTCTTGTAAAAAGCGGGCTGTTAGCACAGCACCCATCCTCTAAGTAGAGAGTAGTCTTATCTATCCACTTATGAAAAAAAAAAATGTCCATTCGTTGTGATAGCTTGATACTACACTAAAGATATTTTTTATAACCTTTAGAAAATATAACGAATCTGAGATATAAATACTTGTCCTTCCCAAACTGCTGCTTTCCTTTTCCAAGGGTTTATTATTGTAGCCATATGATCCATAACACTTCCAAGTTCGCGCAATGTTAATAAACGGTGAGTACCCCATGGAATCTACATAGATTGAGTGTATGAGTTTCGCACTTCATTCGACTGCCTGACTGGGAATGAAAGATGTAATTTATACCAACACATACGCAACATGACACATGTCTACTAATTTTAGTAAAATTTTGCTCAAACTTAACATACCGACAAATATTTTCATATACTTTTGCTCTACTATTCATCATATTACTCTTGACAAATAACTTCCTAATACAGATGCCTGTAATGCACTGCACTCTGTAGAGGAATTTTTTATTTGGTGATGTCGATGGACTTCACAAAGAGGCTGGAATTTTAGAGTTGTTATTCAGAGTACTGCTGCTCTTGACATTTTAAGTCCTATCTTTAAAGAAAGTAAACAAATAATAACACAAAGTTCAAACGACATTGTGGTAGGTTATCCATTATAAAATCGCATTAATTGCTCCTTCTTATTCATTTTTTTCATATTACAACCTCAAAATCACCTCAACATTCTCAGTTCAGTTATAGGTTGAACTTATGACCGTTGACCAGCCCTGTGAGAGCTGCTAGTCAGCTCAGTGGTTTGGTTAAACTACATTGATGATAATAATAAGACCTCCATTTACTGGAAGTTAAATTACCCCGAGCACAATTTTCTATGTGAATTGTTTAAAATGTTAACTTATATATATTTCTCTTTTCCACTAAGGAGTTAGGATAAAATTTCCACATATCATTATCCTCTCCTATATCCGGTTTTGCTATATACAATCGTAGCATCAATGTCAAGGCACTATTTGTGGCACGTCAATCATTGTCATTTCGTAAAAGGAAGAAGGAAAGACGAGCAATACAATGTCACTGAAGCATCATCTTCGTCCTTACGGGCTCTTTGACTAATGAATTGGATTACGATAGCAAAAACGATAAAAAAAGATGCAATCTCACTTTATGTGGATGGATACCATTGGGTAGCAAACCAATATTGTGTAGGATGCGTGGATTAACGGTCAGTATAAGGAATGGAGCAATTAAAAGTGCAAGAACTCCTAGGAAGATCAGTAGAACTCTTGTTGTCATGCAGTAAGAAGGGGTCAGCAATGCAAATCGATAGTAACAATATTCGTGAGCAATCAGTGAGAATTGAGCAGCTAATGGTCTTTTGTCTGTAACAAACTTCACAACTCAGAAAATTGCATTAAATCTTAATTCGCTACTCTATGCAATATCTTAGTTCCAGACAATGTATGGTAAGTACGATAAATGTGTGAAGTATTACCATTAGACTTATAAACGAAACCTTATAAAATGAGAAAACAAAAGGAATATTATAATGAATTTTCAACAGAATGATCGCTAGTTTTCTTCTCTGAGTCGTTCGACCACTTTTAATCTCAAATGGAATGCTGTTTGGGTTTAAACTAGTTGTTGGGCTGAAGGATGATGGTCCATTGTATAACTAAGTAACTGACCTAAACAATCGGCCCTTTGTAGAAGCCATAACCACAACAGACGATTTAAGTTGGTAAAGCCCCAGTCTCACTAGAGCTTGCGACTGCTAGAGACCACCGGCGACCTCTAATACTAGTGATCACCTGCGATGGTCTGCGACTTAATTCAAGAAAATGCTTAGCAGTCACATATAAATATACTTCTGCGATTATCGTATGACAGGTAGTTGACAGTCGTGCGACAAATCATTTGTAATCGTACAATGGTTACACGATTGTGTAAGACCGTCTACGATTACTGATGAATACCAGCGACCTGTCATGCACCCATCACAAGATCACTTACGACTTCTAAAGATTATCTGTGACTAGTGAAGATACACAAGGATCATCGTGCGATTTTTGCGATCACTGATGATTTGAAAAAGACCAATGGCGTTGGGGTATAAATAAGGACTTGTTGTGAAATAGTTTCATTTTGAAGGAGGCAGTCGAAGTGTCTGCAACTAATAATGGCTATGGCAGATGTGACTTCAGTTGCAACAAGAAGATGCTGCTGTGCTAGCATTGCTTTTACAGTGATGTGCGAGGAGACAGCAATGAAGACAGCAAAAATATTGGGTTCACCGTTGGATTACCAGAAGAGTTCTGTTCGGCAACTATGAAAATTTAATGGCAGAACTAGAGAGGGAGTCGCAAGGTGACTTCAAGAATTTCCTAAGGATGGAACCAGCTGCGTTCCATGAGCTTGTTCAACGGGTAACTCCAAGTTTAATTAAACAAGATACCAGGTTTAGGAGACCTCTTGAACGTGGTTTGAGGCTGGTTATTACGCTTCGACACCTCGCATCTCGACCAGCTTCCAAAATGAGCAAACCTGTATATAAAGAGTGGCCTTTGGTAAACAAGATTATATAGCCTGTTGTCACATGGTCATCAGCAGTCTTTGGTGATTGTGCGACAGGTCGCTAGCAGTCATATGATGATCACAAGACTTTGAAAAGACTATCTACTGTACAACCAAATGTAGAAAAGATCAGCAGCGACCAGTTAAAGATTATTAGAGACCTTTGTACGACAATCACGCGATTACCTAGAATCCTTTGAAAACCACTAGCGACCAGCTTGATTGCAGGAAGGTGTTTGTGCCAGTTCAAAAACCTCTCTACAACTGGAATTGGTCCCATGATCTAAAAAGATTACCAGCCACTACCGAAGGCCACTGGTGACTGCCAGTGACAAGTCGTGCAACCTTTTAATGATTGCCGAGGACCAGAGGTCGCCAACTGGTCTTTGGAGTTTGTAAACTGTAGTGGGACTGGCCAGTTTTGCGTAGAATGCATTTTGCCTCGAAGGAAGCAGGATTTGAAAAAAAAACTGTACATGTCTCATTGCTGGCAACAGTATTGGACTACATATAGGTTCATGATTCCAGTAATTTTAAGTATTTTTAGTATGTACATAGGGGACATTCCTAATTGATGTCATTCCTGTGAGGTTTATGGGGTATCTTACCTACTATATAGTCAAATTCTAAATTCTATTGGCATTCGCTGATCGTTGCTTGTACCGAATGCCGGTGGAATTTTGAATTTGATTGTATGATAAATTATTTCTTATTCTGAAAGAAGAAAAAAAAAAATGTTTATATCGATAAAAACAATTCTTTTCTGTTTCAATAAGCACTGGAGCAACATTTCATTGACTTCTGTGAATATAGTACACTGACTGAGATAAAAAAAAAATACATAGAAAACTAGCCTAGAACTGTGGCCAGCACTTGAGCCTAACTACCGATCTGTACCTGTATCAAGGTTGCCTTCACGTTTACTGATCTCTCCTGACTTGGTCCTTAATTTTCAAACCCTAAACAAAGAACTACAGATAATATACTTTGCATAAGTAGAAACGTGTTTGTCGGGTGGTCTGTTGACATTATGTAATTTTATAATGGTATATGTCCAAATACTGATTGTTATATGGTGTTGCACAGGCAAAAAGGGTGTCGATGTTTTGTAATAAATATTGCATGATGTCTGATGGGCTTTTATTTAGTAATCTTTATATATATTTTGTATCATTTAATTTCGAAAACTAGAATACTGCAGTGTTAGTATGCTAATTGAAACTAAAGAGAGGATTACCAAGCCTCGCAAATATAAGACTTTTTCAAATAGCTCAAGTTTTAGTTTCAGAATTTTGAAGTGACAATTTCACTATTACCTTCAAAATGCTCCGCCATTTTAACAATACTTAGCATGGGGTTCAATGGTAAACTTCAAGGCAACAGGACTCTCACAGATTAGTATACTTCCTTTGTAAATGGGATTTTTCAAGAGAAAAGTTTGTTTCAATAAGTCGAAATACTATTCTTGGGGTGAAAGATAGACTTAAGTAAACTAAGGAAAAAACTTGGATTTATTTATAATCATGAATATGTTCAAAGATGTGAAAGTGAGAAAAGAGTTTGATGATTGCATCTTTACATATGCTCACAGTTTAGGGGACTGCCTAGTGTGTAGCTGCATATTTCATGTTAATAACTTGATATCTTAAGTCCTTCATGCTGGATAACAGGAGAAGTAGTTGTTAACTTTTAAATGACCTATTGATGAGCTACTGCTGGAAAAACTTGCAATGAAGGTTGACTCCACTAACCTCTTCCTGATGTAATCATTTGACGCTCCTGGCACAGAAGAAATCTAGGCAGATATGGTCAGGGAAAAGCATTTGTTAAATAAAATCAACAGATACTTATGAAAAATAATTTAGAAAAAATTTAGGCTGCTAGTTCTCAATGCTATTCAGCTATCAATGCATAGGCTACTTCAAAGAGTAATGTTTTCAGTTTTGTTGATAAAGGAGTAGAGATGATGCAGGGTACATGACAGTGTAGAGGGTGTTGAAGCAAAGAAGAGTGGGAAGCTGAAACCAAAAGTAATGAGTTTTAGCATCTATGATGAGGATGATGATGTGGCTAATGCACTAGTTGAAAGAAACCACTTTCTATAGTCTATCCCCGATGTAAGGGCGAACATAAAGTTGCTGTTTATTAAGCCTGCTGCGAATGGAGCTGCCAGCTTCATTGTAAGTTGTTGGCCTTGAAACATGGGAATGGTGATGAGGTTCCATTATGGTGGAGAATATATATATGTGAGAGGTACGTGATAGGTATCATTTGCTGACCTGCTTCTATTGTCAGAAGGATTGCAAAAAAAAAGCTGATAGAGTCTGTGGTAACAATGATGTTAATCACATTACAAATGAATGCTGCAACTTGAGTGAGATAAAGTGTCTATATTAATTGAGGCAGATAAGGCCAGACACTGAATTCTTGTGAACTAGGGAAACTGTAAAGGTTTGGAAGTGGAAATAGTGAAAGTAGCAGCAACTGACGATCGTTGATATAAATGTTACTATCTTAAAATGTGGACTTGTAAATATTCAGTCTGTCGGTAATAGTACACTGAAAATTAGAGAGTTGATGAATGAAAAATCTTTTGAACTGTGGTTAAATGACCATGATACTGCTAAGATGAATTAAATGACACGTGATACACTTTCTTTCACATTCCGAGAGAAGATAGGCAGGGGGAGAAGTTAGACTTTGTTAATAGCAGCTGTTCTCATCTAAACAGTATAAAGAGCACCATGGTGCTTCAAATACTTAGATCGGTGGATCTCCTTTATTGTTCTCTATAGACCTCCATGGTCAAATGGTAATGCTTTTACAGAGAGTAGCATAATTCTAGAAATGGGTGAAACGACTACTACACAAGCCTATATCTATTGGGACTTTAATCTAGAGAAGGATGATCCAAAAAGCCATAACATGGTTATCTTTAATGAGTTAATGGAATCACATCAATTGATTAGTAGTACTGAGTGTGCAACAACCTTGACTAGACATACATTAGATCTTCTTATAAGTGACTTTAAAAATAACAGTGAATGGGATATTAGTGTGGAGAAGTACACCATATCTCCAATACACAGACTCAACTTTTAGAATACCAGTACTGAAATGCAATGTGATAAAGAAAAAAGGTTTAAGGACAGGTCAAATTTTTTCTTGCATGGTTTTATTAATGTAGTGATTCAGAGACTAAATGATGATATTAATGTCCCTTGTGATCATGGTAACCTTGACCTATTAAGGAAGACTGATTCTTGAATGTTTATAACTGAGTGAATAAAAGTGAATATGTGCCCATTACTAGAGAAGTGCATAATCATTATGGAGATTCCCTTGCCTCAGTGGTGAGATTCTGAGACTTAAGAGGGGAAAAAAATATGTAAAGAGGACACACAGTGTGGGTTAAATACTGGAAGCACATAGAATAACACAGAATAATTAAAAGCCATTAAAATTGTCTAATAAAAAAAGAGGAAAACTGAATTTTATTATGCTACGTGAATAGGTTCTCATGCGGCACCTACCTCCGCGACATACTGGTCCCTACTTCCACGACACCTGGATCGCATGTGGCTCTTGGACCATGGTTCTCATGCCATTCTCCTTAGCAACACATCAACCCGGCAGGATGGCGCCGACTTCCAGGACACACCTGATCTTCATCTTTACAAAAGACACAAAGTCTAAAATTGAAAGCATGTGCAGTATTGGTCTATTAGTTTCTATGCCAATTTCCTGGCCGCTGATTGGTCAGTAATTCATACAAATACCACTGTAGTTTGCTAGTAAAATGTCATTCTCAAGATCGATGTCTTGTCTCAATTATCATCCTGCTGAAGTGGTGACCCCATCACACCAACACCCAGCAAAGATGCGAGAGGTGTCCAGCGATGACACATCACCCTCCCCTTCTGCCATCCCCGCTGATACCATCGCCTAAGTCAAGCTTCCAACCTTCACACCAGCTAATACCTACACTTGGTTCCATGGAGCTAAAGTCATGCTTCGAATCAAGGGCATATGGTCCTCATTGACCAAGGCAGATTAAGTTCTCACCACCCTGCTGGGCTACCTCTTTCCACCAGCTAACAGAGTGGCTGGAGGCTAAAGGCACCGATGTCGTCCAGTACGAAGACCTGAAGGAGGTCCCATTAGACAGATTCACACCATCCCTAGCCATTCGTGTACAACAGATCTTCCATGTAGCAGAGCAACCCTTAAGTGATCACTGCCCATCCGCTGCCCTTCTCAAGGTGAGATCCCATGCCTGTCTTCCTCCTGCAGCAGATGGTTCCCCAAATCAATTGACATCATCAAAGCACTCTGGCTGCAGTGCCTGCCAATGTCAGCAAGGGCAGCACTCACCAACATTGGAGACATACCCGACGATGCCCTCGCCACTCTAGTTGACAATCTGACGGACGCCCATGCTGTTGCACACCGCTGCCATGCCCAAGCCTTCACCACCCTTCAAGGAACATCCAACCCTTCAGTGACAAACTTCTTAATGCCACAGAGGCCACCATGGCTGTCAAACCCTTGCAAACTTCCAGGACAAACCCTTGCTGCCCACTCCGCCTTCAGAAACCCAAGGGAACCAACTACATGTAGCAGCAATTGACACCGCTTCAGCTTTTCCAATACCACAGAACATTCGGCCCTACCGCCAAGAACAGCCTCTCAGGATGCCCATGTCCAAAAAACACGTGAAACGGCTAATGCCACTTGTGGTAGTCATAGCAGGTGTGTACCCCTCAACCAGGAGTTATACTAATGTAGATGAATCTAACTGTAATCCTGACATATCCAATCTTACATGCTCTATCAACACCTCTGTCTTTTTTATCCTTGATTCTGCCACAGGTACTCTCTTTTTGGTCAACATAGGGCTTGCCATCCCTTTCTGCCTGCATCCAGTCGACCAACCAAACACCCACAGCCATCTGATGTCCGACTCACAGCTGCCAATGGCTTTCCCATCCTTACCTTCGGTCAGAAGCGTCTTGCCCTTAACCTCGGTGACAGAAAGTACCAATGGCGATTATTGTCACAGACATCTCAGTAACTCCTCGGGCCTGACTTCTTGGCACACCACCAACTGCTCATGGACGTTGTCAACAGGTACCTCATCGATGCCACCGATCTGTCCACGATGCCCATCAATGCAGCACCCGCAGAACTGGCCCTCCACATCACTGATTCCAAAGACAATTTTGCATACCTGCTCGCCACATACCCAGATGTTTTCAAACCTGGACTACGGCAATCTCATCAAATCCCTGCCAAGCACAGTATTTTACATCACATTAAAACCTCAGGCCCTCCCATACACTCCCGTTTCCGATGCCTACTACCCGAAAAACTTGCTGCTGGAAAGAAAATCTTCTCAGAGATAGAAAAGATGGGTTTGTGTCAAAAGGCATCCAGTCCTTGGGCATCTCCCCTCCTCATAGTAACAAAACAGGATGCACCCTACGTGAATGCAGAGACTCACAGAAGGCAAAATGTAATCACTGAGGTTGACCACTACCCCCTCCCTAATATCACAGATGTGACCACCTTCACGGGGCAAAAATCTTCTCAAAGCTGGACCTTCTCAAAGGTTAATTCCAGGTCCCCATGAATCCCGAAGACATCTTGAAGACCACCATCACAACGCCCTTCAGCACCTTCACCCTCAATTACTCCTGCTTTAGCCTTTGCAGGAGCTACTTTTCAACAATTGATGGATGGCATCCTGGGAGAGCTTCCCTTCTGTGTCTGTTACGTCGATGATATTTTGATTTTCTCTGCATCAAAGGAAGAGCACCTCCAACACCTGCACACCGTCCTCCAATGCCTGCAAGAAAATGGCCTCATCATCCAGTATGACAAATGATTCTTCACCACCAAGAGGGTAGAGTTCTTGGGGCACCTTATAACAGCTGAGGGTGTCCAGCCCTTGTCCAGAAGGTCGCTGCCATCAGGAAGTTCCTCACCCCACCACCGTCAAGGGTCTACAAGAATTCCTCAGAATGGTAACTATTATCATCGCTTTTTACCCGACATTGCCTCAAGCTTGGCCCCACTCCACGAAGTCCTTAAGGGCAAGTCCAAGGCCCTCACCTGCGGATCTCCGCAGGAAGCCGCCTTCACCTCCATCAAAAACACCCTCACAAAGGCCACTGCCCTCTCTTTCTCTGCACCAGGTCATTCTCTACTGCTTTCCATGGACGCCAGAAACATAGCCACATGAGCCATTTTGGAGCAGATCATCCACGGTCGTCCTTGACCCCTCGCCTTTTTTAGCAGGAAACTCAGCAAGACAGAGACAACTACTCTACGCTTGACCACGAGCTCCTGGCGGCATACCTTGCCATCAAACACTTCCAACACCTTGTGGAGGGCACGCCTTTCACCCTTCAAACTGACCATCTACCACTAGCGCATTCTATAAACTGACAGTTCAATGCCTGATCACCCCGTCAGCTCCTCCATTTGTCAGCTATCACTGAATTCAACTGCACCCTTCATCACATTCCTGGGAAACACAACCCCGTCTCTGATGTCCTCTCCAGAATCTCCATTGATGCAGTACAGCTCAGCCTCAATTACAAGCAGCTGGGGGCCAAGCAACAGTGGAACACAGAGCTCAATGCCTGCAAGGCCTCCTTAACGTCTTTACAATGGCACGATGTCCCCCTCAACGACAACAGCCCTATATCTATCCTCTGTGATATTAACACTGGTTGCCCACGCCCATGGATCCCACAGGCACTTCGACATCATATCTTTGACATTGTCCACAGTCTGGCACACCCTTCAGGATGATCCAAAGCCACCCTCCTGAAGGAGCACTTCTGGCACTGCATATCGAATTCCTGCCAGCTCTCCAAAATCCAGCATCACACAAATGGAGGTGTGGGCTTCTTTCATCAACCGCAATGGTGTTTCACCCATGTCCACATGGACATTGCAGGCCTTTTCTGCGCTCCGAAGGACATCATTGCCTACTCACAAGATGGCCGGAAGGCGCCCGTATGATGGAGGCATCAGCAGCAGCATGTGCCCGTGCTTTCCTCTCATCATGAGTGGTCAGATTCAGCATACCCAATCATATTACCTTCAACAGAGGCGCTACCTTCATGTCGCAGCTCTGGACATCCCTAAGCTGCTTCCTTGGCACCCAGTTGCATCACACAACTGCCTACCATCCCAAATCCAATGGTAAGGTTGAGAGGTTCCACTGCACCTTGAAAGCAGCCCTGATGTCACACTGCAACTTCTCGACCTGGCACTCACAGCTTCCATGGGTCCTCCTCGACCCTCGTACCACACCTAAAGAGGGCCTTGACCTGTCAGCAGCCAAGATGGTGTATGGCGATCTGCTTATGATACCTGATGAATTCTTCCCCGACAATAATACCTCACCCAACACCATCAGACTCCGGACCTTCATCAGAAAATTGGCCTCTGACCAACCATTCTATAAGCCAAATGACAAGACCTTTATCCCCTAGGATCTACATACTGCAACACATGTATTCATCAGAACCAATGCCGTTCGACCATCTTTAACCCAGTCTTTCACAGGCCCCTACCACATCATCGACTGCAAGCAGAAAGCCTTCCCCATCGACATCCACTGCACGACAGATTGGGTTGCCATCGACCACCTGAAACCAGCGTGCTTGCCAGCGACATTACTCCTCCAGTCCAGTTTTCAAGGGCGGGACGCCCTCTGCACTGCCCTGGTCAACTTTCAGGGGGGTATTGAGCCATGTGAATAGGTTCTCACTCTGCACCCACTTTTTCGACACCTGGATTGCACCTGGCGCTCAGACTGCAGTTGTCACGCCATTCTCCTTAACAACATATCAAGCTGACAGGACGGCGCCGACTTCCATAACACACCTGATCTTCATCTTTACAGATGACACAAAGTCTAAAATCGAATGCATGTGCAGTATTGGTCTGTTAGTTACCGTGTAAATTTGCTGGCAATTCATATAAATACCCACTGTAGTTTGCTAATAAAGTATCATTCTCAAGATCGACAACCTGTCTCACTTATCATCCTGCCAAATTATCATCCAAGAAGTGGGAACGGATGTGAATGAATTATATAGATTTCTGGATTTCTTAACTGGAAACCTAAAAGAAGAAAGGCTCCCGAAGGTTTCAGAGACCAAGAACTAGCTTATAATTATCTAGATTTTTTTAAAGATAAAAATTTAGAAATTGTTGTCACTTTTGTTGAAACATCTAATCAGATAGATACTGTACCAAAATTAACAAAAGACAAGCGAACTTTAGTGGCGTAACTAACGGTGATGTTATTGGGATTATTGAAGGTGCAGAAAACAAACTGAGCAACTTATCTGACGCCAAGATTTGAATTTGTAGGAGTAGAACATTTTTCTTGCTTTGCTGGTATTATATAGTGAAAGTTATAAATGTCAGTATCTTTGAATGAAAGTTCCTTATATCTGAGGAAGTTGGTGTTGTGAAACCATTCTTGAAAGGTGCACTTGATCATCAAAATTTAAATCAATATAAGCCTGTTCAAATTCATCTTTTATGTCTAAAATGTTAGGATTTGTTATTGTTGATAAACTAATTGGTCATCTGGATAGGGTAAATTCTTTACCAAATAGTCACTCAGCTTATAGACAACTATATCCTGTAGACACTTCAGTATGCTTTGCTGTAAATAACCTACTAGGAATGATGGATGAAGGCAAATATAGTATTTTGATGTTGTTCTGTCTCAGTGCTGCTTTGATACAGGTGTACATGAACATTTTCCAAATGATTTGGGTGGACTTTTGCAACTTTATCGTAATCTGCCTAAGATACAGCTTAGGTAGTTGCAAAATATACTAAACTGGATGACAAGACTAATAAAAGGTATTGCACAGCACAATAGCATGATGCCTTTATTGTTTGAGAACCCTTTTAAAGCTAGCATAAAGTTTACAATAGGTGTAATGATTCATCAAACTATCAAGACTGAGTGTCCAAGATATTTGAATGGATTGATGAATACTGTAAAGCCAATAGATATAGTCAACACAAGAGTAGCTACATATGGTCTCAAGTTACTTGAGCCAAATCAAATTTAAATGTAGGCTTCAAAGCCATTAAATTTGCAGCTTCAGGGCCTTAGAATAAACTCCCACTTAATAGTGTGGATTTGCCAATTAATATGGAGTACCCCATATGAAAAAATCTCAGAATGTTTCTGCATCATTTTGTATATGATGAGGTGAGTTTGCGGGTCTCACAGAGTACCTTGGCGGAGTGGATTGAATTGAATTGATTATAGAATATAGGCCAAGGGCCAAGCACTGGGACCTATGAGGTCGTTCGGTGCTGAATTGGAAATTAACAGTAAAAGGTTTGAAAGGTGTCACAGAGGGAAAACCTCGCAGTTGCACTATGAATCAATTGTTAGGATAAGGTGGAAAGTAAGAAGGAAGAAAGAGAATATGAAAGGAGCTACTGTAAAAAGAACGAAAGGGGTTGCAGCTAAGGGTCGAAGGCACGCTGCAAAGAACCTTAAGCAATGCCTACAGTGCACCACATGAGGTGCACTGACGGCACGATCCCCCTAAGGGACTTTGGCGGAGTGGGACCCTGGGAAAAAAAAAGAATAAACAGTAAACAGTAAATGGTAGTGCTAAACTAAGCAATAGCATGAACATTTTCAACTGTATAACTGAAGAGAGCGCCTGGCATGTTACAGGTTTTTACATCACGTTTGCATTTATTCCTATTAACAGCAACCTTCCTGTTCCTCCCGATAAACTTTATTGCAGTTGTATTGCACCATACTCTATAAACACATACCCGTCTTCCACTTTTAGTTTGTTCCAGTTGGCAATACACTGGTAGAATTTTGGCAGCTAACATCCATCCTATAAACAGTGCTTCATAACATTGTTGGGAGATTTTCCAGTCTCTAACCTTAGGTTAGTTGAAGTACAGTAGATCCCAGTGCAGCATATGTAAGTTATCTTGTACTGTCCTGGTATTTGAATCAGAGTTAGAAAGTTATAGAGCAGTGCTAAATTAGAACTTTTGACACCAAGTCCTTTCTCTCCATTTAGAGACGTTCTGCCTTGTGAGTAAATAGTCTAGGATGCTTTAGAGTACATGAAAAATTAAATATACAAAATTCATGCTAAATCATTAGTCATTGTGTAATAAAATGCATAGATTGATAAAAATTATTTCAACTGGAAATGCATGAAAATTTTCAAACAAAAGATATATATATATATATATATATATATATATATATATATATATATATATATATATATATATATATATATATATATATATATATATATATATATATATATATATATATATATATATATATATATACACACGTGGTACCTTTTGTTTGAAAATTTTCATGCATTTCCAGTTGAAATCATTTGCATCAATCTATATTTATTGCGACTTCTGGCTCTTCCCCGGGCTGAAGACTGTGCTCAAAGAAACCCATTTTGCCAATGTAGAAGAGATCAAGGCCAATGTGATGAGGGAGTTAAGGGGCCTCAAGAAGGAGGGCTTTGCCGAGTACTTCCATGGATGGCAGACGCGAATGCAGAAGTGCATTAACTCTGTGGGGGACTACTTTGAAGGGGACAAGGCGTAATTTCTTCGTAGATTTTTTAATAAAACTATTTTGAGATAAGTATGTGTGTGCGTGTGTTAGTGTTTGTACATGTATATATAATATATATTACAGTATATATATATATATATATATATATATATATATATATATATATATATATATATATATATATATATATATATATATATATATATATATATATATATATATATATATATATATATATATATATATATATATATATATATATATATATATATATATATATATATATATATATATATATATATACTGTATATATATATATATATATATATATATATATATATATATATATATATATATATATATATATATTATAATGTGTTATAATATATAAAACCATTCTACAAATATGATATGTGTCTCTGTGAAGATTTTGATGTTTTGCTTGCAGATTCGTCATTTTTTGTGAGATATGATAATATGATCTTAAAATGTCTTTTTCTTACTGATAAATTGTGTATCATGTGATTCTGAAATATGTTTTGATATTTTTTTTTTATTTGTTTAATATATTGTGCAGTATATTAAAACGAATACTGAGTGTTAATGGCGAGTAGAGAGAAAAGTTAAGATTCTTGTCACTTTGCCACATCCTGTAGTGACACAGGTGTTTGGGGTGAAGGAAGAAAGGCAAGGGCCACTTTGCTTATCGTTGATGAGTTGACAGTTATTTGCCAAATGCTTGTTACACATTTGTTCTGTGTGCCTATTCTGAGGTTAATATCTTTGTCTATGTCTATTATGTTTCCATAATCTGAGTATAAAAGGATGAGGAAGTGAGAGAGTGAAGTTGACACGTTGACAGCCAACCCAGAATTTGGTCCAAAATACTTCTTTCTATTTGGTCAGGTGGTTTGAGTGAGCGGATGATGTCCATCATACAGACAAGAGCTCTGGCATATTTCCTTCTGAGCCTTAGAATTCTCTGTGTGTATTCTTTGTGTATTCTGTAGAAGAGGAATAAGGTGTTCTGTGTATTCCCTATGTGTATTCTTTGAGTATTATGGGAAGGCTTGAAGATAAAAGAGGTGTACTGAATGAAAAACAGTTAGTTATGCAAAGGAGTTGCTGGCATAAGGCTCTCTCTCTCTCTCTCTCTCTCTCTCTCTCTCTCTCTCTCTCTCTCTCTCTCTCTCTCTCTCTCTCTCAATTACCATTCATGTATAAGGGAGTTATACTGGTTGCTCTCCTATATGTATAAGTTTTGATAAATTCACCTACGAAGTGTATACATTTTGTAATAGTGATCTAAGGTATTTATATTGTGTTTTACTACTTTCTGTTGAAGAAGGTAAGATTCTTACTTGATATGTTTTGTGCTGTTATTGTGATAGCGAATTATTATTTTGATATGAGGTGGATAATATCTCTTTTAGTGAGTTCTAATGAGCCTTGCTGCTAACTGTACTTTACTAAGTACATATCATTGTGACTTGGCAGTGTTGTATTTGAGAAAGTCTTGGAAAGACGTGAGTTTAGCCTTTTTTTTTAAAGTGAAGGTAATCTTTTGAAAGATTGATATAATCTTTAAACATATTTTTGTCTTAGTGAAATTGCTGTTGGTATATTTCCATTTTTGCATAATTCATTCTTGTGTGTTTATGTTTCCCTATTTATCACACAAGTTGAAACGTTTATAATTTCAATATTTACCCAAAGTTTTGTGTTGGTGATTACTTAGCATATTGTCAGTGCATACTTATTATTGAGATTTCAGTGAATACCTGTATTGACTCCCATTTACTGATGTTTTAGTGAAAGTTAATGGTTTGAATTTTACTTAACCAAACTGCTTTCTTGATAAATTAAAGTTTTGTGAATTAATCTTGATCAATAAATACTTAAACCTTACACTGTTGTCAAGTAATAGTAAATCTTTCAGATTGTGAACTCTGCTATAACTTTTGAACTTAGAAATAAATTTGTCTGTTTAAAATTTTAAAAGCACAATGTTTCATTTTGACTGCCAGTGATTAGAGAAATTAATGTATGTAACCAAGGTAAGTGATATATCTGTTTGTTCACCTGAGACTTACCTAGGTGAAATAGAACCAAGGAAACCGTTATAGTGTTTGTTGAAGTGATGCCCATTTTCCCCTGATCTGTTTATAGCTTAATAGTTGTTACCTCATCCATAACTTGATAAAGTTAGATTGATTTTTTCCAAGAGATAAGCAAGTTTTATGGGATCACTGTACCTTTAGAGTATTCAGTCTTAATATTTTTGTTATGAGGTTTCAAGTATCTGGTCCAAGTGAGGTAACTTTTTGGTCTTATTATCTGTGCAATAAGCACATACTCGATCACCTTGTGGGCAATATATATATATAAATTTATATATATATATATATATATATATATATATATATATATATATATATATATATATATATATACATATATATATATATATATATATATATATATATATATATATATATATATATATGTATATATATATATATATATATATATATATATATATATATATATATATATATATATATATATATATATATATATATATATATATATATATATATATATATATATATATATATATATATATATATATATATATATATATATATATGTATGTATATATATATATATATATATATATATATATATATATATATATATATATATATATATATATATATATTTATATATATATATATATATATATATATATATATATATATATATATATAATATATATATTATATATATATATATATATATATATATATATATATATATATATATATATATATATATATATATATATATATATATATATATATATATACATATATATATATATATATATATATATATATATATATATATATATATATATATATATTATATATATATATATATATATATTTATATATATATATTATATATATATATATATATATATATATATATATATATATATATATATATATATATATATATATATATATATATATATATATATATATACGCTTTTTGGGCAGAGCATATATACGCTTTTTGGGCAGAGCCTCTCTCTCTCACAATTTTTGTTGTAGGCCATCGTCTTCGTGGCATTTACTTTTTTTGATGCAGACTTCTTCATATTTCCTGACTACTGTTTTTAATACTTCTTCACAGTTCTGGATAAGTAGACAGAGTCGTGGTGGGTTTCCCATTTATTTATAATTGCTACCTGCCCTTTCGCCTGAATATCAACCAAGCTATCGGCTGTAAGCGGATTATGGGAGTTGCTAAAGTTTTCATTTACAATGTTTAATTTATAATAAATTAGGGTGGTTAGTAGTTAACATAATATTTACATAATGTGTTATTACATATTATACGTTGTTATAAGTATAAGTTTTACCTTCCATTTCTGTTTCTTATGTTTCTTATGAAATTATCTATTTCTTCGGTTGTGGTATTGGGATTTGGGTGTGTCGCTGTTCTCCGGGGTTGACCTAGACCCTGGTTTCGGGACCGTGCAGAGGATAAACTTCTTTCGGTTTCCAGCTGTGTTTAAACTAGGCTTATTTGTGGCTATGCATTTTGCTTCTGTGATTGTTATGTCCCGATATAAACTGCATCTGCATTTGATTTTAGTGTTGTCTATCAAGTCTTGTAGCAATGGCTTCTTTTCCTGTTTGTATGTATAGCGTTGGAAAATGGCTCCTGCGTTCCTGTGTGCAAGTAGTCTCCGTCGAATATACTGCAAACCCCGCTTACTGGCATCACTGGTAATGAGAAATAGCATATGCACACGCACACCCAATGAGATGACTACCAGTGTAGTTAATGAATTTATTTGTCCAGAGGAGGAATGTAGTCCTTCCAGAGAAAATTATATTGGCAGAACATCCACTACCCTCAGACGGAGATTACTTGCACACAGAAACACAGAAGCCATTTTCCGACACTATACAGACAAACATGACAAGAAACCAATGCTACAAGACTTAACAGACAGCACTAAAATAAAATAAAATACAGATGCAGTTCATATCGTGACATAACAATCACAGAAGCAGTATGCATAGCCACAAATAAGCCTAATTTAAACACAGAGCTGGAAACCGGAAGTTTACCCTCCGCATGGCCCCGTGGCGTAGCTAGCATTCCTTCAGTGAGGGGGGCGTTGGTGGGGCCAAGATATTTTTTTGGGGGGCCAAAGAAAATTACACAAAACTAATGTACCAATTCAGTAATTAGTAAAGTATACTATTCTCGAATGTATACTGTATATCCATGTGAATGAAGGAAAATAATAGTATTAGTAATTAGCAAATCTGTATTTGAAATTATAGAGCTCAATTTTCAATTAATTTTCAGCTTTTACTATATGCATATATATCAAATACTGTAAGGGTTAAAGTTTAGCTACAAAGGGAATTTTAACTAGGGGGGTGTCTGGGCTCACCTGGCCCCCCATTGTGACGCCACT
>JANJGK010000013.1:39161486-39171486 GCA_039081455.1 Macrobrachium rosenbergii
GTTTAGCTACAAAGGGAATTTTAACTAGGGGGGTGTCTGGGCTCACCTGGCCCCCCATTGTGACGCCACTGTTTCACCCCGGAGAACTGCGACACACCCAAATCCAAATGCCACAACCAAAGAAATCGATAATTTCATAAGAAACATAAGAAATAGAAATAGAACGTAAAACTAACACTTATGACATCATATATTATGTAATAACACACTATGTAAATATTATGTTAACTACTAACCACCCTAATCTATTGTAAATTAAACATTGTAAATAAAAACTTTAGCAACTCCCATAATCCGCTTACAGCTGATAGCTTGGTATAAATAGAAAGGGACAATCTCAATGTATTAGTTCCACTTGAAAAAGCCTGATATTCAGGCAAAAGGGCAAGCAGTAATTATAAATTAATGGAAAATCCACCACGATTCTGTCTATTTATCCAGAACTTTGAAGAAGTATTAAAAACAGAAGTCAGGAAATATGAAAAAGTCTGCATCAAAGAAGCTAATGTCACAAAGGCGATCACCTATAGAAAAAAAAAATATATATAAATATATATATATATTGTAGGCAATCGCCTTTGTGGTATTAGCTTCTTTGATGCAGACTTTTTCATATTTCCTGACTTCTGTTTTTAATACCTCTTCAAAGTTCTGGATATATATATATATATATATATATATATATATATATATATATATATATATATATATATATATATATATATATATATATATATATATATATATATATATATATATATATATATATATATATATATATATATATATATATATATATATATATATATATAATATATACGAGGTGTGACGATAAAGAAACGAGATTAATCTAACAATAGTTTTATTACAAAATCTACAGAGAAATTACGCATTGTCCCATTGAAAGTAATCCCCCCTGAGCGTTAATGCACTTCTGGATTCACGTCTGCCACCCACGGAAGCACTCGGCAAACTTCTCCTTTTTCAGGCCCCTTAGTTCCCTCATCACAGAGGCTTTGATCTCTTCTACAGAAGCAAACTGGGTTCCTTTGAGTACAGTCTTCAGCCTGGGGAAGAGCCAGAAGTCGCACGGTGCACAAGATCTGGGGAATAAGGTGGGTGGACAAGAACTGCGATCTGTTTGTTTTCCATGAACTGCCTCACACTGGGCGCGATGTTTAGAGACGTGTTTTCATGATGAAACAGCCATGAATTGTCTCTCCACAGAGCCCGCCTGCTGCGCTGCACCCGGTCATGGAGGCAATTGAGGACATCGCATCTTCTCCATAAGCCTCTTGGATAAGTTTGAGACACCCGTTCGGGCCCTTCCCCAACTTAACTAGGAATTTCAAATTGATTCTCTGCTCCATGTTTGCGCCAGCTCCAGTTGTGTTACAAGGCATAGCAGCAGTGTGGTACACAACAATCTGAAACAGAAATTGCTAATGCTCTGGACTCTCACTCGAAAGACCGGGGTTCGGTCCTTTTGTAAGTCATAAATTTATTTCTATGAAACACGTTCCAGTGTGTTCATTTCCATCATATCTCACGGTGAAGGGCTAAGTCGAATGAAATGTTAGCAATTCGAGCGCTGATGGTTCGGGTAGGTAGGTAAAACTCGCTGTTAAGTTGGTAAAAGCTCTGGTACGTAATACTTAGGTGAATATATATATATATATATATATATATATATATATATATATATATATATATATATATATATATATATATATATATATATATATATATATATATATATATGTTACGCTCATTATTGAAAATTGCGATTATTGAAAACCGGCAATAGAAATGCCTATTATTGAGAATGAGCAAGCGATTTGCCGATTATATAAAATGAGCAATTTTTCTTGCCTAGTATTTAAAATCAGCAGGGTTTCAAAACTCGGCAAGACCATTTTGCCGAATATTGATAAATCGACTACTATACCATCTGTAATTAATGACACTATTTTTAACTTTTAATGTTTTATCCTATTCTAATCTCTTTTGTTAATGGCAGTTTGGCCATTTATAAGTAAGTTTTAGTAGCCTAATTCCTTGTTACTATCTCCAACAATTGTTATCAACTTGTAAATAGGAGTGAAGGTGTGAAGTGTAACTCTAGGTGCCATCCTAGCAACAGCTGTAAGAATGTTTAGTTTTTATTTTGTTTCTTTATATAAAATAGATATAGATTAGTTAATTTTTTATCGTCGGTGAATTATTTGCCAATTATTTGGTGAAGGTTGATAAGTCAGTATTCTAATAATATTGTTATGTTACAAAAATAAATTGTATTATCTGTGTTTTCAGTGTTTATTTGAATTTCCAAATTAATTGCTTATGAAGAAAAAAACGATATTATAATAGAATAAAAAAATAGATGATGGCTGTTATAAAATGAGTGTATTACAGTAAACATTCTTAAACTGTTATTAAACTAGAGAGTCATTATGGTCCACATTAGTTTGCTTAGAGCTTAGAATGGACCTTCCAGCTGTCAAAATTGAATACTGGTTGTTTGAAACACTTAAGTTACAATATTTTCAATATTCGGTAACGTTATCAATATTCAGCAAAAACGTGTTGCCTAATATATAAAATGAGCAATATTTTGCCCATTATTGAAAATTTTCAATATTAGGCAGGGCCCTTGCTGATTATGTAAAATAGGCAATTTTTTGCCGATTTTCAATAATCGGCAATTTTCAATAATGAGCGTAACATATGTATATATATATATATATATATATATATATATATATATATATATATATATATATATATATATATATATATATATATACATAAACGAATACCTATATTATATTATCATAAATTGTCAGTATTGGTGACATTAGAGGTTAACAGGTTTATCCTTTTATTCCGATATCTGTTGTCTTTCTATGACTCTTTAAAAACAACATTTCCACATGAATTAGTGGCCATAGCATCTTTGTGAGCGCGAAAGAAAAAAAGATTTGACCATTTATGCTATTGAATCCATTTCCTCAATTATTTATTCAACTTTTGCGGACGTTTAATAATTAAACCCTGAAAACCCATACAAATTCAGTAAAATATAAATGTGATAATTTTTGCCTTACATAAAATGGTTCGAGTACAATTATTCACTTTTGAAAGGCCTTAATAAAGGTTTGCTTTCCAATGAATATTCTAGATTTGTATCGTATTTATTTTTTGTAAGGTACGTTTTCTCAACTGGTCAATTAGCATCAAAGGATTTGCTTAAAGATGGTTACTTATGGTATTCGATTCCCACACAGCCTCAAATAATGGAAAACATACTTTCAAGCCTCTGCTGTCTAGTTTTTAGAGTGTTCTTATTTTATTTATAGGAATCACTACAGGCTCCAGTACAAGTAGAAATTCTACTATTTGGTATGGAACTGAAAGGGAATTGGCCAGTACATCTGATTAAAAAACCAATGTTAATTACTAATATTTAAACAGGTCTTATTCATGAAACTTGAATGTAGGTTGGTTGTTAGTCCCTTGTGATAAGTTACTGAAGAGATGAAGAGGACTGATGTGAACCAATGCACTCTTTCTACCATAGAGGCTAGAAAGCACTTTGAATTTCTGAAGTTAGCATCGCTATTTTTTTTTTTTAAATGATTGCTTTAATGATCCTCGCATCAGTGACATGCCAATATTGAATTTAATCTTCGGTCATTTTCATCACCCCACTTTCATTATCCTCTGGAGTACTTCTGTGGCGAAATTCTTCTCTTATTGCTTGGCTTGCTGAATAACCCATTTCCACTTGACTGCTGAGTAACTGGACAAAAGGGAGAGATTACTGAGCTGCTGACACATGTCAGGATAGTGTCTGTGGAACTGGCGGTATCCGAGCACGTTCTACTAATAAATATGGAATTCCATTGCTTTCTGAATAAGTTAGGCGGTGCTCATTACTTTGAATTACAGAATGGTTTAGTGAGTATAGTAAACAATGCCTAAAATAGTTTGGTATAATGCTGCCTTTTATTTTATGAAAAAATACACTTCAAAGCAGACGGAATGTGTGTACGAAAGAAAAAAAGAGAATGAATGGGATGAAAGTAAGAAAAACATTTCGCCTAGTTCAGTTTCTTATTTATGATTCATAGGTATTATGAAACTTTTTCCTTCAGATGTCTTGATTGCCTCGCTATACCTGTTAGGGACGAATAATAATAATAATAATAATAATAATAATAATAATAATAATAATAATAATAATAATAATAATAATAATAATAATAATAATTAGTAAAATGTATACAAAATGGAACTACAGCTAAATAAGGGTGTTGAAAAAGGTTTCTTCATATTTTCTCTTTTCTTTTCTTGTTTTTTCAAATAGATTAGGAATATGTTACAATCAATCAGTCAGTCAGATAAAACAATTTGTGTGGTACCATCACGATATATTCTGGTCAAGAGCTGCCAGGTGAATCATTAAAAATAAATTACCAACTCACTTTGAAAATTCACATCCTTCCCAACTCAACGATTCAGAAAAAGAACCGTTTTTGCGTCAATCTAATGGCATTGATCTCGACGTGCGTTCAATGCCAAGTAATTGGTATCTCAATTGACAGATCTGATTTATCATTGCTTATATGCAATATCGCCGTTATGCATCATTTTGGTTCATATGGGTGTTTGGTGGAGCGAGCTCTCCCCTTTGACGAATTACCCTTCACGATTCATCATGGTACTAATGAGGCCATTTGAGCAATCTCTTTTATCAAGGACAGGTCAAGAGGAAAGGGAATACGGTTAACAACTTTTAAAGACTGAAATATTGGCCTACTTGTTTTCCTATCCTAATGTATAGAAGTCACTTTTTTTTATTTGTCTTTGAACCTAAGAGATTTTTCCAGGGGACGTAGCCTAACTTATCGACTCCGTATGGACTTATGGACGTCAGCTCATTACCAGTGATGCTTTACTGATTTAATAACATATGGGTGCTTGGCTTTTCCTTATTTTATAAAGAAAAACATTATAAATGACTATATACATAAGAACTGATGGGTATTCATTTGCTCGTAAGTAAAGCTGGTGGAAATTCGTGAGGTTCCATGTCCACCATTTTGATTAGTTTTCCAGCCCCTTTTACTTCTGTTCCTTTTAAGTGTTGCATTCAAATACAATTAAAGATGGAGGTCTCCCAAGACATTAATTATATAGATAAATAAGTGGATGAAACCATAATTCTCAACAATTATAAACAATATTTTCATCCTTCACACAGAAAAGTTGGTAGCGGTTTACGAATCCATGATATTTTTAGTTTTCATTACCCTGCATCTCTAAAAGAACGTTGTCGTCACGGTGTTACCAAAGAGCGTCTCACTGAGTGGCGATCTCCCTGCCGAGTGTGACCTCGGGCGGCCATAATGAAAGGTCTCGGTCCAGCCCATAGTACTATACCTTATTATTATTATTATTATTATTATTATTATTATTATTATTATTATTATTATTATTATTATTATTATTATTACTTGAGCCAATTTCACAGAGAAAAATCACCTTACAAAAACAAGTTGGCGTAAGCACTCCCACCATTGTGGTCAAGAACTTTCTGTGCATACAGTCGCTAAACACTAACTAAACAGTAATGTACAGTCACTAAACACTAAAATTCACAATACACTTACACTCAGTAAGCACTCACACTTACTATACACTCACACTCACTAAACACACACACTTACTATACACTCACACTTACTGAACACTCACACTTACCATACACTCACACTCAGTAACACTAAACACTCGCTGAATACTCAACACACACACACACTAGGCACTCACTATACACTAAACGCTCACTAAACAATCATAAAACACTAAACACTCACTAAATACTCACTGTACCCCAAACACCCGCTTAATCCTGAACATTCATTAAACACTAAACACTCATTAAGCATTCACTAAGCCTCACTATACACTAAACATTCACTAAGTACTCACTATACACTAAACACTTACTAAACATTCACTAGGCACTCACTATACACTAAAAACTCCCTAAACCCTAAACACTCATTACACACTAAATACTCACTAACCCCTAAATGCTCAGTAAATCCCTAAACACTCATTAAACACTAAACAGTTAATGAACATTCACTAATCACTCATTAAACACTCACTAAACACACACTAAACATTCACCAAACACTAATTTTCACAAGACATTCGCCAAAACACTCACTAAACATTTACTGAATACTTACTAAACATTCACTAAACCCTAAATACTCACTAAGCATTCACTGAATACTTGCACGCTACACATTCACTAAACACTAATGTCCATTAAACATTCAATAAACCCTATGCACTTACTAAACACACACTAGACATTCACTAAACCCAAAACACTCACTAAGCATTCACTGAATGCTTACACACTAAACATTCATTAAACACTAACATTCACAAAACATTCAATAAACTCTAAACACTCACTAAACATTCACTGAATACTTACACAGTAAACATTTACAGAATACTTACACACTAAACATTCACTAAACACTCACATGCACTAAACCTTCACTAAACTCTACACAATCACTAAAGATTCACAGAATACTTACACACTAAACATTCACTAAACACTCACATGCACTAAACCTTCACTAAACCCTAAACAATCACTAAACCTTCACTAAACCCTAAACAATCACTAAACACTTACAAACTACACATTCACTATAAACACTCACCGAATACTTACCCGCTAAACATTCACTAAACACTAACATTCACAAGACATTCACTAAACACTCACTAAACATTCACTGAATACTTACAAACTGAACATTCACTGAATACTTAAATACTAAACATTCACTAACATTCACAGAACATTCATTAAACCCTAAGCACTCACTAAACATTCACTGACTACTTACACACTAAACATTTACTAAAATTCACAAAACAATCACTAAAACCTAAACAAAATATTCACTAAACATTTACTCATAAACATTCACTACACACTCACTCACTGAACCCTAAACATTCGCTAAACACTTACTCATTAAACATTAATGATAAAAAAGACTCACAATTGCACTAAGCCCCTGTTCAATTTGCAGGTTACCAGACCTTTAAAGATGGCTGCAAGGCTTTGCAGCACCGCCCTGGTGAAAGACCACCGAAGTACGTAGCATTGGTATAGAGATCGCAACTCCAGGTATATACCCTCCATGGGCATTATGTGCTGACTGAATATGCGTAAGTGAAGCAAGGTCCATAGTTCCATGCGACAGTTAAAAGAAATATGGATGAATATGTATCAATAGAAAAATTAGAAGTACTTCAAACATAAGCCCAGGACGTTTTAAGCTCGATGGTTTTAAAATGTCAAAAGTTATTGATAAATATATGCATACAAATTAGTAAATAGTTTTATGTGCGTTTTGTATGGGTACTGTTAATAGTGTTTGTCCATAAGAATGATGTTTCAGCTTGTGACAGGAAGATAAAGGATTATCTCTTTCCTTAATGCCTTTTGACATTTAACCCTCCCTCTGGAGGTTATTGTTCTGTTCGTTTGCATTTTTACTGTTCTTCCAAACAGCCGCTTTTGGGCACGATGATGCTTAAAATAAGTGAACTTATGGTGCTATTTTCATGAAATATTCATTAATATATATATATATATATATATATATATATATATATATATATATATATATATATATATATATATATATATATATATATATATATATATATATATATATATATATATATATATATATATATATATACACACACACACACACACACACATATATATATATATATATATATATATATATATATATATATATATATATATATATATATATATATATATATATATATATATATATATATATATATATATATATATATATATATATATATATATATATATATATATATATATATATATATATATATATATATACACACACACACACACACACACATATATATATATATATATATATATATATAATATATATATATATATATATATATATATATATATATATATATATATATATATATATATATATATATATATATATATATATATACAATCAGTAAATTACAAACGTCCTTTAATAAATAATTCACTCTACCTCGGAAATAATATATTTTTCATATACGTTACTGAAGGGGAATTTTTTAGTTGATAATAAGTTCGTCGTCCCGTGGGCTCGAACCAGCGAAGGACAAGATCTCAGGACTACAGTGGACGCATTAACCCATCCAGCCAGCAAGTGAGGTATAAGTGGATATCGGCTCCCATATACAACTCCCCCGTCGAACTCAGGTGTTTGTATTTAGAGACAATATCCACCCACCTCTGCCATGTTGACCGTGTAATACGTTTGTCGCACGCAGCCATATTATGACTATTTTATCACATCACCGTGATTCATATACAATCAGTAAGCTACAAACGTCCTTTAATATCCAATTTGCTCTACCTAGGAAATAATATATTTTCATATATGTTACCGAAGGGGAATTTTTAAGTTGATAATAAGTCCATCGTCCTGTGGGCTCGAACCAGCGAAGGACAAGAACTCAGGACTACAGTGGATGCATTAACCCATCCGGCCAGCAAGTGAGGTATAAGTGGATATCGGCTCCCATATACAACTCCGTCGTCGAACTCAGGTGTTTGTATTTAGAGACTATATCCACCCACCTCTGCCATGTTGACCGTGTAATGCGTTTGTCACACACAGCCATATAATGACTTTTTTATCACATCACTGTGATTCATATACAATCAGTAAGCTACAAACGTCCTTTAATATCCAATTCGCTCTACCTCGGAAATAATATATTTTCATATATGTTACCGAAGGGGAATTTTTTAGTTGATAATAATTTCGTCGACCCGCGGGCTCGAACCAGCGAAGGACAAGAACTCAGGACTACAGTGGACGCATTAACCCATCCAGCCAGCAAGTGAGGTATAAGTGGACATCGGCTCCTATATACAACTCCCCCGTCGAACTCAGGTGTTTGTATTTAGAGACTATATCCACCTACCTCTGCCATGTTGACCGTGTAATGCGTTTGTCACACACAGCCATAATATGACTTTTTTATTACATCACTGTGATTCATATACAATCAGTAAGCTACAAACGTCCTTTAATATCCAATTCGCTCTACCTCGGAAATATATTTTATATATTTTCATGATGTTGCCTTGTAATGCGTATATCCTCCTATAATTTTGACATATTTACTTTTTTCATGTGTTATGTTCAATGATAATGATCGTTGAAGTGTCATATTTAGTTTGGCATCAGATCTCAAAAGAACTTAGTTACTTGATAGCGTAATTTGGAATTGTTATTATAATTTTAATAGTAACGTAATTTAGAACGAATATCTTTCTTGGTAAAAGCGTAGTATGTGAACACGTGTGTGTGTCCACCAGGGCTTGTTTCATTTCAGTTGTCATCAGTTGAGATAAGAGGGAACGCTTTGCTTTGGGTTAGCGATGACAGATTTGCAAAACAAACGCCGATTCGTCCCATACGGGCTCAAGACGAGTGATTTCATGTTGTTACATGCGTTGTTCGAGTCACGTATACCACTTGGAGAGAAAGAATACATGTCCTGATCAATTACATCATGTTTTGTAAGATTGCATTCAAAACGTTTTGCTGGGATGATGTAACTTCCTTCTAGAAGCTTCTCCATTGTATCTCGCACCCAAAACGCTTTAATGACGTCACTTCCCTACTTCTAGAACTTTTGTATCTCGCACCCAAAATGCTTTAATGACATCATGTAATTGTTTCACGTATTACTGGAATCCTAAAATATATTTCATTTTGATTTCTGAGACCAGTCGAGTTGGTTCTCCTCTCTCTCTCTCTCTCTCTCTCTCATTCCTAATTAGGAAGAGATTACTTTTAACGTAATTTTTTGTGGTCAC
>JANJGK010000013.1:39176486-39207307 GCA_039081455.1 Macrobrachium rosenbergii
TGACACTTCGAAATTTACTAAAGTTGGCGAACCGGAAGTTAACAACATTACCAAACCGGAAGACAAAATTAACAGATTCCTTAGGGAACTTAAACATAACAAAACAATAGACGACAGTACTTATCAGGACCTCCTGGTGACTGGATCTACATACGGAGTTATGTATGGACTGCCCAAAATACTCAAGGACGGAATTCCACCTAGACCCACTCTTTCCTCCATTAATACTTCCAGCTATAAAATAGCCAAGTTCCTTGTCCCATTGCTTCAGTCCCTTACCAACAATAAGTACACTCTGACAGATTCGACCACCTTCAAAGACGAAGTCATTAAGCAAGACCCTGATTTGTTCATGGTTAGTTTTGACGTAGAATCGCTTTTCACAATGTTCCCTGTAGCTGAGACTATAGACATCATTTTAAAAAAGTTATTTCCTACTGATGATTCCTATTTTAATCAATTTACTAAAGCTCAGTTTAAATCACTTCTAGAATTGGCTGTGCTGGACACGGGCCTCATTTTTAATGATACTATTTTAAAACAAATAGAGGGCAGTCCTTTGGGACCGACCTTTGCCAACATCTTTATGAACTCCTTGGAAGATGAATGTCCTTCTGATTCCCGTCCACTCTTTTATAAATGTTACGTTGATGATACATTTGCCCTTTTTAGATTTGACTACCATGCTGACGCGTTTTTGGAACATTTAAATGCGCAGCACCAGAACATTAAATTTACCATTGAGATTGAAACCCATAGTTCTCTCCCCTTCCTAGACGTAAAGGTAACTATGGATGAAATTTGCTTCCATACAAGTATGTATAGGAAGAACATTTTACTGGCCTTGGCACCAATTTTTATAGTTCATGTTTTTAAAATTTTTAAATGAATTCCTTGACCACTCTCCTTCATAGAGCTATTAACCTGACCTCGGGATGGTCCGAATTTCATGCTGAGGTGATTATCCCCACTGATTATTTTAAGAATAATTACTACCCATCAGTGATTTTTCATACAGCTCTCAACAAATTGCTTAATTTGAAACTTAACCCCCCACTTTAGTCCATAGTGCCCCCAAATTATGTTTGTATGCAAGATTTCCTTTTTTACATGACAACAGATTTCGGAAAAAATGTATTAAGTTAATACCAATAAACCCACGAACCAAGGGATCTCTTTTCCATGTCAAAGACAGGATTAGCCCACTGTTTGCTTCTGGTGTGATTTACAAATATAAACGTCCTAGATGTGATCTTGGCACTTGCATCGGTTGTACCAGAAGGCTGCTAAAAGTCCGATTCTCCTCTCATCACGGAGTTGGTTTTAGAACAGGCTGTCGATTATCTAATCCCGAGCAGTCCAACGTAAGAAATAACAGTAAAATTTGTAAGACACATGTAGATGCTAAGGATTTTAGTATTGCGGGGAGAACCCGATATGTAGAAGAATTAACTACTCTTGAAGCTATTATGATTAAATTAACTGTTCCTGCCCTTGATCACCAATCAGCTTCCACCCAGCTGTTCATCGCTTAACGTACCTGCTGTAACCTCTCCGTTTACCCCCCCCCCCCCCACCTTCTCTCCCCCCGCCCTTGCATTGGTTGATTTTGTCAGTTTGCTTTACACTACTGGTGTTGGTAGGTGTCTACTGTTTTTCGTATTGGCCCTGGCCTTGTTCTGCTCTTCTGTTCTTTTTTAAATACCTTTTAAATATCTTGTAAAAGTTTTAAAGTTGTCTCTTTTTTTGTAATTGTCCTGTTAAGTATATAGTGCGTATACATTTTAGTGTTTATACGTAATTATTGTTTAAGTTCATCTTTTTTTTCAGCCTGGAAGATGTATCAAGAGATACGAAACGGCGTGGATAAAGATAAAGGAACGCCTTTCTGTTACTCCAATTTGCCTGTTGTTTGAGTGTCTACTCCTGTCTTCATTATAAATATATATATATATATATATATATATATATATATATATATATATATATATATATATATATATATATATATATATATATATATATATATATATATTCCGAGGAGTATTCACTTCTTCACAGCCCTCTACCCTTAACCGTAGATAAACAACACAGAGAAACAAGGAACGTTTGAGGAGTAGCTCTCTATAAATTATGTTTTGCCCATTAAATGAGGGAAGGTCAGCACTTTCACTTACTAAGCCTCGACAAAATACTTAACTTGAGCTGTTTTTCCCAAGACACTCATTCTTCGGCTGATTCCTCTTCTTCCACACAAGATATATGTTTCCGGGATGAAACGTGAAAATACCCAAAGCAGGAATTAACAGGGATCTCCCTCCTCAGCCAGGACACCTGAATCGATTGGGGCTATTAAAGGCTGCGAGAAAGCTAGGTCTAGTAAGAGCTGACGCCAGTGTCAGCAAGCAGAAGCAGACTGTACACCGAACCAGTGACACACCTGTGTTGTGTGACCTCCGAGTTCTCATTCCAATCACTTTTGTCTGGCCATTCACCTTACTATCCGAGTGCTACCTGAAGTGCCACATGGAGAAGGTCCGACTCTTCTGAGAACCATTCTATTCTCTAACCAAGGAACTTCGCTTAAGGAATATAATTACTGTGTGGTGGAGATTGTTCGGTCATTTGTCTATTGCCCTTATCTGATTTCATTTTCCTTATCCCCTTGCATTGTGCTGGACCCTGAATTTTTGTACAAAATAATTTAACTGAACATACCTTGACGTTACTCCTTGAGGATTCAGCATTCCCATGTAATAATTAGACTATGTTTTGGCTCACTCAGTGATCGTGTCCCTTTCTCCATACAATACATAAGGGGTGTGCGAAACACTGTAGAACATCTGTATCCTTCAGTGCCCCTACGTCCATCACTCAAGTTTTCAAGCTGATTTAATTATGTCTCATTATTAGTTGTGTGGCATTCTCATTATTTAATCTTGTATCATTTCACTCGAAAGGTGCCAAGAGCCCAGCTTTTACGGCTCGTTGTAATTGATCTTCTGATTTAATGTAAACACATTCAACGAACCTAGACCTGGAATTTCTCTCCTGAGTCCTTCCATTTACTTGAATCATAATTCTCCTAAAATTTATTTCCTGCATAAAGTGATGGTTCCCAGTTAGATGTGTTAACTTTCAAGGTAAGAACTTGCAATCAAACCAACGCTTGTAGCAAATGGTGATCTTTGCAATAGGATCGTTCCTTGCAACATGCTAAGTTCTAGTAAACTGCAACATTGCAGCAGCAAATTAACCAGATTTTTTCTTATATGCTGAAGCTGAAGTTGCAGGACCGAAATAAATCCTGAACATAAACCCATTTACATTCTATGGGCATACAGTTGGACAGAGGTTATACAGTGTATCTGTTTTTATGTTTGATGTTACTAGGAACTGTAAATTTCAGAATTTAAATCTTTCATGAGAACAGGGCGAATTCTCAATTGAAAGAAAGTCATTCACCCCGCTCAGGTAGAGCATTGCCAGTTAGGAAGATTTTTCAGGGACTACTACTATTGCATGTTGATGAATTGCATGATGTAGCTCATCAAGAGTTTAGCCAGGAAGTGAACAGCGATAATTCGAGAGAAAAGTGCAAAATTTCTCTCCATTTGCATAGTGAAAATTTTTCGATACCACTTAGTTAGGAAGGCTGTATCTGTCAAGTACTCCATTTCCGAGGCAACGTTCGCCACCACCAACATGTTTTCATTGAAGCACAACTTGCTGTACGAGAATTAAAATAAGATTTTAGAAAATCCTAGTCACTATGAATTATCATTTCGCATATTGAGTGTTAGTAACTTTGCTTTCACTTGTGCGTAAATTCGTTTCAAGCAAACAGATTCGTAGTTCATTTCGTATTTTGTAAGCAGAGAAAAGTTGGTCATAAATCTGTTTGTTTTGACTGTGGCGTGACATGAGACTCGCCCACTGACGTCACGTGTCCCTGTTGGCTGTCACTAGCCATTCCATGGCTTTAATGTATTCCATTCTCACACACACGATCATCGTAGTATTGTACAACATCATTTTAACTTCTCTTGGGTCACATGCAAGCCTTTTCCTTACGTAACAGTCAGAAATTTATGATAGTATTGTAACCGTTTACCGACGGTGGAAATTCTTTAATTAGAATCCACTCTTTAACAAGCATAATCATTCATTAATGATACCTTCAATACATCTGAGATATGACTTTGATTGTTTAAATTACGAGTAACACAACCAGTGAATTTTTTTTTTTATCTTGTAATCATTGTTATTTGTATTTACAAATGATTGCTTTACCAATTGCTTAGACAAAACAAACCTAATTTACAAGTATAAACAATTAATTACTGAAAGTCTGGTCTGCTATCAATAACTACAGGATTTTCACAAACCCATTCACGCTTATATTCCATTAATTACAGTGTTCACACACTTTTTACTTCAGTGGTACTTTTCACATCCAGGATCTTCGAATATTGTGTATTGAGAGCATAGTTTACTCAATTCTCTCGAACAAGTCCATACCCCTAAGTGCCACAATTTCAGTTATTGAACTCACCCCAACCCCACCAGCGTACCATTGTAATGTCTCATTTGCGTTCTTCGGAACCACATAACCTTAACTCTCTTTCCTGGAACCCATAACCTCTGCACTATAGCAGGCAACAAACTGTTCTTTGGAACAAACAAATAGTTCTTTGGAACAAAGTATTATCCTTCAGAACAAATCACTGTTCTTAGGAACAAACCAGAACTGTTCTCATGAACCTAAGAGAGTTTTGATGGTATCGTCCGTGTGCAAGCAACACAACCGTTCTTTTGAACAAACCAACTGTTCTTTGGAACAAACAAATAGTTCTTTGGAACAAATAATCCATCCTGCATCTCCATCAATTAGCTCTCTGCGGCACTCCCATTTCTTAGTAGCCTACCACAGGTATTCCTTCATTTACTAGTGGTGCTGCTCATTGGCCCCACACCCTTGCATAATCCCACCCTGCCAAAGTAGAGCGCCATTTCCATTCTGTGCAATTGCTTGCACAGCCAACAACGCCCCTACTCCACACCTCGCTTGCTCCATCCCACGACAAATTTCAAAGCCTTCATGATATGGTAAGAGAGCCAACCCAAAGTTTACTAGGGTCCCCTCCAGATTCCCCTGACCACAGTGGAAGCTCATCCCCTGGTGTGGCCTCACAACACATGCCTGAGTTGGCATTGTAACCTGCAAGCCTTTCACGCTTACGAAGACTTCTTTCTCTCTCTCAAAGTCCTCAGAAGATAATGCAATGATGGAAAATTCTTCCATATCTCAACTGGTCGCAGAGCTCAAGTAACTGCAATGGGAGATGATAGAAATTGTTGGCACTGCCCCTGCTTCAGCTGCTGCAGCAACCAGAACAGGTGGCACTCCAATGCCTTCCTAGAACTCAGTCTCACTGATTTCTCCTACAACGTTCAACCATCAATCTAAAAGAAGGTCAAGGAAGAAAGGTCAGAGGCATATAACATCCAGGTAGCCTGAGAGAGCCACTGAGTTCTCCTGGAACTTGTGCCCATCTGGCACAGTGCCCCACTTTAATTGAGTATCTTGGCACCCGACACGAGTAGGATGCTACGTTACACCCATACTCTCACTCTCTGTCAATGTGTAACTTACTTTTCTCATGTAACGCTAATCATTTGTAATTTAATTTTAAGCCTTCTAACAACTAACCATTTACCTTGCCTAACGCTCCTACTAAACATTGTACTCTAACCAATGCATAGTGCCAACTGCCAGACCTTATGGCACTTCGAGACTTTGACTTTCCTTACCTTGCAATTACTTGCATGGTAGATTTAAAATCCTCTAAAAGGAAAATTAAACTGTATGTCACAGAGCCACTTGACCCTTACGACACTAGTGCCACACCTGGCACAGTGCCACCACCTTAGCAAGGTACCATGACACTCCCCAGCTGACTAATCACACGAATGTATAAAGGCTTTTTAGATTTGTATAAAATTGTACTTTATTATAGCTAAGTCTGGTCTCTACCCAAACAAGCAGAAACCCATCCTAGCCTACATGCATGCAACCTTACGTTTATCGTACCCTAAGTATCGCTATTGTAAAAGTTGCATAGCAGATTTACAACCAACTTTAATCAATTAAAGTTGCACAAACTAAAATTAAATTGTCGCAGGTGCTGCCTAACTAACTAATGCATGCTAAAGTTAAACCTAATCGCTTAACCGCAGTCACCTTGATAAGTTTAGTCTAAATTTAGTCTAACATGCTTTGCAAAGGCTTGAGGAGGAAACCAGTAAATAGTAAGAGTTTTCAAGCCATACGCCCAAAACTGGTGTACAATGTCTAACTTTAGTGGGAGCTGCTAGAGGTATTCACTTCTCGCAGCCCTCTATGCTTAATTGTAGAGAAACTGCACAGAGAAACAGGGAGAGTTTAAGGCGCTGATTGGCTCTCTGTAAATTAAGTTTTGCCCATAAAATGAGTTAGGGTCAGCACTTTCCCCCACTAAGCCTCAGCAAAGAACTCAACTTTAGCTGTTTTCCCCAAGACACTTGTTCTTTGGCCGATACCTCTCCTTCCCACACAGGATCTACATTCCCAGGCTGAAACGTGAAAATATCCGAAGCAGGAATTAAGAGGAATTGCCCTTCTCAGCCAGGACACCTGGATTGCTTGAGGCTATGAAAGACGGCGAGAAAGCTAGGTCTAGTAAGAGTTGAAGCCAGTGTCGGTGAGGAGAAGCAGACTGTACACTGAGGTATTTAATCTTGTATCGCTTCACTTGAGAGGTGCCAAGAGCCCAGTGTTTACAGCTCGTTGTAATTGATCTTCTGATTTAATGTAAACACATTCAATTAACCTACACCTGGAATTTCTCTCCTGAATCCTTCCAGTTACTTGAATCATAATTCTCCTAGCATTTATTTCTTGCACGAAGTGTTGACTCCCACTTAGATGTGCTAACTTTCAAGGTAAGAACTTGCAAACAAACCAACGCTTGTAGCACACACACAAACACACACACACGCGCGCACACACACACACACACACACACATATATATATATATATATATATATATATATATATATATATATATATATATATATATATATATGCGTGTGTGTGTGTGTGCGTGTGTGTGTGTGTGTGTGTGTGAAAAGAAAGAAAAAAGAGAGGAAAGGAGCTGATTTCACGACAGTATCAGATACATATGAGATCTTGAAGTTTAATGTATGTTTTCTCGGCGCGTGAATAATTTTCCTTTACAAAAGTTATCACTATCAGTCTAAGTCTCTCTTGAAAAATGTATCGTATACTGTGAATGAATTTGATCTTGTGCCATGTTGAAAAAGGGGTTTTGTTTGTAGTCTTCTTCGCATAACTATGAGCCCCGTCAGACCGCCCCCCCCCAACCAAACCATTTTCATTCCGAAAATGTGTAACTTTGTCATGCTGAAATAAAATTTAAAGTGCTTGTTAACTATGAAGAATTTATAGCACCTACAAAATATAACAATTATACACCTGTGTAAGGTTTACTTATCATGCTATGACCTTCAGAGAATAACCAGAGTAACTTGTTACCAGTCAACTTAGTGAAACTTGGTAACTTTACCTCCCTGTCGGTGTCATATTATGCATTTCAAGTGTCGATGCTCTTTATCAGTGTATGTCAATTAATTTTCAACGTTAAACGCCATTAAAGAATAGAAATACAACATGTTTTCACAAATCCTTGATATGTGGAGGGGCAATAGAGAATTAACAATATAACTTGTAACCGGAGAAATAAAGAAGAAGAAATTATAACGTGTGTAGCTCACTCGATCTATTTTTTTCCAGCTATTCATGGTCTTTGATTTGGCTGATTGGCTGTGCTACCCGATCGTACCATGTTTCAAGTGTTCAGCCAAAAGCTCACGAACGTTATACATTTGATCAATTTGAATTTACAAAGTGGCGACATCATACTATAACTCTGAAACAAGAGGCATTGAAAGCGACACTGCCAATTTACTCCCTGGTTACTTAATACTGTCAGTACTCCTAAAATAGGTCAAAAGATGCTTGCTCTTGTTCCGCTAAATTTAAACATAAGGAAAAACAAATTATCTCACTTAAAATATCTGTTTTCTTGCTCATTTCTTTATAATTTTGGTAAGGCTATCAATTTACCGTAAATAGATTCACACATCGATAATCCTATCGCATTCCCCGTAATTACTGGTTACTAACACTGCTGTAATAGACCTTGGTGAATAGATTTTGTTAATTTTTAACCGAGTGAAATGAACCAAATATTACCAGACTCTAATGTAAAGAGGACTCACAAACACATTAACTCCATTTTAAATGAAACGGCAATGAGCGGTAGAAATAATTCTTAGAAAGTTGTGTATAAATGGATAGTTTATACGGTTCTTAGGGGGCTGTTTCACACTTGTGCATACTGTATATACAGTATATAGATGGGATCATCACCCATTCAACCGTCACAGTATTAATGAAATCAGTTTCCCTACCCCACTATCGCTTATAAACAGCTTTTTTCAACACTCATAAGCATTTTGACCATGTCAGGCTGACAGCATGAATAATAAGGTTTTGACGATATCAATAGCAACATGGCTTTCATATCTGATTATTTGAAAGAGGATGATGATTTAATTTTCGTCAACCAAAATAATTTTCCCTGTTAATATTTCCTCAATCGCCATAAAAGTGCTTCCACTGTTAATACTAACATTGTGAAACCAAGAAATTTTTTTAGTTTTAATTTTGCTTCTTCTAAAGTAGACTAAACGCCAAAAAACCTCCAATGATAGAACAGTGCTCATAAAAAGAATGCTTCCTATTGTTCGTATTTGTTTTAATAGTTCTTTGAAAACATACTCCTAAATAGGCTGTAGATTGCAATCATATGTAACCAAATTCTAACGTTTAATAGATAAACTGTCAGCTTGACCTCAGAGCCATTTGACAGCAGATGATGTTGAATATGCTTTTATTTTATTTTATTTCGTTGTGTTTGAAACAATTCCTTGGTTAATATCAATATAACTTAATGTAGCGCAACTAACACCTTTCCCCCTTTTTTAAGTGCAATGGCAGTAGCTATAATGACAGAATGGCAGTAGCAGTAGGTATAATGAACGCTCCATTGGTAACGTATGTTGCTAGCCACGACTGCTGCAACGCTAATTTGTAACATCATGCAAACTGATCACAGGTAACGTTCGCAAAGTACTCGATTAGTTTTCATTTTTATAGTGTTTGGTTACTGATAAATGGATTCATGGTTTTATTTCACTTCAGTAAAACTGCGTAAAGTAGCTCATGTGTTTTCGAGAATTCCAAGATGAAAGTTCCGTTGCCAAGCAAGTGAGGCGTTTATGCGAATACTAAAACTCAACTCAGCAAATGCTACGCTGAGCAAATCGAATGGAATAAATTTTAATGTTTTGCCATTACAGAGAGAGCAATTAATACTCATATCAGTTACACTTCAGCCTGTATGTGTACACACACAGACACACACAAAAACACACACACACACACACACACACACATATATATATATATATATATATTATATATATATATATATATATATATATATATATATATATATATATATATATATATATATATATATATGTATGTATATATATATATATATATATATATATATATATATATATATATATATATATATATATATATATATATATATATATATATATATATATATATATATATATATATATATATATATATATATATATATATATATATATATATATATATATATATATATATATATATATATATATATATATATATATATATATATATATATATATATATATATATATATATATATATATATATATATATATATGTATGTATTATTATTATTACTACTGGGCCAGCTGTGGCCTTGCCACGGGATGCTATGTAATGGCTGTCAGGAAGGCAAAAAGTAAAAAAAGAATACCGAGGATGGGAATACAGGACTAATAAATAACTTTACATCAAGTTACTTCAAGGTGAAAACATAATACTTGAACAATTAACAAATTTACTAATGAATAGTTCACAAATTAATTATAACCAAGGGCACATGTGGGTAACCAATAAGAGGTATATAAAATTATCTAATGGTGCTGTAAAAGGTGAAATTCCTTTGTTTCATAGCACATGGAGGGTTCCAGGGATGAATGCAAGAGCGAGCTGAGATTTGTCCTACGTCACACACGATAAAGGCATCCCTCTCAAAGAGAGAGGCGTCATATTAACTATACGAATAGCATGCATTAAGGCCCTAAATATATATCATCGAGCTATCCTAACTCACTGCAATAGCACCCCCGAATGCTGAAAGATTGCTCTAACCACTTAAGCAGGCATATGGACAGCACAGCCAGTCAAAAGCCACTTTGATATCACTTTCCCTAATCTGGAAATTAACTATGCTTGCAAATGGTGGGAGGCTTTGGTGTAGGAAGTTGGGAGAGATATACATGGGAGACCACAGGGGAATTTGGGAAGGTTTCCTTATAAAAATAAAGAAAATCAAGTATAGTCGAAGGAAAATGGGCTGCTGATCCCTGTGTATTTTTTAGACTTACTTCGGGTATCCAGAATGATCACCCCTTTATGAGTTGGGGTACCAAAATTGGTGTCATGTGGCATGAGGCAAATGGCGGCCTCTGTGAAGTAGAGCAGGAATATACTCGTACATCCACTCAAAACGGCTCCTAACAGTAGAATAGCCCTATCTCCAGGGCCATGCTTCTCTGGCCTGGCCATGGGTCACCTCAGGGATACTTTCACGAGATGGCAGCAGCTGCGTGTGCTGCTCCTCATAAGCCTAAAAGCGCAGAGATGTCAGAGCACAGAGAATTGGTAAAATGAGGGGAAATTGAGAGAGAGGTATGCTGGATTGGATGCCATTGCACTCCCATTGCACTGGTTGGCCATCTTACATGAATTCAGTTACTAGGTTAAGCCCAGTGGCCCATAAGAATATATTTCTTCAGTCTGTTAAGTAAAGGACAACAGTTGGAAGGCCTCGCAGCACTACAGTGTTTCTCTTTCCTCGTGGATTTTGTCTTTATTTATATATTCATCACATTACATATTTTCGTGATTCAGTTATACAGTACACACACACACACAAACACACATACTTGTGAAAGTTTCCCTTAGGCGACCCTGGGCCAGTCCAGAGAAGCATAGCCCTGGAGATTGGGCTATTCTGCTGTTAGGAGCTGTTTTGAGTGGATGTATATTCCTGCTTTACATATATATATATATATATATATATATATATATATATTATATATATATATATATATATATATATATATATATATATATATATATATATATACACACACACACACACACACACACACACACACACACACATATATATATATATATATATATATATATATATATATATATATATATATATATATATATATATATATATATATATATATATATATGTAGAATCTACTGGTCACTTTTACCAGACACATATGTAATTCTAATAGCCACAATGCCCTCTTAACTTCTCGAATTCTTCGCGCTTTTTTGGATATGCTTGTAACTACGAAGCCGAAAATATCCAGACGGAAGAAATTGAAGAGCCTGTGAATAGCGGTCGCGAGAACCGAACCCGCGTTACCATATTCACAAGGAGGTCACGTTGCCGACCTGGCTACGAGAAGGATAAAAGTCTATCGCCTCTCGTACATACATATACCTGTCGTTTTCAGATATATTTTGTTAGAGCTGGAATAGACCCATCCTCACCATCGTAGCCAAGTGGGCAATCGTTTTTATTGCTTTTTGGGCTGAAATATATATGTAGAATCTACTGGTCACTTTTACCAGACACATACGTATTTCTAATAGCCACAATGCCCTCTTAACTTCTCGAATTCTTCGCGCTTTTTTGGATATGCTTGTAACTACGAAGCCGAAAATATCCAGACGGAAGAAATTGGAGAGCCTGTGAATAGCGGTCGCGAGAATCGAACTCGCGTTACCATATTCACAAGGAGGTCACGTTGCCGACCTAGCTACGAGAAGGATAAAAGTCTATCGCCGCTCTAACAAAATATATCTGAAAACGACAGGTATATGTATGTACGAGAGGCGATATATATCAATAAAGTTCAAGAACTTCTAAACGATGCGGAGACCTATGACAAATTAACGAAAGATCCCACAACAAATATTGCTGCTCAGTTTAACAAATCAGTTAGAACCATAGGGGGCAATAAAAAAGACATAGAATTACTAGAGACATTCAAGGTAATCAACCCCTCTCTCCCCTATTTTTACGGCCTCCCGAAAACACATAAAGATGGGATTCCTTTACGCCCCATAATATCTAGCAGGGGCTCTTTCATGTACAAATTATCAAAATGGCTCGCAGACTTGTTATCACCCTTTCTAGGAACCTTCTCATCCTCCCACGTCAAACATGCAGAGGATTTCATACAAAAATTTAATAGTTTAAACATCCCCTCAAACAACATCAAACTGCTCAGTCTAGACGTCGATTCATTATTTACTAAAGTCCCGATTGCCGACGTGTTGTTTTTCTTAGAGAGGAAGTTACAACCATATGAAGACCATTTTCCTCTTGGCATAGATAAAACTTTAAAACTTATCAACCTCTGTGTAACTAACAACGTGTTTTCTTTCAATGGTAATTTTTACAAACAAAAATTTGGCTGTAGCATGGGAAGTCCCCTATCACCCCTTCTAGCAAACTTGTACATGGAATATTTCGAAACAGAACTTTTGTCGTCTATCAAACCCCGTAATATGATCTGGCTTAGATACGTAGATGATATCTTTACTTTCTGGGACAATAGCTGGGGGGACTTTAATGAATTTTTTAATAGGCTAAATTCGCTAGTTCCGACCATAAAATTTAAAACAGAATGGGAAAAGGACGGAAAACTGCCGTTCCTAGATGTACTGATCATAAGAAAACAGAACAGGTATGCATTTACAGTATATAGAAAACCCACCTTCGCTGTCTCCTACATTCATTTCTTAAGCTACCACGACGTCTCCGTAAAAATCATGGTAGGGTGCAACCTATTCCTCAGAGGACTTAGGATATGTTCAAATGAGTACCTGGATCAAGAATTTAACACGATCCGCCAACACCTAACGCAACTGCTCTATCCACCACACATTATCGAGAGGGCTATTAATAAAGCGAATAAAATATACTACAGAGGTCCCACTCACAACAGACAAATAGATTTCAACAACAAAATAAAGCTTCCATACGATGAAAACATCCAAAAGGCCACCGAGCAACTCAGTTCTAATAATCCTTTCATTTTCCATTATCCCAAATCCATCGGGAGTTCGCTCGTTAACGTATACTTAAATAACAAAAGGGAAGAAGCCGGAGTTTACAAGATACCGTGTAGTAATTGTCATGACATCTATGTAGGCGAGACAGGTAGATCGCTCTCGCAAAGAATAACAGAGCACAAATGATCAGTACGTTACGCTTCGGAGAGTTCGGGAATTTTCCTACATATTAGAAATACAGGGCATGTCATTAACTGGAGTGGGGCGGAGTTGGTTTTCAAGAGTAGCTGTCCGTACAGAAGAAAGATGCTGGAATCTGCTATCATCAATCAAACCAACAATATGAACCTGTCAGGAGGACATTGGAAATCGGACGCCATCGACACCTTAATCCTCGGACCCCTCTTGAAGAAGATGACCCAAGAAACGCGACCGCCAGATCCATCGCCAAACGGGAGCTAATGAGGCCAAAAACCACTAGGGAATTTGGTCAATCTCCTCCTTCTTAAGAAACACCACCTCCTTAACATCGGAGGCCTAAGGCCACACCTTCATGTTTTTGTATATATACCATTGTAACTTTCCACCTGTCCATATTCTACCAGTGAACAGGGGCACAGAAACAAGTGCCAGAAATATATGGTTTCAACGTTTAAATAGTGTTTTATGGGCTTTTGCCTATATTTTCATGTGCTCCCTAGGGGAGCACATAATGGAGGAGTGCCCCTTGTCTTTCTGTCCCTTATTTTACGCCAGGTACATAGACGACACATTCGTTCTACTGAAAAATGAGTATGATGCTGATAGATTTTTAAACCTAGCCAACAACTTTCACAATAATATTAATTTTACTATTGAAAAGGAACAAGACGGTAAGTTGGCTTCTCTCTCAAAAGTGATCTTATTGTAAAGGATTACAGAAAACAAACCGGAAACTGATTTGAGGGAAACAATGCTTAAGTATTTCTTGTAACTTTTTTCGGACCATATAGCTACTATGACCAATGTAAGGCAATTTAAGCATTGTTTCCCTCAAATCAGTTTCCGGTTTGTTTTCTGTAATCCTTTTACAATAAGATCACTTTTGAGAGAGAAGCCTACTCTGCCTGTGGACCTTAATTCCTGTGTCGTTTACTTGTTCACTTGTTCGCAGTGTGGTCTGCGATACGTGGGATCTAGTTCCCGCTGGCTCAGACACAGAATTTTGGAACACAGAGGTCTTTCTGTTAGAACTAGGTTTCCCCTTTCCAAACCACCCTTTTCTGCCATTAGAGAACACAGTTTAGCACAGGACCATCCTTTCACTGACCTGGATTTTCGGGTACTGTCTTTTTGTTCAAACAGACTGGACCTTTTAATTTCAGAGTCGCTGACTATTAAAAAGATGAAGCCGGAATTGAACAACAACTCGTCTGGTATTCAACTAGCTATCGTGTAATTTCATAGTAGGTACTCAATTAGGTCGTTAAATATTTTACTTTGTGAGTGGTAGTTTGTTTACATTTCACTATAGTTTTATTTTCATATTTTTATGTTTGTGTTTTTAATTTTTCGTTATTTTACGTCTCACCCTTTTAGTTTGTATTTACTTGTTCATTTTATATTTCGTTAGTATTTTTGCTGAAGATTTATTATGACAATTCATCTTATTGTAATTTTATTGATTCTCATCCTTGTCGGTTTTTTCAGCCTGATGATGAGGTTTTATACCTCGAAAGCTTGTAATAAAGAATGTTCTTCCTGGTCTTGGCAATATTATTTATCATTAAGCTAAGATTTCCAAGTAGCCGCCCAATTACCGAGACTATATATATATATATATATATATATATATATATATATATATATATATATATATATATATATATATATATATATATATAATATATATATATATATATATACATATATATACATACATATATATATATATATATATATATATATATATATATATATATATATATATATATATAATATATATATATATATATATATATATATATATATATATATATATATATATATATATATATATATATATATATATATATATATATATATATATATATATATATATATATATATATATATATATATATATATACATATATATATACATATATATATACATATATATATATATATATATATATATATATATATATATATATATATATATATATATATATATATATATATATATATATATATAATATATATATATATATATATATATATATATATATATATATATATATATATATATATTATATATATATATATATATATATATATATATATATATATAATGTATATATATATATATATATATATATATATATATATATATATATATATATGTATATATATATATATATATATATATATATATATATTATATATATATATATAATATATATATATATATATATATATATATATATATATATATATATATATTATATATATATATATTTAACCATCCTAACAGTAGAGTTGTCGGATGCTCCTCATATAACGAAATTCCCTGGCCGAGGACAGATGTAAGTTTCACTTTGAACAGAACATAAGGTAAAATTAGAATATATTTATCTTTTACAAATTAAATTGCGTGGTCTGGATTGAACAGGAAAGAAAACGACTTTTTCATATAAATATTTTTAGTTTGCGATTCCGGAAGATTCCCCAGATATGCAAACTGCAACTGACTGGCGGATTTTTTAAGATATTTTCTTCTAAGCGCACGCTTTGTAACTTGTTTATCATACGTTATTCATTATGATACGTTGTTAAGAAAGTTGTGACGATTTCTATTTGTTTTATATCTCTCGGATGATATTGGCACTTGAAATTAATATCTCAGCAATATTTCTTTTCGTTTGAGTAATCTCACTGAGTAGTTTTCTTTTCCATTCCACCATAATTTTTTGTTGTTATTTATTTGCAACGAGATTCCTTCAGCAATGTTCCTAGGTCTCTCCTTTTTAAAAATCTTCTTTGTTTGTGTTTTTTTTTTTTGGGGGTGGGGATAGATAGATAGATAGATAAAGGAGTTAGATTTTAAAGTCGACTAACGTAATTTCTGTTGATTTATATTACTGACTGATATAAGATTACTTTTGTATTTTAAACGTATAAATTTCTACTTAATACTAAAACCTCCGGAATAATACGACTTATTGCTGCATCCTCTTTAACTGATAGTGTTACGAGAGTCATTTCAGTCCAACCGGATAAAAGCCTAAAACTTGTCCCCTTTTAGTCATGTGAATTTTCTGTGTAAGTCTGTTCCCAACGAAAGAAACATGCACTTTAAAATGAACAATATTATTTCATTTTAGTTATATAAAGAGAGAGTGTTTGTGTATTAGCACTTATACAGTGAGAGGTATGTAGCCTAGCACAGTACGTTCCATATTCTTCTAACTATCTATAGGATGATTTTCAAGAGCAATAAACTTAATTTTAGCTTATAGTAGTTTCAGTGGTTTCCCTTTGATATTGTACGTATGCAAATAAGTCTCATAAGCGTTTTGAATGCTTACCCGCAAGCAGTAGTGCGGACGACTCGCTCTGCGAAGCACCTGCGTTCTGGCTCTGTCGAAATGTCACCCGGTTCTCAAAGGTTTTTATTCCTTTCTTGGTTAAACTGAGGAAGGGGCGACCTTGCTATTCCGTTGACAACCGTGCTCCTAACTTTGAAGTGACTTGCGCTATTGCCTTAGGTTTTTTCTGACCGGTATCGTTGTTTGTAAGTGTATACTTGTTTGTTGATTAATCTCTTGTTTTGTTGTTATTCATTTTAAATTTTATTTCTGTAGCTTTTGCCTACATACTTTTTGTATGTGTTTTTTCCTTTGATTCTTAATATTTTAGTGCTATTCTATGTCATTATCTTGTGTATGGGTATATGCATCATAAATATTCCTTGATGGCCAAATCTAAGCTTCCGAAATTCCGTTTATGTACTGGAGTTCTTTATCTCTCGTCTCCATTTTTCACCAAACTTTTCTGTTACCAAGATATTACCATTAATGCATCAATTACAGTGAAACATATCCGGCATGAGTGATCACAGACAATCTTTTCATTAACTCTTGAAACAGTGCTTGGACCTTGAAAATCTTTTGTAGAACCAATAATGCAAGTAGATAAGACGTCTTAAGAGAATATGTCCCCTTATCGGGATATCACTGTTCTTCTTGCGTGAATCACTGTACATGGATTTAAAGTTTCTTAGAATTGCTATACAGCTGTAACTGCATTACCTTCTTCCATATACTTTTCACACTTTGCTTATCCAACCTCCAGTTCTCACCTCTCATTTACGAACATTTCCTTCGTAGAGAATCGGTGGTTTCCTTATAATAATAATAATAATAATAATAATAATAATAATAATAATAATAATAATAATAATAATAATAATAATAATAATTCCTGTTCACAAATCCTTAATAAATTTCACCTTTGAGTTTGTTTGCAGTGTTCCTTATAGAGCGAAGTTTTCCATCCCGTGCTCATTAAGAAATAGAATTGAGTCAAAAGATAGTCTGCTTCTACCAACAAACTGGATTCACTTCAGCTCCATATAAGGAAGGTGTACTCTCCTTATGCTATCGGCTAAATGCAGCCGCAACTCAGCCCTTCATAGGAATCCTCTAAACAAAATCGTTTTAAAAGGAAATTTTTCCTCATCATTTAAGGAAAGAATATCGCAACTGTCAATGACAGCTTGCCTTACACATAAATTGGTTTCCTTACCAAATGAAATAGGATTATGCCCGCATCACACATTGGCGTTTCGAGCGGTTACGCTCTAGGTACGACCAAATCGGCATCAGTTGGCATGATTCGTAACCGCGTCGCTGAGTTTGGCGACGTCCGCCAAGTGATGGCATATGTGCAAGGCTGCACAGCACCTACGCGGTCGAGTCACGACGACTGTCAAAAGCCGCCATGTCATGCCACATGACGCAACTATGTCATAATGTTATCACGACTGACGAGACGACGTCGGCAGTTGATTACATCAGACGTAACTAGCAAGGTCAACACGCACCATCCAGTATGATGTACGCCATGCATTTGGCAACCCCACAGTGTGCGCAGTGGGGATGCACAGTAGTCTGACTGAGTCATGTGCTTCGCAGGCATAAAAGGGAGCATCCCAGGATTTCCATCCTCACTCGTCTTTCATCACCTCTGACCTTTACACTCGACCAGCGTTGCTTAGCATTCACCATGCCCCGGAATGTTGTCAGGGTCAAGAAGATTGTTTCTTATAAGGACGTCTCACAGGCTATCTCTCCAGGCACCTCTTATGCACCATGTACGTCTGCCGAGGATGATCCCCAAGTGCAAGTCTTTGAGGAGGAGCCCCTGTCCAAGGAGGTCCTTGGCGACAATGAGGAGTCGACGACAGATGCGGAGAGCAGCGAGCAGCATTGTCACAAGAAAACGCCATGCATTTTCTTATCTGATGACACTGAGAGGATTTTGGGGGAATGCTGCAGGAGCACCCCTTCCTGTATGACAGGGCCATTACGGACTTCAAAAATGTGGCGAAGAAGATGTGCCTCTTGGAAGACAAGGCCAAGTCCCTCAAACCGGCTTTGACTGCAATTCAGCTCAACACGTGGTTGAAGTCTGTAAGGACGGGGTATGGTTGGTTGACGAAGACAAAGAGCAGCCAGGCAACAATAGGGGGCCTCAATGACAGGAGAAGTGGATCCTGTCGACGTTCAGCTTCTTTGGGAAACACATTGTCTGTCAGAAGAAGCCGAAGACCCCTGGACTGAAAGAGGTAATTGTTCTGCTCTGTATTGGTTTTATATGCTGTTTGTTCCTAGTTATTAAATATCACAATACAAGGGTTTTCATGTTTCATATATGCTGTTTCCAAAATTATTAATGCATTTCATTTTTCTTTCTCTACAGTCGGCTGCTGCTGCCACTGCCCTTACTGATGCCCCTGACGTACAGGTTGCTGCTGGTGGAGATGATGACGAGGTGAGTATCATCCCCGGCATCAACGAAAGGCGGCCTATGAAGAAGAAGTTTGCTCAGCAGGAGGGTAACGAGTGCATCCTTAATAAGGTAATATTTTATTATTTTCAATATTGAAACACATAACAAACATGTTGATGAACTTTTGATTGATGTTTGAGTTTCATACCATTAACTATAGAAATTTTTTATCGTCCAGTTTTTCCTGTTTTTCATTTCTGCAACAAAATATATTATTTTTGTGTATTCACTATCAATATTTCTTTTTATTTTTTTTAGGTGACTGAAAATGCTGAAGCGGCCAAGAAGGCATTGCTGGAGCACCTTCAGCCAACTTCCACAGACGCCCAGTGGAATCTCTTCCTGAAGAAGATTGAGAAGGCTTTTGCCAAGGTTGACCCATTCTTCTACTCCTACATGGAAGTGGGATTGGTCTACTTTGCTGAGAGGATGACGAGGACGACGGCAGAAGGGAGAGGGAAATTCAAAGCAAATTTTGAAGTGTTCCCGCACACGAGATGGAACAAGATTCGCGGTCACCCTCATCTTTCCCATCTCAGCCACCTGTTCCTTCAACATCCTTTGCGTCTCAACCTCCTGTTGCTTCAACATCCTTAGTGCCTCATCAGCCTCCTGTTGCTTTAACATCCTTCACGCCTCATCAGCCTCCTGTTGCTTCAACATCCTTCACGCCACAGCTTTCTGAGCAACCCGAACAACTTTATCGCCTGATGCCGCAGCAAGCAGCTCAACTTCAATGGTTGTCTTCTTGGCCAGGCGGTATTCCTGGGGGTGGGTCGTCTACACCCCTAGCCATGACACCGCTGTCACCTCGGGCACTGCCGAATATCAGCCAAGGTCCCAGTGACAGTTTCTTGGAGAACAGATTTCCCTGTATAGGAAGTCTCGAGAAAAAACATTCCTTCAATGCCGGCTCGTTCTAGTACTCCTTAACCTGTTGTACCTTTTCTCTGTGATTCCTACTAAAGTGTATTTTGGTTCCCTTTTTTGTTCATTTTGTTATTGTTCACACAATAATGAAAGGAAATAGTTCTTGTTTTTGTACCTTTTGTATATGATACTGTAAATTACTACTATAGTGTATTTTGGTTCTCTTTTTCCTTTTTATTATTGTTCACACAATAATAAAAAGAAATAGTTCTTCTTGTAACTGTTCTCTACTGCAAATTCATTTTGTACCTTTTGTTTTTGATACTATAAATTCTTGTGCTACTATAAATTACAAATAAGTATATTTTTATGATATAATAAATTGTGTAAAATGTTTATATTGCGCACGTACTAAACTTTCCTAAAAGCAATAAGTTATTTCTATAACAATATTTTATCTTGAAATGTTGAATACAATAATTTTTGGGTAACAACTTCCTTAACTACAAACCATTCTCCAATATTTACAAGGTTATTGAACTGGAAATGAATGAAGGCTGATATTTCAATAAGTTCAGATAAAGAAAAAATGAAACTTAAAACTTGTAAAAAATAATGTGCAAATCAATAATATTAAACTGGATATGAACGAGGGCATGGTATATTTTCATAAAAGAAAATGTGCAAATTAAAATTAGCAGCACTTTTGAAATATTTTCAGAATTTCTGCTGGCAAGATTATATACCTCGACTCAAGGGTGAACCACTCAGTCAAAAGAAGATTTTAGCTGCAAGACTTATTGACACAATTTGGTAATCCTAAATGATTTTATATAAGGTTCAGATTTTTTTGCAATTTTAGGGTTACTAGGATTGGCTATGCCAGGCCTAGCCGATGTTGACTAGGTTTTCAGCCCAGGCTAACCTATCTCAACAGTGATTTGACAGTTCTCATTTGTGTGTGTGCTTAACGTAAAGTAGAATATAACCATGTCTGCTGAAGAGATTCTCTTTAGGAATGCTTTCTATACAGAGAGAATCCTCTGAAGACGATGGTTATCAGATAATGATGATTTGCCCATTAAATGGTTACAACTTCCCCCACTAACACTATTGTGTATGCCAGTGACATATGTGTCTCCTATAGAGTTAAAATATGACACAGAACACAAATAAAATAGAATATATTTTCTAATAATATCAATATTTCTGAATGTTAAGTATTACATAGTTTTTAAACATGATTTCCTTTTATATAAATACGTCAGTGAGTTGACTGCAATCAAGCACAATTTATTAGAATGTTCTAAAGGATATAAGCGAAAAGGCATTTTCTATTTTGAGTAAAATATATGTTGCATCCAAGATTTTCGGTATTCTTGATATAATTTGAGAATTTCACATGTAGATAAATACGACACTGATTACAACTTAAAAGACAATATATTTGGTAATAATATAAATATTTTTTACTTTAACTTTTATTTATGAAAGTTACAAAAATTTTCAATATGACTTTCTTAAGTAAGAAAAGGCATTTTCTATTTTAAGTAAAATATATATTGAATTCAAGATTTTCAGCATTCTTGATATACTTTGAGAATTTCACATAGATAAATATGACACTGATTACAACTGAAAAGACAATATATTTGGTAATAATATAAATATTTTTTATTTCAACTTGTATTTATGAAAGTTACAAACATTTTCAACGTGACTTTCTTAAGTATGAAAAGGCATTTTCTACTGTTTTAAATCATTAATTCCTGCCAATGAATAGAGCCTGCAGGGGAGTTTACATAATCACGAACGTGGTCAAGTTGAGCCTTGCCAGTCACGGCTGTTGTCTGCCATGGGAAAGCCACGCTTGGTAAAGTTTCTCCAGACCTCCAGCTACCAGGTAGGACCTCATGTGTCACCGAGTCCTCTTCATCTCCCTCACTCCTGGCATGACGAAGTTTTACGGGGGTGTGAAACACTGAATCTATGGGAGACAAATGAAAAGCATTAGGTAGTAAAAACAGATGGTATACAAAAGGTATTTCATATTAAGTACTCATTATTTCTTAATCAAAGAAGAAAAGGATGGTATACAAAAGGAATTTCACATTAAACATGTATTTAAACAAGCAGACCAGATAAAGATACTAATATTTGTGAACAATGTCTACCTGCTTCCCTGGATCCCAAAGGCATTCTCCACTGTACATCTTGCCCCTTAGTCGATAATTGTAGATGCGTTCAAGTATAGTTAGACTTTGTGCAGGGTATGGTTTCATTATATACTTCTCAAGAGCGAAGGTGTCATCTAAAACGAATACATAATCAACTGGGGGTTTACCTTCAGTTTTGTTTGACAACCTTTCAGGGGGCAGGCAGGTTGGCTTCATGTCAATCAAGCATTTTGCAAAGCTCTGTCTTGGCAAAGACACCACTGTCAGGCTAGGACCCTATGACGCCTGCATCCACGTACAGGAACTTGTACTCGGTGTCAACAACTGCTAGTAGAATTATAGAGTAGAACGTCTTATAATTAAAATAATGAGTTCCTCCAAAGGCTGGGTTCTGGATGCGGATGTATTTCCCATCTATTGCTCCAAGGGTGTGGGTGGGAAATTTCATCATTGCTCAAACCCACGGGTTACCCTCTTCCATTGCTCTGCGGTGCTGGGTACCTGCATGACCTCATCTCCGCAGGCAGCCACAATGGCCCTACAAGTCTCGGGCACAATTCCGCTGATCGTGTTGGGAGTTGCTTGGAATTGGTAGGGCAGGCTCTTGTAGGGTTCTCCAGTTGCAAGGAAACATAAGGTAATTAAAACATGCAGGCCTGGCTCAATGGGTCTTCTCCAGAATGTGAGGGTCTTCTTTATGTAAGGTGTGACCCGTTCCACAATTTCATTGAAAAGCTCTTCCGTAATCCTGGTAAAATTCCGATATTGTTCTGGAGTTTCAGTTGCTAATTCTCTCATCAAGTTCTCATAATAACTATTCTTCTCTCTTTGTAAGTAAGGCCAGACCCAACACCATCTTGGTTTTCTTTTCTACTAATTCCGGATCATGTAGGTTCTCGGGTATGAGGCTCAACAAATCCGTGTCCTCCGTCTTCTTGCTCTGTCTGGTGAGTGCTGAGCTCTCCTGCCATTTAAACATGGTGGCATCCATGTGTACGACACATGGCACTCCTGTTGCCCTGTCGGCATAGGATGCAACTAAGTCAGGCATAAGTCGTCATGAATCGTCATGCGTTCACGGACGTCGCCGTCCTGTCAAAACCGTTAAATGTGAGTGTGGCCTGATTCATTGACGACTGTCACGTACAACTACCCACATTCGTAATCTCATCTCAGTGTGTGCGCTGCTGTTGTAAATGTTCATTGTGTATGACGTCGTGTGTCATAATCAGCTGATTTTTTTTTTTTTTTTTTTTTTGAGGTCTGAGGCCCGCGACTGGTGCTGATCGGTCGCCAACCGCGTCGTAAGGAGCATATTACGACGGTCGCAGTCTTGAATCGCCAATGTGTGACACAGGCATTATAATGCTTGAAAATGTTTATGTAGTTGAACAAGGAACTGCATACGACCCTGATAAATTTCTGGTCTAGTGCTATTTGTTTACATCACCTTCAAGTCTAGTTTCTGTAGTTTTGTATCTCTAACCTTACAGCAGGTATTGAGAGGACAATGAGGATGAAACTGCAGGCTAACAGGGGAACAATAAAGGATGACTAAGATCTCAGGAATACGACTGAAGTTCAGGTTTCTCCATTGTAATGCAATGTCAACAGTTTTAACTTAATTCATATAAATCGTATAGAGACGCATTATATAATTAAGCAGCTGATTCCAAGATTTGAAAAAAGTCCCCCAAATGAAATATAAAAATCATGTTCAAATTTATCGTATTGAATTTACAGATTGAGTAGAAGCAATCCTAGTAATGTTTGAGAAGTAAGCATGAAGTTAGTTGTATCTGCTATCCCTCCACTATAGTTCAGCCACTGGCAGAATACTATCCTTCCACTATGAAATGGAATGTTTGAACGAATTCTATATAATTTCACCTTGCTGTTGGAGCTAAAAAGTCTAAATGTGATGATCATTCTGCTGATGGCCATCATTCTGTTCACAAAAGCTGCTTTTTTGTTCTACGCCCGTTATAAAATTAAAAAACAGTAGACAATGGAAGTAATGAAAGTGCAAACGGGTGATTCCTTTCCATTGTTCATTGTTATTTATAGGTTGAAAATTTGGAGCCTAGTTTTATAATGCTAAAAGATCAGCAGTAATTCAAGCGAAGGTAGTTTTTGAATCATTTGTCACAAACAGAACTGGAGTCTCTGGTGTAAGGAAAACCAGAAAAACTGCTGTCTCAGTATAAAAAATAAACATATTTACACCTAATCCTTCTATATCCAAATGTTATCAAATTACACATTGCTGGTGCTGAAAAGGAAAGATATATAGTTGTAAAGCATTTTTCTCAGATATTCAAAATATCAGACAGTTCCCAAAACTTTCCTTTAAAAAAAAAAGACTACCTATTCATTGATTTTTCCCACAATAAGAGTAAAGAACTTGCAACACGCTTTCACTAAATAAACATTTGATTAGACTCCAGGTGTTTGTAGAACACTACCTCAGTTGCAGGTGATATTCTTAATGGAAAAATTAACATATTGCAGTAAATAGTTTCAAATTATCAAGATATTTATGGTGAACAGGCAAACACCCACACAAATGGGAGACTTTTGAAAGTTTCACCATTTCTTAAGAAAGGAGAGATCCTTTTTTTAACAGCCTTGTGCTCTTATTTCTGCCATTTAATTAGGAAATTATAAATATGACTTGTATGTTATCTTAAGTGTTATAGTATGTCATCACTTTCATAATGTGGATTTCCGAAAATTGCTTTTCATAAAAGGCAATTTAATGTAGCAAGAGACAGTGCATGAAACCTTGGTCTCTGTGCCAAACCATGTAACTATTCTTCTTTTACATATGTTAGATGCAAAGCAATTCTGGACAATACTGAATTCTTAAGGCTTCACAATATTGTGGCAACTGTGAAGAAATTCTTTATTTACAGTCTTCTCATCTTTTGGATATTTCCTGATTAAGGTTGGTAATGTGTTTCCTGATAACAAATGAATTGAAGGTGGTCCTTAAACCCAATAACCGTTTTCTATGGGAAGCAGCTTTGGTGCTCCCAGCTGTCAGCTAATAGTGCGGCCAGCAAATATTTACTCTACCCAGACTGTCAGCAAAAAGTAAAAAACACAACTACTCTCCCGGCCGCGCTATCTTTTGAGTGGTGGGGGGCTACGTTTGCTTTTTTTTTTTTATCAGTTTCTGTATCTTATTCCATATATTTTAACCCATATAAGACTATTAACGTATATACGGCCGTTCCCCTTTCACCATTGTCACGTATTTATACGTCTGCTCTTTCCAGCCATGATAATAACAGCAATTTTTCCCTTGGCTATAAGATTATCAGCGTGGCGACATTTGGAAAATAACATTCTCTTAGGACCGACACACGAGCATTGTTTCCTGTATGGAAGTTTATTTGTTGTATATGAAACTCTTTCTTTTTGACGTTCTAGAATTTATAAATAAAAATTTACAACAATTATTCATTCGAATTATAGTTGTTACTAATCATCAGATTTTTATTTGACAGGCCATATAATGGTATATATACCAGCTGTTTCCGAAAGATTTTGCATTTGGTAGTCTGTATAATCCAATCTTTGGGCTAAACCTAGGTTCCTGTTATGAATTGTACATCATCCACGAAGCATGTCTGTTTTCTAAATAAATAAAAAATATTAAAAAAAGTAAATTGTATGGAATTTCTAAGTCATATATATATGCATATATATATATATATATATATATATATATATATATATATATATATATATATATATATATATATATATATATATATATATATATATATATATATATATATATATATATATATATATATATATATATATATATATATATATATATATATATATATATATATATATATATATATATATATATATATATATATATATATTTTTTTTTTTTTACGTTTTTCCGTGGTTTTAGTTTGAAATAGGCTCTGTGAGACAGGTAGCAACAATTTAAGGTAATTTAGCCTTGTGATTCTGACTTCGTGGGTACGGGAAAAGGTAAAAAAAGAGGAAAACAAAGGAGAATTTCATATGAGCATAGGGCTCTTGTTACTGAGGGAAATATTACGTAAAACACGTGGGCAAATTTAAAGAAGTGTATTTACATAAATGACATTAGTACGGGAAAGAGGAACTCAAGTAGATTGAATGAAACTGGGGAATACCAGCCACAGTCCGAGAAGCTTCCACGAAGGGTCCCTCTGAAATGAGAGATATGCACATTATACGCCAGTAATGAAAATAGACAAAAGCATAATGAATTCGCAGCTGCACTGAGGGTGCCAAAGGAGTAATAAAGAATTAATACTGCCGATGCAAGAGGCGCACGGACATTAGACAAGGGTGATTTCTGGCTTTCCCTTTAAACAAATATTACGAGACAAAAGCGTGACTGAAATGGGGCTCTCCCAGGGCACTTTACCTTAGCAGATTTCCCGAGGGCGCGTAGAAGGCAGTCCGTGGATGACTTGCGATTTCCGAGGGCGAGTTTCTTCCACGTGGTGAGATGCAAGGGCTTCCGTAAAGGGGCAAGGCGATGGGGACTCCTCGAAACTCCAAGCAATGGCGTGTGGGCTCGAGGAATACGGTCTAAGGGCACGAGGAAAAGTATACTTTGGAAAGGGCCACGTGGTTAGGATGCAAGGGCATCGATGGGGCCATGTGTTGGGGACGTCTTCATTCCATATCTTCCAGCCCGCGTGTGTGTGTCGACCTCGTGGGTTTCTGTTTTTTATCCCCTCCTATGGGGCAGGGGGGCGTCCAACACAGATGCTTTGACTCATTGCACCTGCTGCCCGCAGGGGAGGTTTTGGCCTGTAGGAGAAACACCCAAGCCAGATTACTTTTGCCTCGAAGGAAAGATCTTTATCAAAAAATGGGAGCGCCTTTAATCTTTTAAACCCTTGGTTTTAAGTCGATAGACAGATGGTTTATCGATCGGCCGGCTGGCAGTAAATGAACAACCAACAACAACAAAGGAGGGGGGGGGAGGCAGTTTGCTAGCGAATTCTTGCTAATCATAATACCTCCCCATACAAGATGATGTACATACCTCCTTCGGGTGTGTACATCGATATTCAAGGATGAGCGGCAAGTGCTTTACGTTACTCTACATTCTGCCTTGCAATGAACTTTACTCCTAAGGGTTTTATGAAGCTGTGACATTACTTTTAATAACACATTGGGACAATTTTCGTTAACAGAACACAAAGTGATTTAAACACTTGCAAAAGAATAATTACTTTAGATTTGGTTACCCACAGGTAACTTTATAATGTGACTCGAACAATTGTGAATTAATTAAGATTGTAGGACCACGTATATGAGGCTATGGCCAACAAATGAAAAGAAAGGTTATTGTTCAAGAATTAAAATACACGGTTACTTAATTTTAGATAAAATGCATGCGGTTAGTACAATCTGCCTTGAAGAGGCTGTGTAAATGAAAAACAGCGTTTATTTTTGTAAATGACATCCCCTTTTACGCGATACTGTAATGACTATACATATTCGCATTGATAACTTATCTTCGTTTTAACGTGCTTTGCTCAGCTATCGTTCAACGCGAGGTGAGGGACGACCCACACACCGGGAATTTGACAGTCGTGTGCGGGCGAGAGTATTCGCGAGGTTTTAATTCGCTAACCTTAAACTACGCTAATTTTATGCGTCTACTGCCTACTCAATGTTATGACGGGGCGAGCAGACAAAAGATGTGGGGTAAGACAACCAGCGATCTTGGAAGGAATGGAAGGGGGAAAAGGGATAATAATAACAAAAGGAAAATTACCAAGACGTTACGAATGAAACTTGACCGCATATGAAAGGCGGGACACGTCCCTCAGAGCTTACGAAAGGGGCATTTAAATCACAAGGACAAGAGTTTATGACTCGCAATTCATTAAAATACAGATAACTAAATGACTAAAAGAAAGTAAATGATATTGGCAGAAGAGCTAAGGGAAAAAGAGTGAGGATTTTATTGTGTTAGGCGGGAATTTATCGTCCTGTGCCTATAAATTATGGCCCGGACTATCACTTCAGTCCCAGGGCGAGGAAAGTGCACCCGAAGGGCGCAACTCCTTCAGGAGGGGCTGACACGCACGCCCGGTGCCAAGGTATGGGCGCAAGGGCGTGCCACTTCTCACTCTGTTATTCTTAATGATTTATACATTGTGTGGGGAATGGTATCCCGTATTTAATTTCCTCTTGTGGGGATAATTTAAGGGAAGATTAATAGAAGGTGATAAGAGATAGAAGTTCCTGAGGAACGGAGGAAGATAGGGGAGGGCCTGACATCCCCTTCTGGATTAGGGGTGCCAAGACCTTCGAAAGATGAAATGGTGGCACAGGTGCCATGGGGAGCTCTAGAGCTCTTTGTAAATTACCTGGAATGTCCCTCGCCCGTGGTAATTTCGCCTCGAGCCTTTCTTAATGGGACAGTCGTCCTCGGCCGGGGAAGCGGAGGGACGCGACCGGAGGGCGGCACGGAGTACCACCTGGGCCTGCTGATGCGACAGCTGACGCAGGAGTGTTCCGTGCGGGTTCTACCATGATCCGTCGCGGCTCTTGTAGTTCATCGGCCAAGTGAGATATGGCAGAATCCTGACTTGCAATTGCGTCGGCGACGGACTGAGGCAGAGAGGAGGCGGTCGGGGGTGGCGTGAGCGGCTCGCAGGTATCGATGACCAGCTCAGGCACGGGTTGCGAGGCCGCACCTGCAGGTGAGCTTCCGCGGTGGTCGGGAGGAACCGTCTCTCTGACCGACGCTGGTAGAGGTGCCAGGCGGGGGAAGAGAGGGGGTCCTGAGTTGGATCCTGTGAATGGAGATCGGCGTAGCGCTCTGGCGCTGGCACTAGGGCAGAGTCAGGCGCTATCAGAGGTTTCTTGGGCTCGTCGGTCAGGACGGACGAAGCTTGGCCCTGCTCGGGGCATGCAAGTGGCACCGGCAGGAATTTGGCATCTCCTGAAGGGAGATTTGATTGGGGCCCTGGCACTGGCACTGAGGCAGGGCCGGGCACTGGAATTGGATCGCGAACCGATCGAGGGGGCCACTGTACATCGTATTCAGGTGGCACTGGTGGGGACTGCACGTCCTCCTGGTACCCAGGGGGCGCCAGTCTTGGCTGAGGGAGAAGCGGGGGAGGATTACTCGCGCCCGCGGAATGATTCGGGGAATGGGGACCCCTAGATTGTCGTGATTTCGACGGGGACTGAAAGTCCTGTCCCAGGATGACGTCATAGCCTCCGGGGAGATGGCTTGCTACTGCAAAATTGCAAATTTTGGATTGGTGAGGTCTTGTGACCCTCAATTGGACCGTAGGGAGTATCATTTTAAATTGATTTATTCCCTCGATCGTGACGAGTTTTCGTCTATTGACGATAGCTCCGTAGGGAACTCTGTCCCTTCGGATGAGGGAGATTTGCGCGCCCGAGTCCTCGAAAGCAGTGACTCGGCTCGCGGGCTCGCTACCTCGTGGAGGGGCCACGTATACGGGCCCTTCGGCGGGAGGGCCTAATGACTGGGGATCTGTGACGGCCAAGGCGACGGTGGGAGTAGTTGATTTATTATTGCGTGGGCATTTTGCCCATGCGGGAGAATGGCCATAAACCTTGCACGCCGTGCAAAATGTCTGGCTGAAATCTTTCCGCGCTGCCCCTGTGGAGGGCGCAGGCGAGTTATTTGTCGGTTTTCCGGGAGAGAGAGGAGCCGGTTTCTTGTTCCGGCACTGTTCGGAGGAATGCCCCGTTTTCTTGCAATAATGGCAAGTTAGGGGCTTGCCCGAGTTTCCAGCCTTAGGGGAATTTGTTCCTCCGAGGAGGGGCGGGGGATTTATCTTTCGCCCCATGGATCCTTCTTGAGGGTGGTGGGTTTCCCACATATCTGCTATTCGGCAACACTCGGTGAGTGTTGCTGGGGCTTTTTCCACTATATGGGTGGCGAGGGCAGGAGGGGCGTAGCGCAGGAAATGCTCGAATTTAAACCGCTCGAGTACCTCGGCGGTGTTAGTGGCTCCTTTGGAATCAAGCCATTTTGTCAACGCCCGCTCCGAATGGTACGCCCAATCGGACCAAGTCTGGCCTGCTTCTCTGGGCTGCTCTCTCCAACGTCTCCTCCACCGCTCGGGGGTAATCTCGTACGCCTTCGTAACTGCTTGGCGTACGGCTTCCCAGTTTCCCCGATCGTCTGCGGGAAGGGTGTGGTAGGCAACGAGGGCCTTTCTGCCCAGGAATTTAGTGAGAACAAGGGAAAGTTCCGCGGGGGAGAGATCGCAGCACTCCAGGACTCGTTCGGCCCTTTCAAGCCATACTTCGGGTTCGGACTCTGTCCATTTTGGCATGAACGAGTGA
>JANJGK010000013.1:39207407-39212407 GCA_039081455.1 Macrobrachium rosenbergii
CGCTAGGATTACGCTACGTACACTTTCAAAAAAGTGTTGATTCTGTTCCTGTAACAGATTAATGGTGGCAGCAGTGCCTCATGATTTTAATGGCAGCGAGCGATGTCCCATGTCTTTAATGGTAGCGAAAGAGGGAGATTACTAATAGACTAATTGGTAACGTTGATGCCCACGGCATAGGCGACCTCACGTAAGGCGACGAGTCAGTGTTAAGAGACCGAGTTTCATAGGGTGTCGGATTACGTGTGAAATACGGGGAATCTTTTTTTTCCGTCTTTATTCGAGTATTGGGAGTGGGGAGTTGTGAAATAGATCTGGATGATCTCTAGAGCAATTTTGGGGTTAACAAAATACCCAAATAAGTGTGAATAGTGGCGATTGTGAGTTAATTACGCAAAGTAATGATTCAACAAAAATCATGCTGCTGTTTTTCTGCTTCGTCTTCGTGTCGGTGACGTCACAGGTTGCACATAGCTCTGTTTTCTGTTAGCAGTCACGAGTGATAGGTGCTCCGTTTTCTGTTCAAATTGGTAAGTACCCCATTGTCGTAAGTTGCGCAGAACTCCGTTTTCTATTCTTCTTTAGAGGGGGTAACTTTTACCTTTCTCTAGTGTTCTTTTTGGTTTCTTTTTTATGTTGTTTCGCTCAGGGCGTGTGATTACTCACAAAATGCCGGACGATGCAGCAAGCACATCCCAATCAGTTGTGGTGCATAAAGTGACGAGCGTTAGCGCGGGAATTAGTAATTTTAAAGGGTTAGTTGACGGGAAGCCAACCCAAAATATAGAAACTTTCATTGAGTCTGTGAACAATTATCTGAATTCCAAGAAAATTATGAATGGCGCTGAAGCTTTAACAGAGGCCAAATCATTTCTGGATTTAGATAAAGGAGATATTGGGAAACGGGCACACAGTTTCGGGTTCAGAAGGTGTAAAACTTGGAATGAACTGCAGAAATTTCAACGAGCTACTTATGGCGGAGTTCAACGTGAATGTGCAGTTCGGAATTTGCGAGAGTTTCTCAAAATAAAGAAAGGCAATGATTCACTAGTCACATACAGTGCGAATTTATTTGATGCAGTAGGTGAGTTAAAGAAATCTATAACAGGTTCTCCATGGGTAACTGGAAATAATATCTCCTTAGATAATTTTGAAAGATTGTTACACTTTGCTTGCCTTTTAACGTCGGTCCCAGATGTAATTGTAGATAGTTTTGACAAAAGAATTGATTTGGATATAGACGAATCCTTTTTGTTTGCACAAATTAATAAAAATCTATCAAAATGCCCGACACTGGACAGTAGTTTTGTACAGGGAGGTGCAAAGATGTCAGCTGCGGTTTCCAAACCACAGAATAATGATAGTCGCTCGCATTCGGGAAATGATGCAACAGCGAAGACATGTGCACGAGTAGAATCGAAGAAAATTCCAGAGAGATCAGTCACAACGATACGTTGTTTTAATTGTGATAAAGTAGGACATAGTAAATCAAATTGCAGAGTGAGATATTGTTCAGTTTGCAAATCTTCAGATCATGGATGGAGATTTTGCCCAGCCACAAAGAGTAGAGATTATTCAGGGAAGTCACGGGAGGTTTTTCTAGATATGACAGGAGAATTCCACATGATGCAAGTTCTAGATACACAAAGGAACAGCAGAATTTTCACATGATAAGTTCGAAAACGGACACAGGATAATGACTAATCAGGTCTTAGAGTCACTAGAACCTAGGCCGATTGTACGTGGATTTTCTAATAGCAGTGAAATTTTTATTTTCATTGATTCTGGCAGCTCAGTTAACTTAGTAAATGCTGACCTTTTTCACTCGAAGTTTCCAGAGTGCAAATTAGTCCCTTCTAGTGAGACAGTGTGTGATGTACAAGCGAGGAAACTGAATATTTTAGGTTCGTCATTTCTTACGCTTTGTATCGGCGGAAAGACAATAATAGAATCATTTTTGGTCATAGAAGGATTAGCCTTAGGTGAAATGGTTTTGCTAGGACACCCTTCTTGTATGCGACATAACATCAACATTCTTACGGGAATTCAGGGGATAACAATAGGTGAGTCAGGTTGTTTTGTTCCATATATACACAGGGAAAAAACTTGTGAGAAACCTAAGACACAGTCTGAGACATGTGTAACACATTCATTAGAGAGTGAAGATATTCCGCAAAGATCTTTCAAAGGATTTTTGTTGGAAGATATTGAATTGCAACCGCGAGTTCCTACATTGGTTAAAGTGTCGCTGAAAGAGAAAAAGTTTCCTTCTCAAGTGTGCGTTGTTGAGGGAACCGAGAAATTCAAAGACGTTGTGAGTACAGGTGTCAGTGAATGAAGTTTCAGTCGCAGGCGTGACTTCAGTAGAATTAGTTAGCTATCAAGACTCAGTGAAAAAATATCACAAGGGTACTTATGTAATTGATTTTGAAGAGTTTAATGAAGAGCATAAATTAGTGAGTTTTTGTGGAGACGGGAATATGTTTCCTAACGAGGAGCAACAGTTCTGAAGTCAGGTTCTGCATGAACATTTGGCTAAAGTTGATTATCCTGAGTATTCAGATAAAGTAGAGAAAGTGTTGAAAGAATATCTAGATATCATTGCTTTGAAGGGAGATAAATTAGGAGTTACAGATGTTTTAGAACATTCAATCCGCCTAGAAAAGGGTACAAATCCCATATATATTCCAGCATATCGAATTCCTTTTAAGATCAGAGAAGAAGTAGAAAAAGAAGTTCAGAGGTGGGAGTCGGAAGGCATTATCAGACCGTCCAATTCTCCGTTTAATTTTCCTTTGCTTGCAGTTCCTAAGAAAGGACGGTAGTATCAGAGTTTGTGTAGATTTTCGTAAATTGAATGAAAAAACATGCCCAGATAGATATCCTGTAGCTTGTTTGCCTGATTTGTTTGTTGAGATCGGTGGCAAGAATATATATTCATCTATAGATCTTATGCAAGGGTTTTTACAGGTTCCCCTTAGCGAGAGTAGCCGTAAATATACAGCATTTTCGGTACCAAAGGGACATTACGAGTTCAATAGGATGCCTTTTGGATTACAAGGGTCCCCAATAACATTTACTAGACTGGTTAACACAGTACTTCATGGCTTGTTAGGAAAGTCGGTGTTTGTGTACATGGATGACATTCTCATATGCACAGATACAATTGAAGAACATCTGAAGGTGTTAAAAGAAGTCCTCAAGCGATTACGGTTCGCTGGATTAAAGGTCAAATTGGCCAATTGTGAGTTTCTGAAGAGAAAAATTGTCTATTAGACATGTTATCTCTAAAGAGGGAGTTAGAGTGAATGATGAGAAAGTTAAAGCCATTGTGAATTTTCCAGTTCCCAAAACCAGGAAACAGATTCGTTCGTTCCTAGGTATGTCGGGTTTCTTTCGCCGTTTTGTGCGGAATTTTTCTACAATAGCGTCTCCATTGACAGATTTGTTACGAGAAGACATTAAGTTTGTTTGGGGTACTAGTCAACAATTAGCTTTTGAGAAGCTTAAGAACGCTTTGGTGAACCCACCAGTTTTGAAGTTTCCAGATTTTAGTCAACCGTTCACCTTAGTGACTGACGCGAGTCAGGAAGGTATAGGTGCTTGTTTGATGCAGAAATTTGAGGGGAAATTACACCCAATTGCTTTTTATAGCAGAAAGTTCAAAACGCGTGGTAGTAACGAAAGGCTGATGTCAGTTGTGGACCAAGGAGGCTTTCGCAGTCGTCACTAGCCTTGTTCATTTTAAGATGTTGTTGTTGGGATATAAAGTTGAGATTTTTACAGATCATCAACCGTTGTTAGAGCTTTTTAATAAGCCAAATTTGTCGCCCAAGAGAGCACGTTGGTTCCTAACATTGAGAGATTTTGATGCAAACCTCAAATACATTGAAGGTAAGCATAATGTAGTTGCAGATGCATTGAGCAGATATTTTCCCGGTTGAGGATGAGGAAATACACACCAAATCCTGTTTGGGAGAAGAGAGTAAATATTTGGTGTCTAATGTCTCTGATATTAGTAGTTCTGAGAGATCGCATGTAGAGGACATACACGTTTCTACAGTGCATACTTTGGGGAGAAATAGTGAGTCGGCAGTCTCGGGAGAGATTGTTATTCGTGATAGTGAGAGTAACGCAGTGTGTTATATTACGGGTGAAAATGTCACTTGGGACATAGGCTTGCTCGAACAAAAGCAAGATGAAGATAAATTGTTGTCAGATGCTCAGCATTTCTTAGGGGAGTTTCACCGAAGAAAGGGTATAAGTTGCCTTTTTCTGGTCTAGAGTTGGAGAATAATTTATTGGTGAAGAAAGTTAAGTATACCTTGCAAAGTACTCGAAGCATGGGTGAGATTACACAAATCATCGTGCCAGAGAGTCTAGTACCACAAGTTCTAGACATTGTACATTGTAAATTTGGTTCGCCTCATTTGGGTGTAGACAAGACGTATGAAAACATCAGGTCAAAGTTCTTTTGGAAAAATATGTTTTCCGCAGTAGAAGCCTTTGTGAAGAAGTGCGCTATTTGCAATGCGAATAAGCCAGCGACGACAGTGTCGTATCGTTTGGGTTCATATCCCATACCACATAGGCCGTTTCAGAGAGTGCATATGGATATTCTGGGTAACTTCTCAGAGTCCGCTTTTGGTTATAGACATTTATTAGTAGTTGTTGATGAGTTGACTCGCTTTGTCGAGATTTTCCCACTGAAATACAAATCAGCTGAGGAAGTTGCTATAGCGTTCTTTAAGGGGATAATTTGTCGATATGGTGTTCCTGAATGTCTGATCACAGACAATGGTAGGGAATTTATTAATAAGACTTTAGACGGTCTTGCTAATTTACTGGGAATAAAGAAAGTATCTATAATCCCGTATAGACCTGAAGCAAATGGGTTATGTGAGAGGGCGAATCGGAAAGTAATCGAAGCTTTGCGCATGACGGTGGGTGGTTCCGATACACATTGGGACAGATCGTTGGATGAAGTGCGATATAGTATC
>JANJGK010000013.1:39219907-39224907 GCA_039081455.1 Macrobrachium rosenbergii
TTGTTTTGAAACAAAGTTGTCGTGAAGATTCATTACCTGGAGAAATGTTTACTTCTGCCCTATTTAAGAATAAATACTGTGCATTGACTGTATTCTAATATTTAAACATAAGTAAAGCATATGTGGATCTGGAATAAAGGGGCGAAGGTTTAAGGAATATTGCCGTTCCGAACAACCCTATTCTTCCATCGCTTTTATTTATTGCGCCTCTGGGATGTGGCCCATCGGTACTGTGGAATATAGTTAGAGTTGAAAAAGGTGTAGGGAATGGGAGAGGGAGAGAGAAGCACAGCTGTATAGATGTGACGATTTACATGAAATTTATATTCATTTTTTATTTTTTATTTTATCTATATAAATATTTTCTTCGTAAAATTGTTTCGTTTTTTTAATGTTTCTTATTTTGTAAAGTTGTGCGCAATCTACTTAGGCCTCCCTTTTGCATCAAAGATGTCCTTCTTTGCCCTCTTAATGGCAGCTGTATTACAACTCTTAAGGCCGTTTCACACCCGGATGCGATGTTATGCGCCCCACGCTATGGTAGCCATGCTGCGGCACGTGGCTTTTAATTGCTGGCATTGTTTTAATCGAGGCCGTTCACACCAGGTGCGAAGCTATGCTACCGAGGTCTGCGACATGGTGTTCACAGATTCCCAGATTGCAGGGGGCACGCTTTTCGTGGACGTAGCTCCCTGGCTCATGCGCACTTGGGGTCTCACAGTAGATGTTCCTGCCTCCCGCTCCCTTGTACTGATGGATTTCCTGTGGTTGGTGTCCTTCTTAACGTCTTGTTCAATAAATGATAGTGCTTCAGAGAACTGAGCTGGAGAAAGTCTGAAATATTGTCTAAATTTCTCCTCGTCCATTCCCTGCTCTGGAACGAGGTGATGATATTCACCAAATTCTAGTCTTTTCATATTTGTGTCATGCACCCACTTCTTTTTTCTCTTATTCACTGCTAAACTTAATAGTAATAGCTCCTCTTACTGCTGCTGCTGCTGCTCCTCCTCCTCCTCCAGCATCGCGAGGGACCACAGCATACCGTCTTCCATTGCTGCAGCAAAGGAACTGTGTTCGCAGACAGTCATAGCTTTCGGCGTGAACACACGCATAGCAATTACAGCTAGCATGGCTCCGTAGCATAGCGTAGCGCACTTAGCATCCTATCCAGTGTGAAACGGCCTCTAAGATAACATCTTATCCCATAGAATCCCAATGTCCCTTGATACAGAGAGTCCATTCCACACGGTACAGAGTTTTCAGAGTAACCTGATATTTAAAAAGGGCTTAGGACAAGGCCCACATCTTATCGAAAAGAGGCGACGTGCCTTTATTTGCATTAACGGGCTCCAGAAAGCCATTCTGAGTTTGGAAATTCTTTTAATTTTTTCGGGGGGAGATTATCATTACACCTATCCTTGCCCATCTTACTTTCCATTCCATATCGTTTCTGCCTTTGACGAAAAAAAGTCATTACTTTATGAATAGTGGCGCAAGAAATCAGAAAATGCCACAACAATACGCATATTGGTAGGTTAGAAGAATTGGTCAGTTTTTCTCTTCACAAAAATATAGTAAATTATGTATATGATACATAGAAGTTTGATAAACGTGACAAAATTCATCAGTCAACCACCAGTATTTTCTTATATCAGTATTGTTATTAATATGCATTTTAATCATTTTTCATCTTTTGAAGTGTTTAGTCTGCGTGTAATAGTAATAAATAATCACAGCTATAATCCAGCAATAACCTTGATTTTCTCACACATCTGGATATATGAAGAGACTCTCTCCTCTCCAAGTAGGATTCTCACTCACGTAAATTAGTTTAAAGTGAGGCAGCCGTATTTCTCGAAACCACATGACGTCTGTTAGTTACATTCACGTGACTGTAACAAATAGACTCAATGCTGCTACCACTTCTGAAAACAATAATACTAATAATGCGCCATTTTAGTACCGAATGAACCAAGAACTATATGTTCAGTGTGTGCTAGCTGAAATAAAAATCCCAATTATTTCTCTCAACAAAACCTACACCGAATTCCGTGATGTACATGTTAAGTGACCTGTATTTGCGTCATTGTTACGAAAAATATAGAGATCATCATGTATGGTAGTGAAAAGGTTATGATGATAATTACTGGTTGTAGCCCTTTGCCTCAACAGATGCTGTACTGTTCGCGGAAAAGAGGAAACATTCGTAATTGGAAAGGAAGAAGACAAATACGAACGTTACCAGAAAAAGAGGTTCTGAAGACTTCTGTCTCTCCGCCCCAGATTCATTGCTTTCATTCCTCCCTTTCGTTTCTACCCTCCTTACTATTCGACTTCAAATGTTGCTCGGAAGTGTTTTGCAGTCCGTTGATAACAACAATGACAACGGCTACAGCAACTTAATTTGAGTGAAAAATAACAAATATTCTACGAATTATATATACTGGGTAGTGAAGTAAGAACTTGGAATGCCAACTGTTCTTAGGAATTACCAGTGTTTGTGTATCTATTTTACCTGTTCTGTATTATATTCGTTCCGCTCTTTAAAATAGTGGATTTCTTTTTGGAGCCTGGAGAAAAATCAGAAAAATCTTTAGATTTTTCTCCTGCCATGGGTAGAGGTTTGTTCTTGATGCCGATTAGTTAAGGTAATTTTAATGGCAAAGGGGGCCAGTGGGTAAATGAACAAGCATCAAGGATTGTCACATAAAGAAAGCTTCCAGCAATCATTGTTTCTGCTGTTAGTTAATAATGCAATTATACCCTTAATCTATAAAGGCAAAGCCTTTGTTATTGTTACAGGAAAAAATATGAAGCCTGTATCACTTCTATTTTTTCGCTCTTGTCACAAATCACGATCTAGTGACTTCAGTGAGTTATTATAATGAACAATATATTTATATCAGACAAAATTCATGGAAGCTTTCCTAATACTTGATTTGGACTCCATGTTATTACTTGTATCACTTTGGTCCAATAATTGGTGCTAGACAGCGAGCAACGTTAGTTTGCGGAACCGAAGCCTCGATGAGGATAATTTAATTTACTAAGTTTCATGGTTTACAGGATATAATTTTTTTGTTGTTTCAGTATGACAGAATGTCATGGTTGTCTTTATGATTAATGAAGGAAACTTAAAAATGACCATATATGAACCCATAAGCACCCCTACTGAGGAACTTTTTTCATGGTAACGAGAAAAAATGCTTACTGACTATTAATATAAACTGATTTGAAAACTGACTCTTTTGTGAGAGAGAAAGAGAGAGATAAATACGTCCAAACAATGGTATAAAGCTGTCATCAAATGAAATTTCAGTTGATTTGGACAATGATGCGTTTACTGCTACCTGAGTGATTTGAAATAAAAAAAAAAATGGTTTAGCCCCACTTGCATGAACCCACCTAATTAGAACTCCCAACGGGTGTGGAATTCTGATTATAGTCCCATGAGATTGATCAGATGTGATAACTGTATAACTGTGAAACAGACAATAGGACGTATACTAACAGGTTATTGAAACCACGTGGAATAATTGACTTCGGTCACCAGTTTAATAGGTGTGGCTATCTGTCAACATACGCTCTATGAAAGAATTCCTTTATATAAGTATGCGTTATAATTACTGTTTCGTATTGGTTCCCTTCCATCAAAAAACTGCTATATGAATATTGTAGCTACGCTGTTATTATAGCAAAATCCACCGCTCTTTGTAGCTAAGCCTCACCCACTGCTTATGTCGCGACCATTCCTTGAAGCTGGTTGGCTGGCATTGGTTTCGAAAAGCTGGTTAATCTGTGGCTCTTTTCATGTTCATTAATTGAGCAATGGTTATTTTACCGAACTAAAATAAGTTCTGCTGATTATCAAAAGGAAATGTTATATTATCTTATCATTAAATCATAATAGACATCTCCCTAAAATTAGCAAAAAAAAAAAAGGAAAATATGAATGAAATCAGGAGTGTTCTGCAATGCTGCAATGTTGTCTTACGTAAATGAAGTTCACTTAACAACGGAGGTGACACAAAGAATGCCTGAGTTCGATTCGGTGCACTTGAATTACAGGATAATGATAATTACCGTCTGATATTGTCAAGCGTGTTCACCATTCTAAATTTAAACATAAAGACAGCCTCTGAGCTATGCAGACTGGTATTTCATATTGAGTTTAGGAAACGTTACTACATTTCAATAGTCATAAAATCGATTTCATTGCAATCGTTTACACATCAAATGAAAGTAGTGACTGCACTACAAAACCAGAATATGCCCTTAAAGTTACAGTATTACAGGCTATACGAGTCATATTGGATATAATTTGCTGAGAATTATCTTAAGGACATTATCTCCTTTCGAAATAACAGGATCATAAAAGATGACGTAGACCTGGAATTTCCTATGTCTTTTTGTCGGTTTTGATTATAGGCTTATCATATCTTCAGCAGTTTTATTGTGGCTCTTGTTTGGTTATTCTTGTTTTTGTTGCTGTTGTTATGGTGCTTGTAGTGTCTTCGAAAAATTTTCTTATGGTGACCTAACATTGCAAAATAAACATAGACCTTATTCATAAAATACTAGTGTAAAGAATTATCTGCTTACAATTGTTAAGTATATTAAGTCATTTGTTTCAATTATTAGTAATCGAGATTTGTATGAATATAGTCTACGCTAGAATATCATCCTAACAACACAGAGAGAGAGAGAGAGAGAGAGAGAGAGAGAGAGAGAGAGAGAGAGAGAGAGAGAGAGAGAGAGAGAGAATTTACTGACTCTTATGTACTGACTCTTTTGTACAGCACGGTAATCTACAAGAATGCCCCCAAAATCAAATAATTCAAGGGGTACTCGCAGACTGGTTTGGATCATCTCGTACAAAACTTTTTCAGCTATCATTTATTTTTGTTCTTATTTCGTTATGTATCTTACTATGCCTTCCTACCATAGCCTTCATTTTCATGGAAACGCTGCAGCAGCACAACAATATAATTTGTTATCCC
>JANJGK010000013.1:39229907-39259568 GCA_039081455.1 Macrobrachium rosenbergii
GAGTTAAAGATAGTTTGCTTATATTCAGCCACTCTCTGTTCAAGGGTAATATGTTTTTATGCTTACATGACAATTCCATATGTAAAAGCTGTTTCGTAGCTTCTGCATAAAACTGTGAGCAGTATAAAGACGTCTTGTACACCTTAAATTTCACAAAATTGGGAACAACGTTATTAAGTTGACAATACTGGAGAAATTTAACATCTAGTTCGGCTTTAAATGTTAAATTAATACCGAAGAATCTTCTAACCATTGGTTAATTTTTTACAGTCAAGAATCGTCTCAGCCCCCTCCTCGCATCCAATATTGTATATAAATACACTTGTCCGCGATGTAATAGCGGAACATACGTGGGATGCACGAGGAGGCTGTTGAGGGTACGAATTGACTGTCATAGAGGTTTAAGCTACCGTACAGGATGCAGGCTATCAAATCCAGAGGCCTCTAACATCAGAAACCATGCTGTGTGGTGCAAAACAAACATCAGAGATGAAGATTTTACGATAGTGGGGCGGGTCTCCAACGATCACGATTTAACTATCCTAGAGTCTATTATCATTAAGAGAACTGTTCCCTCGTTAAATACTCAATTGTCGTCTACTCAGTTATTTGTTGCTTTGCTTTTCCTTTATGCTTATTTTCTGTATTCTGTCAGTATTATTCTTTCATTTCACTTGGTGAGTCTGTGTCTTAGTTACCTCGACCTATATCTTTTGTGATCCTTTTTTTATGTTTATTTATGTACATAATTTTAAAGCTTTATTGACATTTTTTGTAAATTTGAAATATTTAAATTTTTCAAAAATTCTTTTAATACCGTGATTCTATCTGTAGTGCAAATTATTTTCTTTTTTAGCCTCGAAAATGTGACATTTGTCATGAAACGTCGGCAATAAATTTGTAAGAATGGAGGTCTTCGTTTCCCTTGTTCCTTGAGGATGTGTATATTTTGGCTGTGACTTCTCCTTCTGTATATAATTTATATACATATATATATATATATATATATATATATATATATATATATATATATATATATATATATATATATATATATATATATATATATATATATATCACATGCTCAATACTATCAATAATAGATTCAATATTTGCTAAAACAGCAATGAAGTCCACAGTGGATGGAATCTTGCAACTACCACAATGTGTGCAAGAGGATTCAAGGAGGTACACAAACACTGACTAAAAACACTTTATATTTAATACATAATCATCAGACAGAGATATCACCTGATCTTCGTAAGTACATAAATTAAATGAACAACAAATACCCTTAATTAACACAACCAAAACACACATATGCTATTATGGAAAGCAGGCAACACACTCATGCTAGAATGGAGGGCCAGAAAGTAAGAGAGGAAAGAAAAGAAGCAGAATATCCTAATGATATACACTCCAACTTAATTATACTAATAAGGACTTTAATATGACATCATGATCTCCTCAACAATTACAATACCAAACTCCACGTCTGGAGTAATCCCGGGATGCAGGGATAAAAGGGTCTACACCGGGTTCAGAAGTGCCCCCAAACACCATGATCACGTCTTATTGGCAGACGACGCCAACAATGCCACCTTACCGGCTAACAGAGAGTCTCCTTGGCAGCAATTACTGGGCCATAGGCAAAGTTCTGGAATCCTGCAACTCCAAAATTTGTGGAGCCACAGCCACAGGATGTAATCCTCCTTAAGACGGCAGAACTCCTCTCGAGAATTCAGGCAATAGGGATACCTAGTAGCAGCCACGGACAAGTCAATCAAGCAGAAGACCACAGCAACCTCCATTTACAGCATGGTCCCTGTTATCTGGCTCTTCGAGTGGTCTGCCCCTGCCCTTGTGAACCCTATATCCTTAGACGTTTAACTGCCATCTTCCTATATGCAAGAGTCTTCTGATTATCAATAGTCTAGGGGTGCTTGACACAGTTCCCCTTTGCGTTCACTTTGCGCTAAACTAGAAAGTTTCAGCCAGTCTCAACAGCAGTGGTTTTCATTTGTGTGTCAAACTCTTACGGGGCTGTAGCCCTTTCAGATTCATTTATTTGCTAAGCATTGTCTTGCTTTTATTGCATATTGTATGTACCTTGCTTGCTTCTCAGTCAGCCATTTCATATTAATTTCCTGATTGCTCAGTTTGTAAATAAATTCAATTTAAAATTATTTGACTGGTTTTGAAAGGCGACCTCCACTTCCCTGTTTACTTAGATGTGATATGAAGGTAAGTCAGCTTAGTCATTACATTTATTGCTTATATTCTGAGCACTAGGTGTTGGCCCCTAAGGCAATTGACAGAAAAAATCTAATTTCATTCTTCCAACTGGCCCCAGATTATAACAATATATATATATATATATATATATATATATATATATATATATATATATATATATATATATATATATATATATATATATATATATATATATATATATATATATATATATATACATATACATACTGTATATATGGTTTCGGTAATTGGGCGGCTACTTGGAAATCTTAGCTTGATGAATAATATTGCCAAGACCAGGAAGAACATTCTTTATTACACAAGCTTTCGAGGTATAAAACCTCATCATCAGGCTGAAAAACCGACAAGGATTAGAATCAACGAAATTTCAATCAAATAGTCATAATAAATCTTCAGCAAAAATACTAAACAAATATATAAAACGAACAGTAATTACAAATTAAAAGGGTGATACGCAAAAAAAAAGCAAAAATTAAAAACGAACACAAACATGAAATATAAATATAAGGTGAAATGTAAACAAACTACCAATCACAAACTAAAATATTCAACGACCCAATTGTGTACCTACTATGAAATTACACGATAGCCAGTTGAATACCAGACGAGTTGTTGCTCAATTCCGGTTTCATTTTTTTTAATAAACAGCGACTCTGAAATCAAAAGGTCCAGTCTGTTTGAACAAAAAAAACAGTACCCAAAAATCCAGGTCAGTGATAGGATGGTCATATATTATGCTAAACTGTGTTCCCTAATGGCAGAAAAGGGTGGTTTGGAAAGAGGAAACCTAGTTCTAATAGAAAGACCTCGTGTTCCAAAATTCTGTGTTTGAGGCAGCGGGAACTGGATCCCACGTATCGCAGACCACACTGCGAACAAGTGAACAAGTAAACGACACAGGAATTAAGGTTCACAGGCAGAGTAGGCTTCTCCTTCAAAAGTGATCTTACAGGAAAAGGATTATTGAAAACAAACCGGAAACTAGTAGGCTTCTCCTTCAAAAGTGATCTTACAGGAAAAGGATTATTGAAAACAAACCGGAAACTAATTTGAGGGAAATAATGCTTGTAACTTTTTTCGGACCATATAGCTACTATGACCAAGGTAGGGCAATTTAATGTACTTATTCATCATCAAGCTAAGATTTCCAAGTAGCCGCCCAATTACCAAGACTATTTTGAGACGTTATGGCCGCTCGACGCTACAGTTGTTTAGACGGACTGAGAAGGTTCGTTATAGATCCAAGAAGATTGAGGAGGACATACGATTCCTGAGTACTTGCAAGGATTACCGTGTTATTCCCAATTTCATTAAATTCAAGGTTTATTCCAGGGATTTCCACAACACGAAAACTTATCTATCATGGCAGTTTAAACTATTAGACTTTGAGGTTAGAGCACAAAAACGAAAGAAGGAGGTAGTTTTAACAGATTTGTCGTTACTAGATAGGGAGTTAAAGAACAACCTTTCTTTTTTAGATTTTAAGTATGTCATCTATTTTAGATTCCAACGTTGAGAAAAAATTTAGGCTTACACACAGTAGAAAGTTAAGAAATCTCGGTGTTGACGTTAATAAGAAAATAGATAGTAGTAAAGTTATTTTTAATTTTTCTAACAGAAATTTAACAACAGATGAAAAGGAAGTTCTTTCTCTTGGTCTTGATTTTGCTTTGATCCCCATGAAATTCAATTTCTTTAAGTATTTTTTAAGTTTTGAAAAACTATGTTCAACTTTGAGAGGCTGTGACATTTACGGCAATGAAACCCTTACTTCACTTTTTAGCAAAATTTCCGTAGTTGCAAACGGTACTTTCAAAAATTTTTATCGAAAAAAGGAGGGTGACAATCAGTTAAATAAAGACAGGATCAATATTTTATGCAACCTTAAGAACGATAATAATATAGTTATTACCAAGCCAGATAAAGGTAGTGGTGTTATATTAATGAATAGGTCCGATTATTTAGATAAAATTAATGAAATACTCTCCGACAATACAAAATTTAGGATTTTAAATGTAGATATTGCGAGTCATATTTTGGAGTTAGAAGACAAACTAAATAGGTTGCTAAGAGGTCTGAGAGATAAGATTGGGGAAGTTACATATAGTTCTTTATTTGCTTCAGGGTCTAAGCCTGGTTATTTGTATGGTCTACCTAAGGTACATAAAATATGAGACCCTTTAAGACCTATTATTTCCTCAATTGGTACTTTTAGTTATAACCTGCCTAAATTTTTAGTTCCAGTTTTACGCCCTCTAACTTTAAGTGAATTTAACATCTCAAATTCTTCCAAATTTGTTGAAGAATTATGCTCTTTCAATTTTAACCAAGATGTTGTAATGGCTAGTTTCGATGTAACCTCTCTTTTCACCAATATCCCACTAAAAGAAACAACCGACATTATTCTTAATAATATATGTGAAAACCACTTATCAATGTTTGGACTTAACAAATTAGACTTGCAAATAATTATTATTACACTTAGCAACTGCTGATGGCATTTTTACTTTTGATAGTAAATTATATAATCAAATAGATGGAGTAGCTATGGGAAATTCCCTTGGACTTGCATATGCGGATTGCTTCATGGGTTATTGTGAAAGAATTTGAATGTCTGAATGCCCTAGTGCTTTTAAACCCTTGTATTATCGTAGGTATGTAGATGATACTTTCCTTGTGTTGATTTGTTTTTTTTTAATATTTTAATTCTCGCCACCCTAACATTTCTTTTACTTGTGAGACAGAACAGGATAATAAGTTGTCATTTTTAGATGTACAGGTCTACAGAAATAGTGGCAAATTTGAGACCTCTGTTTATAGGAAAAGTACGTTTACTGGCTTGGGATTGAATTACCTCAGTTTTTCACCAAAGCTGTATAAGATGAATTCAATACGCACTTTGATAAATAGAGCCTACACTGTTTGTTGTGAATTTAATTTTTTTCATCAAGATATGGTCTTTCTCCTGAATTATTTTTCTGAAAACTCATATCCCATTTTTGTATTTTACAAAGTTCTGAAAAAATTTTTAAATGGAAAGTTTTGCCCCAGACCGGTGTACAGTATTGCTAGTAAGGATGTAAAGTACATTAAATTGCCCTACCTTGGTTATAGTAGCTATATGATCCGAAAAAAGTTACAAGAAATACTTAAGCATTGTTTCCCTCAAATTAGTTTCCGTTTTGTTTTCAATAATCCTTTTACTGTAAGATCACTTTTGAAAGTGAAGCCTACTCTCCCTGTGAACCTTAATTCCTGTGTCGTTTACTTGTTCACTTGTTCACAGTGTGGTCTGCGATACGTGGGATACAGTTCCCGCTGGCTCAAACACAGAATTTTGGAACACAGAGGTCTTTTTATTAGAACTAGGTTTCCTCTTTCCAAACCACCCTTTTCTACCATTAGGGAACACAGTTTAGCACAGGACCATCTTATCACTGACCTGGATTTTCGGGTACTGTCTTTTTGTTCAAACAGACTGGACCTTTTGATTTCCGAGTCGCTGTTTATTAAAAAAAATGAAACTGGAATTGAACAACAACTCGTCTGGTATTCAACTGGCTATCGTGTAATTTCATAGTAGGTACACAATTGGGTCGTAAATATTTTGGTTTGTGATTGGTAGTTTGTTTACATTTCACCTTATTTTTATATTTGTGTTCTTTTTTAATTTTTCGTTTTTTTTTGCGTCTCGCCCTTTTAGTTTGTAATTACTGTTCGTTTTATATATTTGGTTAGTATTTTTGCTGAAGATTTATTATGACAATTTATTTGATTGTAACTTCATTGATTCTAATCCTTGTCGGTTTTTCAGCCTGATGATGAGGTTTTATGCCTCGAAAGCTTGTGTAATAAAGAATGTTCTTCCTGGTCTTGGTAATATTATTCATCATCAAGCTATATATATGTATGTGTATGTATATATATATATATATATATATATATATATATATATATATATATATATATATATATATATATATATATATATATATATATATATATCACCCAATAAGAGATCGAGGCTAGTCCCCATCGTATAACAGGGTGAAAAGCCAAAACAGCTCAATACATCGGCTCTTTATTGTTGCTGACCGTTCAAGACAGTGGTCTAATTTTCAAGGCTAAAAAAGGAAAGCCAAAAACATACGTTACAAACTTGTCCAGCAAGATTGACATAAATCGTCACATATAATAAGCAAAAAAAAAAAAAAAAAAAAAAAAAAACTAAACACACAATGTATTAAAGACTAAGTGAAAAAGATTCAAGACAAACCTTACAACCCGAGGTTCGGTTGCTGAAAGATTAGCCAGTGCGAGCAGTCGAGATAAACCAAGGAATGAGAAGGGTGGGCTGTCTAAGCAATGTATAATGGAACTGCTGTCGTGTTGTTATTTAAGGTTGGAACAAGGTGTTTAATGGCCAGGGATTCGAGTACAGGGAGATGGTTTTGAATATTCGAAAGCTCAGGGCTGGAAAGCTTACTCCCTGTGCTTACTTAGGTTGACGGCGTCGGCATTGGCAACCCATTGAGCTGCACCTTCGCAGACATTTTTATGTTCAAGTTTGAACAGCAACTACTGGACAATTGTCCTGCCTCCTTTAAGCAGCTATTTTACCGTAGATTTGTGGACCACAAATTCTTACTTTTTAGCGACAACCATCATTGCGAGTTTTTCTTAAGATGAATTTGACATCAACTGGTAGGAAATGTTTGCTTATTATCTTCCTTAATTGTGGTATAAATGTGGTAGCATAAGTGTATGGAAAGCTATGATATTTCAGTTCTGAAGCTAAATGTACCGGAGCTGATGGCTGAAAGGTTTTCTGTATGGCCTTTCTGACGTAACTAAAGAAAAGGCAGTTGGATAGAAATGGTCTTAAAGAATTCCTGTAAGAAATTAATTTCATTGTGAAACAAGCTCCATTTTGGAGTCAGGGCCATAGCCCTGTGAAGTAGTGTTAATAATAAATTAAGTTTAAAATTACGTGAACAGGAACTATAAAGGTATTACCCCAAACGTGTAAATGTGGCCTTACAAAAAATTCCCATGCTGGAACCATCATTCTCTTGTATGACCAAGGTATCAAGAAAGTGCAATTATTATTATTTTCTCTCTCAAATGTAAATTTTATATTAGTATGTGAGGCGTTTCAGCAACCGAACCTCTGATTGTAAGGCTTGTCTTGAATCTTTTTTACTTAGTCTTTAATACATTGTGTGTTTAGTTTTTTTTTTATTTGTCTATTATAAGTGATGATTTATGTTAATCTTGCTGGACAAGTTTGTAACGTATGTTTTTGGCTTTCCTTTTTTAGCCTTGAAAATTAGACCCCTGTCTTGAACGGTCGGCAACAATAAAGAAATCCGATGTATTGAGCTGTTTTGGCTCTTCACCCTGTTATATGTATGTCGTGCACAAGTTTATTTTCATAACTTGTGTGACATATTATTGTTCCCTTCTTACCTGCGTTTTTCCTCTAAGTCGGCGACGTATTCCTCCACAGCGTCTCTTCCCGTAGTCAGCAGCTCACGAGTTCATTATTAGGAAGAGATTTATATGAAATGTAATTATATCTCTCAGAAAGGCGTAATGCAGGCGAATGGGTAGCTTCTTAATTTAATGATGAAAGTTAATTACATACACAAGTAAAATTACGGTTACAGTTTTACTATCTTGAAAACCACTCTTGCTAGTCGAAGTTCAGTTTATGTCCGGTTAAGTAGCCCGCGGTCAGAGTATGGTTAAGTAGCTGCGGACAGAATCTGGTTAAGTAGCCTGCGGTCAGAGTCTGGTTAGGACCACGGAAGCTAGGGGGAAGAACTGCGTCTTCTTGAATTGGTGACTAGAGATTCTAATGATTCTTCTCTGGCTTCGTTCTGCTCTGGAACCCCTACTTCTCCTTGCTATCTTCCATCTCCTCCCTTGAAGTTACCTCATTGGAAGATTTTATCTGTAAGGCCTCCCCTCGAACAGCTTGGTTGGGAAGGACAGTTTTGGGTGTTGCTAAAATCTCTCCTTAGAGGATTTGATTGGAAATGACCTCAGGAGGAGTACTCGGTAACTCCTCTCTTGAATGTCTTATTGGAGAAATGGTGAACTACTTCACTTTGTCCGGCCCCTTTTCATGGAATTTCATATAAACGCCTCCTATTGAATGTGGGGTTATAGATATGGCTGGAACGTTGACTCCTGACGAGCTACTCGGTCAGCTCAGTCGCGAGGGCACAGGTTCAAGATTTTATGATCGGTTTTATGGCCCTGGACGCGATACACTCGCTCACTGTTTTGAGTTTGTGTAAGACGGTTTCCTGCTGTTAGCTACTTGACATTTCTAGCCTCATAATGCATAACAACCAGTGCTTAATTGTTGCTCTCTCTCTCTCTCTCTCTCTCTCTCTCTCTCTCTCTCTCTCTCTCTCTCTCTCTCTCTCTCTCTTCTTTTTCTTATGCTTCCCTATTTAATCTTTCTTTATATCACTACATCACTCGGTCCCGCTATCTCACACTGCCCTCAGTGTGATAATAAAAAATTTAGTTTAAATGGATAGTTTTAAATTCACATACGAAACAAATTATTTACATTATTGCCCATAATGTAAAATACACCCATATAAAATGAGTGAGAAAAAAATGGATATTATTGAATAATTCACGTTAATGCAACAATGGTAAAATAATAGATCAATGATATATTGTAGAAAATTCATACATTATACAATGAATTATTACTTAAAAGAAATATTCACACACACAATGAACTATCACATTGTAAAATGGTTAACTGCAATAGTGAATATATAATGAAAAACCAAGAACATAAAGAAATTGGCAGTAAATCATGTCTATAAGAACTCTTTTCTTCTTCCTTGTCCCTTTTGATTTATTTTATAATCTTCTCAGTATCTGAAATTACTACACGTTTGACTAAAATTGCAAATACTACAATTACAAGTATGATTACGATGAAACTGAACAGAGACAAAATTGGTGAAACTTTCTTTGTAGTAGAAAAACTCATCTACCAATGGTAACTTATTCAGCTGTTTTAATTCTAACTGAGACAAGTGGAACTCTTTGATATCGTTAGAATAGTTCATGTGTGGGATATGTTTAATAAAATTGTATTCAGTGAAAATATGAGGTTCATAATACAACTGGTTTGGTATAACTAATTTGCAAGCCTTATCAAAAGCATGGATATTCTTGAATTTAACTTCTGTACTTAGATTATGGCAGTTGATTATGGCTGTTACAGTATCTAGTGAAAACACAAAAACTGACTGTTCTACTATGGAAACAAATTTCTGTTTGGATAACCTCGTACATAACTCTTTTTCTTGATTTCTGTTGTCAACGATTTCTTGAACACAAGGATAGGAATAAATAGTTTCGAAAAGGTGATCACTGTTACCAATGTATTCTTTTTCCCTTAAAATTATGCAATCCTTTAATTGGGCATCAGTAATAAATGAAATTATTAATCCATGCTCTTCTATTGCAAAATGGATGTTGTTGACATTTGAAATGATTACATTTTCTTTTATCAACATGGGGAAAGGATGTATAGACATCAGTACATCTGCATCTTTCTGATTAAATGGTAACACTAAAATAATCTTATTATGTACTACTTTTGTAGTTATGAGATTATAGTACATGAGAACATCTTTTACCATACGGGTATAATGTCCTTCTACCAAATAAAAATTAACCATATCTTCTAATTCCTTAGGAGTGATTAGTGTTGGGCTTAACATTCCCTTATAAGCTAACAAGACTGAGTTTAACATGTCTCTATGTTTTTGCAAGATAATTTCACTCTCCAGTACAAAATTGTTCAGAAATTGTTGGTTTTCTGTCATATTTAGTTCCTTTGTTGCATTCTGGTTAACTTTGGTAATGAATACCTTTAGCTTTTCTATCTCTTGGCCATTTAAGTTTTGAGTAATTATCACTTTATTTATTACTGTACCTCTTGCTGCTGCCCACTATTCTAATTTTTCAATTCTAGCTTTTTTTCTACATTAGATTCAGTTGCCACTCCAAATAGTTGACTTAGTGCAGTTCCTATAAAAGGTAAGAGGGAGCTTTGGACCTTGTATTTAGGATATTTCCTATGTCATTATCTAACTTTTTCAAGAATAGTAGGGCACTGTTATTATCACTCTTCTGTATTATGGATTTCAGTTCTTTTTGAACACCTTTCAAAGACATTTCATTGATAGCACTGAAGAAATATCTATACTCACGATTCCTAAATCTTTTATTAATTTCACAGATCCCCTTTTCTATAGTAGTGCACCCTTTCGGATGACAACTTCTGTAGACACGAATTGGAGTATTACGATTAAGATGAGCCGCATGTTTGTATCTGTAAGAATAATCCTTATCCGATATTCTGTATACATGAGGTATTTTAGTTTTTTTTTTTTTTATAAATACAATATACATATGATATTTTCAGTCTAACACTTTACATAAGTTTATCTTTTTCTTAACTCATATCTTTAGTTTACCTGTTCTTCCCTATTCTCCTTCAATACTTCTTCTAACTTTTTAGTGGACCAAGCGTCTGCTTTTATTACCTGCACATGATGCCAGTGAACTACCCTTTCCTTTAGATCATTCTCTTCTCATTAATAATTTTAAACTTATTAAATTTTAACACTTCTAATACTCTGTAAGGATCATGAAATTTAGGAGAAACCTTTACATTAGGACCTTCTGGAATATAATTTTGAACATATACCTCGGTACCCCTCTATAATCTCTGGTATAATCGTATTTCTATCATAGTACTTGGCACGAATTTTGTGAAATTCGTTAAGTCTAGTCCTCGTTTGTTTGATCGTTTCATAAGTACGTTTAGTTTTCCATGCAATATAGTCATCATAATTATAAGTATGTCGGGGTGGTGTTGCATCATCTAGTAAGGTATTAGGTAAAATCTTCTGATAACCATACAATAAGTAGTGTGGCGATTCTCCTCTTGTCTCATTTACAGTATTGTTTATGGTAAACTGTAGGTCTTCCAAAGCTAGGTTTAACCTAAGTTTTCAGGATATCCTTTATTTTACGATTTGTTCTTTCTACTGCTCCATTAGAACTTGGTTTATATGCTGTTGTTTAACATTTATTTATGTCGTAAAATTCACATAATTTTCTTAAAAGCTCACTAGTAAATTCAGCCGCGTTATCAGAAAGAAGAACATGCGGACATGAATGTCTCGTGATAATTCTAGATTTAAGAGCTTCTGCTACTGTAATTGCATCTCTATTTCTTACTGGTACAATTTCTACATATCTCGTTACATAGTCTAGAAAGACTACTATCTGCATATTCCCTCTAATAGTGGTAGGAAATGGACCTAAAAAATCCATGTCCACGACCTGGAACGGATTCAATTCCGATGGATATTTTTCAAGTGGAGCCTTTGGATTTACGTTACCCTTATTTCTATTACAAACTACACAATTTTGTACAAAGTTCTTGGCATCTTCACTACAATGTGGCCAAAAATAATTTCTGGTTATAATTCTACTTGTCTTTTTAATTCCTGGATGTCCTGCTAACTTATATGAGTGGGTTAGTTCTAAAACTCCGCTGAGTAGTGTTTTTGGGATGTATACACGAGAACGACCATTCTTCTCTGTTGGCCTTTTATACAACAAACCATTTATTAATACGAAATCAGGTTTTAAAGATTCATCTGTCATTAACTGTCCTATTATCTGTCTGATTTCTGCATCATTTCCTTGTTGTAATTTTACTCTTTCTAAGTCCAAGTCTACTACTTGACTGCTAAAACAAAAGGTATTAGTGGTAATGCATTTCTCGATTTCCTCTTGGGATCTGGATAATGCATCTGCTAGAGTATTAAATTTCCCTGGGATATATCATAATTCTGGAGCAAATTCTAACACATTAATGAACCATCTATTGAACCTCATGCTATTTGTAAAAGTTCTCTTTTTAAACAAATCACAAATGGGTTTGTGATCAGTAACTACATTGACTTTATGACCTAGAAATATGTGTCTAAATTTCTTTAATCCCCAGTATAATGCTAAACATCCTCTTTCTGTAGTACTATAATTTCTTTCTGCTGGGTTTAAGACTCTACTGGCATAATATACTTCCCTCATTCTACTTTTGTCCTTTTGTAGTAATAGAGCTCCTAGCCCTGTACTTGAGGCATCACAGGCTAAGTAAAAGTCTTTGGAGAAATCTGGGCAGACTAATACAGGATTCCTTGTCATTTGGCTCTTTAGCGTTTGGAGGGCTGTCTCTTGCTCTTCATTCCATTCATATTTGACATCCTTCTTTGTTAATTCTGTTAATGGTTTGGCTATAGTAGCAAAACCCTAAATAAAAAGGTCTATAGTAACCTACCATTCCTAGGAATCGTCTCAATACTTTCAAATGTGTTGGGGCTGGATATTCAACTATTGCCTTTATCTTGACTGCTTCCATGCGTAGTCCATCTTCGCTAATTACATGACCCAAGTATTCCAAGGATTTCATTAATAACTGACATTTTTTTAATTTGATTTTTAGTCCTGCTATTATTAATCTTTCTAGGGCTATTTCTAAAGTTTTGAGGTGACTTTCTAAATCTTTACTAAAAATGATAACGTCATCTAAGTAAACTGCAACATTTTCTGTCTCCTAAAATTTGTAACATTAATCTAACAGAAGTTAAAGGAACCGAAGTGAGTCCAAATGTCATGACTTCAAATTGTAAGTGTGTGCTGAAGGCTGTGTATGGTTTCGACTCTTCATCTAAAGGTACTTGCCAATATCCACTCAGCAAATCTAAGGATGAAAAGATTTTTGCACCTCCTAATTGAGCTAACATATCTTGAATTACTGGCATAGGCATTCTATCTGGGATGGTGTTGGGATTTAATTTTCTATAATCTATCACAAGTCTCCAATTTCCAACCTGCTTTGGACCAAGTAGCAATGGAGAATTACATGGAGATTTGGATGGAATGACTACTACTCCTTTCTTCATTTCTTCTATCAAATTATCAACTATGGGTCGTTGGTTTATTGGTAATCTGTAATTAGGAATAAAGAATGGTTTTGCTCCATCATCTAACAAAATTCTATGTTGTAGGACATTTATTCTGCCTAATTTATCTCCTTCTATAGCTATTACATCTCTGTATTTTTCTAATACAAGAATTAATTTATTTTTGTTTTCTGGGAAATCTGTTTTACTCATCTCTTTGCTTAATTCAGACTTTTGACTTTTATTGTAAAATGCAAAGAGCCTTCGACGAATTACTGAACACAATTAGCCATTCACCGTACAATTTAAGACCGTCAACACTCAGACGTAGCCGAATTCCAAGACTAAATTCTCACTCAAATTTAGTGCAAAGAAATACTAACAATAATAACACAACTAACCAGAATCAAAATAGTGTTAATAATTCTAATAATACTAACAGTAATAATAATAGTAACAATACTAATAATACTCGCACCTTCCAATGCCACAATATGAATCAAGCAGCTGTAATAACAACAGCTACATGCTTTTGTGGGCAGGTGGATGATTCAAATCCTGACAAAAGTCGACTCGAATCTTATACAGTAAATCATTGGCTCTCAGATGCAGATAGTCACATATCTTCAGGGGGAATAACAGATGAAAGAGCAAAAATAAATGAAGCCTTGATTCTTGTAAGTTCAGAAAACGGTGACGCCCACAAAACTCTGAATTCCACGAGTTTTAGCAAACTTAATAACTGTGCGGAATTCAAAGAAATTTGTTTATCATTCTGGGAACCAGTAAATAAGACTGACAGTTTATATAACATAACGAGATTCCTTAACCCGCAATATGAAACAATAGCTAATCTGTACACAAGTGTTGAGAATGCAACAGATAAAATAACAGAAGACTTAAAGAAAACAGGCAACACCATAGGAGATAAGACACAGTTTGGTGATAATGACAATAATTTAGTTGATATAAGACATGTTTTGAATTACTTGTCATTAGGAACAATATATAATGCCCTTGGAGAAGAGGAAAAGATGGCTTTCAGAAAATAAAAATTGATCCAAGGAAAGACAGCCCTCAAACATTGAAATCCATGAGAGAAGAAATACAAAAGAAAGAAATAAATCTCTCCAAAGAATTTGTAGGAATAACAGAAACACAAAATGAAAGGAAAGGCAGAAATAATAATCCTACCTTTAGAATGAATAATAAGATCTACGATAATTCCAGACAAGTAGGGAATAGACCAACTACCTTTCAAGGAAAATGTGCCCAAAATACTAAAAGAAAATGGAATCCAAACCAGAAAGGAAGACAGAATCAAACAAAGGGTGGTCCTCCCAAACCTTATAAATATGGTCAACACTTAAACACAAATAATTCAACCCAAGTGAACTATTCCGCTCAAGTAGTGAGACCAAAGACAGCCTGTGAAAACTGCGGGCATACCAATCATTCTAGAAACGAGTGCAGAAGGCCTAGGATCTGCACGATTTGCAAGAAGGAAGGACATTTAACCAGGAATTGCTGGTTCTTTAAGGAAAGCAATAAAGAAGTGGCTGAATCAAGCAGCAATTGCCCAACATCAAATAAGTCTTCAAGTCAATGACAATTTATCACTACACACAAGACAGCAAGATTGTTCCTTCAATAAGATAATATAAAAACAGAAGAATTAGCAAAAAGGGGAAGTGAAGGTTCATCCACATTTTCCTATTTGCAGAGTAAAGAAGTAGTATTTTCATAAGAGAAGAAGAAATAACCAGAAAGGATTTACCTATCATTAAAGTTCCCATAAATGGAAAGATACGTACTGTATTCATGGATTCAGGTAGTACTGTAAAGATAATAGATAAAACAACTTTAACCAGATACTTAGGCATAGAAGAAACGCTAATTCAGGGTCAAAGCAGATTAACAAAAGGAGTAGCGGGTAAACAGATTAAAAGTTTAGGAAATGTGAATTTAGAAATAGACATTTCGTCGCATAAATCTGTTGAAAGTTTTCTAGTTCTAGAAGACAGATTTTTCCCCGCACAAGTATTGTTCTCATTTAACCTAATGAAGAGATGTGGAATCATTCTGGACTGCACAGAATGAAGGATTAGTATGAAACAGGATAATCAAAGGAACTTATGCTTTATGCTTGAAGAAGAAAAGTTTCACCCAAATCTGATCAATTTGTCTGAGACGGCTTTGACAAGCGAGAAAGACATACATAAGGAAATTACCATAAAGAGAACTATCAAGGTAAAATAGAAAAAGATAGAAAAGAGGAATTCCCACAATTGCAGAGTAAAGACACAAGAAGATGTGCACATCAAGAAACTATATACTCTGAAGAAAGAAATGACCCAGATACAAATAATGGTGATCAGCGACATTATGAACATAACGAAAAAGAAGGCACCTATACTGATAAATATAAAGAGATAAATACTGATAGCTATAGCAATATAGTAATAAGTTGTAATAATGAAGGGAAATTACTAAATGAAGTATTGTTATAAAATAAAATAAATAAATTTGATATAAAAAATGTAATAGTAGTATCTGAAGAAACTAGTGAACATACAGAACATTGTTTCTTTGCAGATATAGAAGATGAAGAGATATGTTGTGTAAGCAATGCTGATGATAATAAAGTACAGTTCATACTTAATAGACAAGTAACTTTGCATCCAAAGTGTTTAACAAAAATACATTTAAGGGGAAAACAAGAAATACAAGTTAAAGACGTTCTGTTATTAAATGAAGAATTGCCTGATTTTGTCAGAATGGATAATTCATTGGTCCACCTGAAGGGTAATACTTGTGAAGTTCATGTCCAAAACTACTCAGATAACAAACTAACACCATATGCAGGCATTGTCTTTACTAACACTAGAAGAAAAAGAAAGATTAAATAGGGAAGCATAAGAAATAGAATAAAGAGAGAGAGAGAGAGAAAAAGAAAAGAGAGAGAGAGAGAGAGAGAGAGAGAGAGAGAGAGAGAGAGAGAGAACAACAATTAAGCCCTGGTTGTTATGCATTACAAGGTTAGAAATATCAAGTAAGCTAACAGTAGGAAACCATCTTACATGACCTCAAAACAGTAAGCGAGTGTATCGCGCCTAGGGCCATAAAACCAATCATAAAATCTTGAACCTGTGCCTTCGCGACTGAGCTGACTGAGCACCTTGTCAGGAGTTAACGTTCCAGCCATATCTATAATCCCGCCTTCAGTAGGAGGCGTTTACATGAAATTCCGTGAAAGGGAGCTGGACAAAGTGAAGTAGTTCACCATTTCTCCAATTAGACATTCTAGGGAGGAGTTACTAACTACTCCTCCTGACATTTCCATCAAATCCTCTAAGGAGAGATTTTAACAACATCCACAGCTGTCCTCCCCAATCAAGCTGTTCGAGGGGAGGCCTTACAGATAAAATCTTCCAATGAGGTAACTTCAAGGGAGGAAATGGATGATAGCAAGAAGAACCAGGGGTTCCGTGGTTTTCAAGATAGTAAAACTGTAACCATAAATGTACTTGTGTATATAATTAACTTTCATCATTACAGTAAGAATCTACCCATTCATCTCCATTATGCCTTTCTAAATTATTTACCAAACAAATAACTATCATAGAGAGAGTAATAATTGTCATTACGCTTACAAAAAAAAAAATTTAATTCACTAGAGAGACAGTTTCCTCAGTTTTCAATTTGATAAAAAGAGGTTAAATAATCTTTACTCTATTATAAATTAAAAAATTGTTCACTTCTTTACACATTTAAAGAGAGAGAACAGTTAATCTCACTTTCTCGATAACTTACAGGTTGGTGTTATTACCGAATTCTTTCATAGTCACCTTCAGAATTTGTTGAAGTACACTCTGTGTTGTATCTGTTTCACGCGTGGTGGTAGTTTGTTAAACACAGGTGCTGCCTGTTGTTGCTTGACGATGTTCTGGCTCACTGTTTTGTGGTTAATTGCGCTATGTGTTTTGCTTTTCCATTGAGCACTAATACAGTTTATGTTCACATCTGCTTGATGCTTTATTGTAGGATTTTATTTCTTCATATAAATTTTGCTTGCTGTCGCAAAATCCAAGTTCGTTTTGTAGATTTTTGTTTCAGTGTAACTTAAGTAATTGCACTGATATTTATGTTAATGTCTGTTTCTTTCGTCTCACTTTTTGGATCCTATAGCACTGCCACCAAATTTATGTCGTGCACAAGTTTATTTTCATAACTTGTGTGACATATTATTGTTCCCTTCTTACCTGCGTTTTTCTTCTAAGTCGGCGACGTATTCCTCCACAGCATATCTTCCCGTGGTCAGCAGCTCACAAGTTCATTATTAGAAAGGGATTTATATGAAATGTAATTATATCTCTCAGAAAGGCATAATGGAGACGAATAGGTAGCTTCTTACTTTAATGATGAAAGTTAATTACATACACAAGTACAATTACGGTTACAATTTTACTATCTTGAAAGCCACTCTTGCTAGTCGAAGTTCAGTTTATGTCTGGTTAAGTAGCCTGCAGTCAGAGTATGGTTAATTAGCCGCAGACAGAATCTGGTTAAGTAGCCTGCAGTCAGAGTATGGTTGGGACCATGGAAGCTAGGGGGAAGAACTGCGTCTTCTTATATTGGTGACTAGTGATTCTAATGACTTTTCTCTGGCTTCGCTCTGCTCTGGAAACCCTGGTTCTTCTTGCTATCTTCCATCTCGTCCCTTAAAGTTACGTCATCGGAAGGTTTTATCTGTAAGGCCTCCCCTCGAACAGCTTGATTAGGAAGGACAGTTGTGGGTGTTGTTAAAATCTCTCCTTAGAGGATTTGATTGGAAATGACCTTAGGAGGAGTACTTAGTAACTCCTCCCGTGAATGTCTAATTGGAGAAATTGTGAACTACTTCAATTTGTCCAGACCCTTTTCATGAAATTTCATGCAAACGCCTCCTATTGAAGGCGGGGTTATAGATATGGCAGGAACGTTGACTCCTGACGAGGTGCTCAGTCAGCTCAGTCACAAGGGCACAGGTTCAAGATTTTATGATCGGTTTATGGCCCTGGGCGCGATACACTCACTCACTGTTTTGAGTTCGCGCAAGACGGTTTCCTGCTGTTAGATTACTTGACGTTTCTAGCCTCGTAATGCATAACAACCAAGGCTTAATTGTTGTTCTCTCTCTCTCTCTCTCTCTCTCTCTCTCTCTCTCTCTCTCTCTCTCTCTCTCTCTCTCTCTCTCTCTCTTTTTATTCTTATTCTTATTCTTCCCTATTTAATCTTTCTTTATATCACTATGTCTATATATATATATATATATATATATATATATATATATATATATATATATATATATATATATATATATATATTATATATATATATATATATATATATATATATATATATATATATATATATATATATATAATCAGAAAGCTACAAACGTCCTTTAATATCCAATTCGCTCTACCTCGGAAATAATATATTTTCATATATGTTACCGAAGGGGAATTTTTTAGTTGATAATAAGTACGCCGTCTCGTGGGCTCGAACCAACGAAGGACAGAAACTCAGGACTACTGGGACGCATTAACTCAATCGGCCACAATTGGCCGATTGGGTTAATGCGTCCCTGTAGTCCTGAGTTCCTGTCCTGGAACTCAGGACTACAGGGACGCATTAACCCAATCGGCCACAATTGGCCGATTGGGTTAATGCGTCCCTGTAGTCCTGAGTTCCTGTCCTTCGTTGGTTCGAGCCCACGAGACGGCGTATTTATTATCAACTAAAAAATTCCCCTTTGGTAACATATATGAAAATATATTATTTCTGTGGTAGAGCGAATTGGATATTAAAGGACGTTTGTAGCTTTCTGATTGTATATGAATCACGGTGATGTGATAAAAAGTCATATATATATATATATATATATATATATATATATATATATATATATATATATATATATATATATATATATATATATATATAATATATATATATATATATATATATATATATATATATATATATATATATATATATATATATATATATATATATATATATATATATATATATATATATATATATATATATATACATATATATATATACTATATATATATATATATTATATATATATATATATATATAATATATATATATATATATATATATATATATATATATATATATATATATATATATATATATATATATATATATATATATATATATATATATATATATATATATATATATCTACATATATATGCATATATATATATATATATATATATATATATATATATATAATATATATATATATATATATATATATATATATATATATATATATATATATATATGAGGCATCCACTGTAATAACCAGGTTTGTCCACATTTTAAAAAAGCGAGAAAATTGTGTTCAAAGTTTTAAAACTTAGAAATGCCATGGCAACATTATTATTTGTTTCTTAGAAAAAATGTTTTTATAAAAATTGTTGCAAATTTACTGTACTTGAACGCTAGGGTAGTAAAAAAATAGACTTTACAACTTTTGCTACTAGAAGCTAGAAAGTAGCAATAACTAAATGTGCTATGGCATTTTAGAACATTTGAAACATTTTGAACATGGTTTTTCACCACTTATTTACTCGACAGGTAACTTTCCGATTGAGAATTTGTTGGTTGATAATAGTAAATGGGTTTAAGTAGCCCAGATACAATTTTCGGAAAGTTCATTAGCTACTAGAAGTGTCTTAAGTGACACCAACAAGTAGCAAATTCAGATAGTAATTTACTTTTGTGAATTTGTGCATTAAAAGAGCCCCAAACTCAAAAAATGTAATGTTATAAGGTTTTAGACGCATTTCCTTCCCAGAGAGTTAATGTGGTAAGAATTTCCTACTACTTGCTACCTGTAACAAGTAGTAAGAAATCGGCAAGAAGATTGTTATTCCAAAAAAAAAATGCAATTAAAACAATTTGTACAGGTACAAAAAGAACATAGTATAATAATACATGCTCAGTTTGGGTGTTTGTGTATGACTGCTACTTGCTACTTGTTCCTACTAGTAGGCATTAATAGCAAAAAAAACGAGTCCAAGTCGTCAAAACAACAAAACAAAGTCATAATGAATGAGTATCAGGTAAGTGCAACAATTTTCCTTAATACTAACAGTAAGTGTTTGTTAGTATTGTTTTTTGTTACTAGTAAGCTCCTACTAGTAGCTAGCAGGTATCACTAATAATAATTCCAAGTTGGAGATAATTCAACACTACTATTAGTCACACGTAAGTAAAAATTGTCTTTTGGTACAAGTATGCAGCAGCAGTCCAGTCTTGCAACAATAAGTAATAAAAGTATACAAGCAAAAAAATATCAATATTGCAGAAAATTATTTATAAATGGCTTAAGGACACGTTTACAGTGTGCACACAAGGTTTCGCGCCATTTCACACCAAAGTTTATGTTGTGAAACCGACTTTGGGAAAAAAAAACGAAAATTGAGGGTGTGTGCCCAAACCTGGTTATTCATGACAATATATATTATATATATATATATATATATATATATATATATATTATATATATATATATATATATATATATATATATATATATATATATATATATATATATATTATCACGAAGTGATCAAGAACCTGGTTATTACACAAATAATAATACCAAAAACTTACCCACATCGACCAGATACTTGAAACCTCATAACAAAGATAGTTTGACTGAATCTCTAAAGGTACAGTGATCCCATAAAACTTACTTATCACTTGAGAAAATGAATGTAACTTCATCAAGTTATGGGTGGGGTAACAATTGATTAGATATATCCAGACTAGTGGAAAATGGGTAGCACTTCAACGAACACTGTAATTGTCTCTCTGGTTCTATTTTACTTAGATACGTCTCAGGTGAACAAACAGATATATCACTTACCTTGTACACATTCATTAATTTCTCTAATTACTGGTGGTCAAAATGAAACGCTGTGTTTTTAAGACTTTATACAAACAAATTTATTTCTAAGTTCAAAAGTTATATGCAGAGTTCATAATCTCAAAAGGATTTACTATTAATTGATAACAGTATAAGATTTAAGTATTTCTAAATCAAGTTTAATTCACAAAACCATAATTTATTAAGAAAGCAATTTGGTTAAGTAAGATTCAAACCATTAACTATCACTCAAGTTTTAAACATATATTTGATTAATCAAACCCAGCACAAGTGTTCACCAAAATATTACTGACTGGAATTCACCCAAATATTTTCTGAAATCTCAATAATAAGTATGCACTAACAAAATGCTAAGTAATCACCAGCACAAAACTTTGTAACACAGTAATTATAAAATTATAATAATATGATAACACAGACATATAAGAATGAAATATGCAAAAATGGAAATATACCAATAGCAACTTCACTGTTAAAAGATTATATCAATCTTTCAAAAGATTACCTTTACTTTAAAAAAAAATAGTTAAACTCTTGTCTTTCTAAGACTTTCTCATAGATAACACTGTCAAGTCACACTGACACATACAATGGTGTATAATTAGCAGCAAGACACATTAGAACTCACAATAAGAGATATATTCATCTCTTATCAAAATGATAATTCTCTTTCACCTAGAACATCACTTTAATTCTTAACATAATATAACCAGTAAACATCACATTAGCTTTCTCTAAGTGGTACACCATTATACACTTTACACAATGCTTGCACAAAATAATATCTCAGATCGCCTCTTATAAAATGAATACACTTCTTGGGTGAGTTTTAACAAAACTTTTACAAACAGGATAGCAATCAGCATAACACCCTTATATTATGAATGGAATTATTGAAAGAGAGAGAGAGAGAGAGAGAGAGAGAGAGAGAGAGAGAGAGAGAGAGAGAGAGAGAGAGAGAGACCCTATTTCCAGTAGGCCCTGTTCCTGATTGTGTGCTTCTCATTCAGCACTACACTTATAACTCCAAACTCTCCCAGAATACTCAAGAATACATATGGGAATTCACAGAACACCTTATTCCTTATTCTATAGAACACACAAAGAATTCTAAGGTTCAGAAGGAAATAGGCCAGGGCTCTTATCATTGATGGACATTTCCTGTTCAGGGTTAAGCAGAAAAAGATATTCTATACCAAATTCTTGGTCAGCTGTCAGCATGTCAACTCCAACTCTCTTACTCACTCATTCTCTTTTTCAGATTATGAAAAGATGATAGGCATAGCCACAGCTAATAAACATGGGTTAGGCATACAAAACAAATGCATAATAGACAATTCGCCGATTTGGTTGACAGCTCATCACAATAAGTCAAGAGGGCTTTTTGCCTTCCTCCAAGTGCGACTTACTGGACACACTTGGGTAAACACAGGAAACACCTAAGTGATCTAATGAGAATCTTACCCTTTCTCTCTGTTCGGAGCTATCGTTAAAAATTCGAGTTCACAACACTCAGTATACGTATTAATATATCAAACAAATGGAAAAAAACATATCAAAACATTTTAAGATTACATGATACACAATTTATCTGTAAGAAAAAGACATTTTAAAATTATACCATGACAACAAATGACGAATCTGCAAGCAAAATATAAAAATTTTCACAGAGACATATACCACTTGTAGATTGGTTATATATATTATAACACCTTATAATATATATATATATATATATATATATATATATATATATATATATATATATATATATATATATATATATATATATATATATATATATATATATATATAATCATGAAGCTACAAATGTCGCTTAATATCGAAATTCACGGTACCTCGGTATATCTCCGTTGCAGAATTGTCGCCGAAGGGGAATTTATATAAGTGATAAATGAATTGGAATCGTCAGGACACGAACCCGTGACGAAAACCTATTCAGCGACTCCAGTGGACGTTTAACCATTGAGCCATCAAGATGGCTCTCTTGATGGCTCAATGGTTAAACGTCCACTGGAGTCGCTGAATAGGTTTTCGTCACGGGTTCGTGTCCCGACGATTCCAATTCATTTATCACTTATATAAATTCCCCTTCGGCGACAATTCTCCAACGGAGATATACCGAGGTAGCGTGAATTTCGATATTAAGCGACATTTGTAGCTTCATGATTGTATATAAATCACGGTGTGATAAAAATTTAATATATATATATATATATATATATATATATATATATATATATATATATATATATATATATATATATATATATATATATATATATATATATATATATATATATATATATATATATATATATATAAATAAATATATATATATATATTTATATATATATATATATATATATATATATATATATATATATATATATATATATATATATATATATATATATATATATATATATATATATATATATATATATATATATATATATATATATATATATATATATATATATATATATATATATATATATATATATATATATATATATACATATATATATATATATATATATATATATATATATATATATATATATATATATATATATATATATATATATATATATATATATATATATATATATATATATATATATATATATATATATGTTTTTATGAATTTTCAGTGCTGTATTGCTTAATTCTTAATTATTCAGAAAATTTTCATTACTAGGGGGATAGGTATAGCCATAGTATAGGGAACGACGGGAAATTTTTGGGAGTGCTCTGGCTGTCCCCTACAGTACTTAATGAGTCATGAGGGAAAACATCCTTTTGGATTTTCGAATTACTGAGGAAAGATTTTCTCTTGTTAATCTGTAGGCATATGGGCTTGGGTCGTCGCTTAAGCAGGCACATCTTCCTGCCATCAAAAGAGAAAGACAGCAGAGGCCACCAGTCAGTCTACTTGTATTCATCGAAGGCTATGCCCGTCTGAAGCACTGAGCTTCATGCTAGGCTAGGCACTCATTTCCTACACTTGCAGAACATTAACCTTTGAGCCAGAATTTGTCCCAAGATAGTTAAGGTGTACCTCACTTGGGGAATCTTCTATCCAAGCACACAAAGAGGCAAAGTATGGAGTGGTGTCAGTGTCATTTACCTAGTAGATGTTTCTCCTGTGTTTCTGACTTGCCAAGAGAAGTCCGCCCTACTGGGCTGATATAATTGTTTTGATACTTGAAAGTTAAAGACCTCTTGTATATGGTCCATTTATGTACATATTGGAATTACTTAATGTACTAATTTCCAGTTCATTTTATTTTGAGTGAGATCTGTTCCCTTTAATTTACCAGTGTGCTTGTGTAAATAAAGTAAGTGTTAAGAAGCAGAATTCTCACTTGGCGACCTACCATTGATTATTTGTTCTTTTTTCTCTGGTTACAGTATTTTTTAGTTTTGTTGCAAGGTCCTATTGAGTAGAGTAAAGTAAACTCAAGCGCCTCTCCAAATACGCAATATTGACGACCTATGGCCAGGAACTCTTCAAGTTAATTAGCCATTAGCATTCCTGCTAGCTAGAACTCGTAAGAATTTATCGAACCTGTAAATTAATTCTCGAAAAAGCGTTAATCCTTGAAAAAGGCAAAGCTGGAATCAGGAAAACAAAGTACTTAGTTGGGTAACTTTTATTTAAAGTCGTGAATAGGAAAAGTGTAAATCAGTTAGTAACACATGTCACATTTAAAACTAGGAAATTGTAAATTCGCTCAGAAATAGTTGTAAAGTGAATCTCAGTGGAGTGTTTTTAAATTTTAGCGCTGCTAGAACTTCCAGTGTCAAGACAGCAAGTGTGTGATCAGCCACGAACTTGGTAGTAAATTGTGGGTTAGTTATATGTGTCAGGGCTTTGCACTGCATGTTAGCAATGTTGCATGTGTTAGCAGTTATGTAGTGAACTAGTCTATGATCTGTAAACAGTTACTGTTGAGAGAAAAGTGCATGGTTCTCTCTGTGTAAAATTGTAAAATTCACGTTATTATTCACGTTGCGAGAAATACCATGAATGGCAACACTCACCTGCCCACTGGCAGTCTGCAAGCAACCCTCATTCTCACCTTAAGCTTTGGCGAACGACACACACAGTCATCCGTTTACCTAAGCTGTGTTTAAGATTTCTTAGGCCAGCTGAGTAAGGATTCGTAATTTCAAGGGATAATTCATTTCTACACATATTCCTATATCATGCCATCAGAGAAAATTCATGTATTTCCTTTAGACTCGTAAATTAGCGAGAACGCGTGTGTTTGTTTGTTCGAGTCCCAGTAGAGTTCGCCTTGGTAAACAAACCACAAATGTAGTCGTAGCCTTGAAATGTCATTTGCCGATGCGTTGACGAGTTTTCATTTCATTCATAACACGCGCTGTTTATTACTTGCACAAGTTTGATATCACTGTTAAGGAATTCATTTCATATATTTACAATTTTATTTATTACTTTCACTTTTAAGAGCGCAGTCATTTTGCATTTTTGGAAAATGTAAACTTTAGTGCCTTGTGTTTCAAAAGGTAATTAATCACTGCTATATTGTTCATTGTAACGTAAGAAGAAGGTTTAGTATTTTATTAGCTCTGCTATTATCTTTCTCTATGCATTCTTAATCTACATTTTCTTTATTTCATTAGAGAGAGATATTTTCTCAATTATTCCTTGTTACCCATCTTTGTAGGGAACATTATAATTAACTTTGGTATATGAGTTGATTAAGTATGACCATCGCCTTTCATAATCATCGAGTCATTAGAATTTACAAATCTTCGAATATACGCATCAGATATTAATTTCTGGAATCACATCTTTTTATAAAAAGTCACCGTCCTTGCAAGTGTAGATTTTCTGCTACGCCTTTTAGACAAGCTTTTAGACAATGCTATTGTCTTAGGGAAGTGTTGATTTCCACGATGCTATGGACAATTGGATGTAATTATTTCAATGTACTCGGCAGCATTGTACTGGAATTTCCTAGTCTTATATGTACCCAATTAGGAACTTCACAAACCTACTCACAGCCTGTACTTATCAATGCGCTTCTGTGCTAATTTTGTATTTTTTTGTGTGACTACCTCTGTCCCTGTTACCCCTGTGTCCATGGGCAAGTTAAACAGATCCAAATAATTATACCTTTGCATTTGTAGGTTTCAACACGTGCTTTGTGTTGGAGTAATTATCCCTTGCTTTCGTAGGCTTTGACCTGTGCCTTGTATTCAAAATACCTTTGCATTTGTAGGCTTTGAACTATTCATTGTATTATAATGACACCCTTGTATCCGTAGGCTTTGACCCATGCAGCTTATTGCAATAATTATACCTTGGCATTTGTAGGCTTTGATCCATGCATTGCGTTCAAAATACTCACACTTCCACATTATAGGATATGACCCGTGCATTGTGTTAATTTTATTATTCTTCCTTACCATAGAGGCACTCTTTTTGTAGTTGGAGCCTTATAATAGCCCACTTTATTATTCTGTTTGCATTACATTCTCCCTAGTTCAGGGTGACATTTCCTTCCATGCAACTGTTTGCACTGCTACCCACTATTCCTTTACATGTGCCTATACTGCACAGCCTCGAGGCAATGCCTTTCAATACAGTACCACTTTTGCACTGCTAGTTCATTCATAGCAAATTGTCTAGAGTAGTTGCACTATTCAACCACTAGCAATGCAGCCAAGAATGATCACCTATGATGGGGCAGCTAATGCCTATGCAAGGCATGGACTGAGCGCAGGCTATACTGGATACAGGTTCCAAAAATATTTTAACACAATGATGGCTGGCCAAAGGGGGTGCCCTTCCGAAGCATCCCTCCAAAATAGATTCAGTAAGGCATATTGCCATGTGTGGAAAGCCTATGGGCACACCCAGAATTATAGAAAATGCCTGTCAAGAACCATTCAGCCAGTGTCTAGACCTGGCCTGCCTCCAGATCAACTGCTGGATACCTTGGGCATAGGCAACTTGTTCGACATGCCAAAGTCTAAGACAGTGCCAGAGTCTGCACCTGCTTTCAGCTGGGACAGCATGCGTTGGTCTGACAAAACACTAGTGCCAGAGTTGGAACAACCCGATTTCAGCTGGACCAGTATGCTTTGGCCTGAAGAAGAGCCAGTGCCAAAACCTGTGTCTGCTACAAAGCCTGAACCCTCATCCAATCTCCCTTCAGGAGATCAAATTCCCTCTTAGTCTCTGTCAGGAACAGATGATTTTCTCACCCTGCTATTGAGATATTGCCAGTGCAAATTGAATGCACTGACCAGGGCAGTACTCTGTCCATCACCGATGTTGAGCCATTCCCGAATTCGACTCCTGTGCCTGAGCCTACCTTAGTGCCAGTGCCAGTGCATGCCCTTGATCTCCCTTCAGGAGATCTTAAAATGAGTTCATCCTCTTCTCCTAAGTCCTCAGAAGACAAGACTCTTGTGGATGGTTCCCTAAGAACCAAGTTGATTGCCCAAATCCAGGAACTGCAACAACAGTTGGCAGAGATAGATGGCACTGCCCTTACTCTGGTTGTAGCAGAAGCTGAAGTGGAAGGCACTACTTTAGACCCCATTGCTGGCACTACCACTGTTGAGGTTGCCGCAGCAGTCAAGGCAGTGGCTAACATAGTGCCTGTTCTATCTGGTAGCGTAGCCTCAAGTGCCTCTCCCAGTTTAGTTCCTGAAGGCACTCTTGAGCCTTTCAGGAATCGGTCCCACCAGTTCCCTTTGAGATATCCCACCCTAATGGCGAATTAGAAGAGTCAGACCCATCAATAGAGAAAAATTAACAGAGATGAAGCACACCATTCCCTTGAAGAAATGTTGTGGGTTCAACGCATCAACTACAACAATTTTAGCGCTTCCCAGGAGAAGTAATCAGAAGGCCACCTGCATCAACGGGCTAAGTCTCCAGTGCTACAGCTGGAAGGTCAAGCACCTAAAACTCAAATAATGACAGAACATAGGTGCTCTCCAAGCCCTGGTGCCTTGACACAATGCCATGTATATATTCCACATAGCCTCAGGATCCCATTTCTTGTAGTGATCAGAGCTTTTAGCTTAATAAGGGGAGACACTTAATATAATCGATACCATAGGCTTGCTAGTGCAGACCTTCACACCTAAAAGGGAGTGGAATGTCTGCTTAAAGGAGGTGCTTTTATGAATTTACGCTGCTGTATCACTTAATTCTTAATAATTCAGAAAATTTTCCATATTACTAGGGGATAGATATAACCACAGTATAGGGAGAGAAAGGGAAATTTTAGGGTGTGTTCTTGTTGTCCCCTACATAATGAATCATCAAGGAAAAGGCCTGGAAAAGATAATAATTGTTCCCTCCAGCCAAGCCCAAATCTATCTCAAAACTTTTTGTACTTTCAAATTACTGGCGAAAGATTTTCTCTTGTTAATCTGCAGGTATATGCACTTGGGTCATCATCTAAAGTCATGCCAGCAGCACATCTTCCTGCTATAAAAGGGCAAAGCGACAGAGGCCGTCAAGCAGTCTGCTTGTGTCCACTGAAGGCTATGCCCATCTAAAACATTGCGCCGCATGCCAGGCTAGGCACTCATTTCCTACACTTGCAGAACATTAACCTTTGAGCAGACATTATCACAAGATAATTACGGTCTGCCTCACCTGTGGAACCTTCTATCCAAGTATCAGAAAGAAGCAAAGTATGGAGAAGTGTCAGTGTCATTTACCGAGTAGATGTTTCTTCTGTGTTTCTGACTTGCCAAGAGAAGTCCGTCCTACAGGGCTGATATAATTGTACTGACATCTGAAAGTTGAATAACTCTTGTATATGTTCCATTTATGTACACATTGCAATTACTTAATGTACTAATTTCCAGCACATTAATTTTATTTTAGTGAGATCTGTTACGTTTAATTTACCAGTGTGCTTGTGTAAACAAAGTAAGAGTTAAGAAGCAGAATTCTAACTTGGCGACCTACCGTTGATTATTTGTTCTATTTTCTCTGGTTACAGTACTTTGAGAGTTTTATTGCAAGGTCCTATTGAATACAGGAAAGTAAACTCTAGCACCTCTCAAAATACATAATAATGTTTATATATATATATATATATATATATATATATATATATATATATATATATATATATATATATATATATATATATATATATATATATATATAAATATATATATATATATATATATATATATATATATATATATATATATATATATATATATATATATATATATATATATACTATATATATATATATATATATATATATATATATATATATATATAGTATATATATATATATATATATATATACTATATATATATATATATATATTATATAT
>JANJGK010000013.1:39259668-39282168 GCA_039081455.1 Macrobrachium rosenbergii
ATCATTATTACCATAACAGTGGTGCGTAATTCTGCTTCACACTGAAGCTCAATCCGTCCATCTCCCCAAACCTGTTTTACTTCACACTGAGGCTCAATCCATCTCTTAAGGGCTAAGCAAAATGTTTTGGGGACAAAACTAATGCATTAGAACAATACATGATCAGAGGAATGCAATCTTACAAAACATGACATAATCAATTGAGACATGTGCATTTACTATCAAAAAGGCATATGTGACTCGAGCAGAAAATTGTGTGGGACGAAGCTCATAATGAAATCACAGCACTGTCAAAACTGACGGCAGTTGGCAAATCATAAATGGGATGTTTTTAAAACTAGATGAAGAACCAAAGTTAGTTTTCAGAACAGTGCATGAAACATTGCGAAATCATTAGTTTTTTTCTTGTATGAGACAAAATCTTACACGATTCGAATGCTATCCCCTCACTTTTCAACACGTTATCTTTTGCAATGACAACCTGAAGCAAAACACAATGTGTGAAATCATGAGTACAGAACACATGTTACTGGGAGACAAAATGCGCAGTCATATACTACATTATTATTAAAAACATATTATTAATTCTAAATTATACTGTTAAGTAAGCTAAATCACCAACTCTTTTGAGATCTAACATTACACTACACACAATAGTTCAACAACTGCTATCATTACACAAAACACATGATAACCAGAATAGTAAATATATGAAAATCATGGAAAGATATACATTTTACAAGGCAATATATATATATATATATATATATATATATATATATATATATATATATATATATATATATATATATATATATATATATATATATATATATATATATATATATGTGTGTGTGTGTGTGTGTGTGTGTGTGTGTGCGTGTGTGTGTGTGTGTGTGTGTGTGCGCATGTGTGTTCATTTACTTATTTATTTATTCATTCTTTTACCTAGTTTTTTTATTTATTCACAACACTCAAACGTAATGTATGCATCTCTTGTACAAATGCTCCTCTTTATAATGAAGTTCCCTGACCGAGAACAGAAGTAAATTTCACTTTAAGCTGAACATAAGGTAAAATTGGAATATATTTATTGTATACTAATTAGATTTCGATGTCTGGATTGAATAGGAAAGAAAACGGCTTTTCAGATATTTTTGTTTAGACTGCGATTCTGGTAGATTCCCCAGACCTGCAAACTGTAACTGACTGATGGTTTTAAGGTATTTTCTTCTACGTGCACTCTTTGTAACTTCTTTATCATATACATCATACACTCGCTCGCTGTTTGTCCTTATTTCTTTAAAGGCCATTTTCAACCAAAAAAGATACCTTCAATTTTTAAGAAAGGTGTGAAGATTTCATTTTTTTTTCTTACATCTCTCGGATGATGTGGGCACCTGAAATTAATATCTATCATATATTTTTTTCTGTATGTAACAAGATTCTTTCAACAACGTTCAATTTCACTTGCTCTGTTGTTTTATTTATTTATTTTTTTTTCATCTATCTCTTATTTTTTTTCGTTTGTTTGTGTGCGTGTTTTGTTCTTTTTGGGTGGTATTTTGATGGATAAATAAAAGGGGTTAATTTTGTTTACTATTTATTGTGTATTGCTGACTGATTTAAAAAATATATTAATTTTGTATTTGAAACGTATAAATTTCTACTTAATACCAAAACCTCCTCAATAATACAGCTTTTTGTGCATTCTCTTTAAATGATACTTTTACGAGCCATTTAATTCCAGCCGGATAAAAGCCTAAAACTCATTGACAGGATTTAATGCTACCCTTTTAGTCATGTGAATTTTCTATGTAAGTTTGTTCACAGCGAAGGAAACAGGAACTTTAAAATGGACAATATTACGTTAGTTATGTAAAGAGAGAGAGAGAGAGAGAGAGAGAGAGAGAGAGAGAGAGAGAGAGAGAGAGAGAGAGAGAGAGAGAGAGAGAGATTATTAGCATTTACTCACTGAGAGGTATGTAGTCAAGTTCAGTAGGTTCCATTGTCTTCTAATTACCCATAGTATGACTTTCAAGAGCATTAAACTTAATGTTAGTATACAATTGTTTCCGAAGTTTCTCTGGTATTTTACAGTACATCATCAAAGAACTCTCATAAGCGTTTTTAGAACTATCCCTAAGCAGTAATGAGTGCTACTCGCTTTGCAGAGCATCTGCTTCCTGGCTATATAGAAATGTCAAGTAACATTTCCCGGTGCTCGAAGGATTTCATTCCTTATTTTGTAAAACTGTGGAAAGGGCGTCCAGGTCATACTGTAGACATCGATGCTCGGAGTTTTGTAGTGTCATGCTTCATTGCCTTAGTTTTTCTGACTGGTATTGTTGTGTACGAATATAAATATTTGTTTGTTAATTAATCTCTTGTTTTTTGCTTCTTATTCATTTTAACTTTCATTTCTGTAGCTTTTACCGACATCCTTTTCGTATTTGTTTTTCCTATTGATTTTTTAGATTCTGAGCTAATGTACAGCATTAGAATATAGATTTCCATTTCTAAGACCATTACCTTGTATACAAATATATATAAATCATAAATATTTCGTTGATACACTTCCTGATGAACAGAGCTTAGTTCAGAAACTCCGTATGTGTACTGGAAATAATTTTTATTTTTCATCTCCAATTTTCACCGAAATTTTCTCTTACCAAAACTTTACCATTTTTGTGTAAATTACAGTAAAGCTTATCCGACGTGAATGACTATGGACAATCTGTTCATGGACCTGTGAAATGTACCTGAACCTAAAAAACCTTTGAATTACTAAAAATGCAACCAAATATGAGGATGCCTTAAAGAGGTGTGCCCGTGATGGGATAACACCATTCTTCTTGTGCGGATCACTATCATGGTGATCAAGTTTCCTGAAACGGCTCTTCGACCTTAGCTGCATTACTCTTCCTTTTACTTCTTAAATTCTAATACGCTTCAGTTTTCACCACTCATTTAAAGCATTGCCTTTAGGAATGTGACTCAGCAGTTTTCTTTTAACAATAATATGATATAATAATAATAATTTTTGTGTTCATAAAATGCTAGTACACTTTACCTTCAAGTACCTTAGGGCTTTGCGTCACTTATCCCTGTTTGCGGTGCTTCTTATGTAGTGAAGCTTTCCACCAACCGCTCATCAAGAAAAGGTTCAGTCAAAGGATAGTCTTATAATTTTACTGGCAAACTGGCTTCACTTTAGCTCCGGCGTAAGGAAGTTGCTTTCTGCCCATTCCTTCACAGGAGTCCTCTAAATTCATTCGTTTGAAGAGGAAGGTTTTCTTCAATTGGGGAAGGAATGTAATGACAATTGTCAGTGACAGGCTGCGCAGTTTTTCATATATATATATCGATTGTCTTAAACTCCCCCCCCCACACAAAAATATATATATTATTACTGTGTTAAGAAAAAAAAAAAAAAAGAATTAGTAAGTAGTCTTCAGAAAAGGGTGCGTGAGGGGAATTTTGCACATTCTCTGTTGCCATGGACCTAGATATCTTCCTTTTGCCAAGAAACAGCCATAGAATTCTGGGGCTTCAAAGAGACAAAAAATATGAAACAATCTCTGAGCATGACCTCACTCTGAGCTGTAACTGATTTTTGAAGGATGCATGCAAATACCTTCACCTTTTCTCATTAGACTGATAAGCGAATAACTTTAAGAGTATTACCTCTAACCAAACGACATGGACAAGTTTGTTGTTTTTAGCCATGTATTAATTAATTAACTTTAATTGTCACAAGGATAAGAATATCATGTTTTTTCAGAAAAAAAACATTTCTTACAAATAATTTACATTCATGCTTGGGCATGAATGTCTAAGATATTGATTAAGGGGCGATCTCTGTAGGAACCTGTTGTATCAGAGGCAAGAGCTATCCTGATTCACCGTCGTAACAGATTTTTCCCGCGTTTCAGTGCTGCAGGTTGAAGATTCAGTGATTATTTGTGTTTACAATATTTTTCTTTCTTAATGATGATGTTGCAGCTCCGCAATGGGCTTTAGGGATTTCAGTAATGGCTTGGTAAATTAAAATTGTTCATCCACCAACCCATTTCACCGGAGGAACAAGATTCTTAGGGGCAAGCTTGATGTCAGTTTGAGAGATGTTGCTAGAAAGGACTATATCACGTTCGTAAGCTGCAAAGGAAACTAAGTTTCTATGGTTACCTGGCACGCCTCACTTCTGTATTGTTTCCACAACTATAGACACAACATGGGAGGTGATAACCTCCTTCACTGGCGATGGTGGTCTTAAGAACGGCCGTCACCTTCACAAGGAGACAGTGTCTTTAGACAATAAACTAGACATTTTTTATATCCAGCTGAGGAAGTAAGGATTAGATTTGGAAATCAAAGAAATGAGTGTGGGGCTTAAAATCAAAGAGAATTTAAAGTGGCTTGTGCAAATAGGTGTTGTAAAAGTGATATCGATAAAATTATAAACAGAACTTTGGAAACAGTAAAATAAATAAAGGCCCAGATATAGGTGTTTTGCCTCAGAGAGAAACAAATCAGAGAATGAAGTGAGATATACGACTTTATAGTGTATATAAAAACTCGCAAATACTATTTTTTTTATTGAAATCTCTAAACTACTTTTATTGGACACGGATTTTGTGATGATATGATCGTAGAAGAGCACTTACAAATATTGGATCAAATTTTGCAGCTGAGCCAGATTGCTTTTTTAATTGAATTACGGCATATTTCCTTCTTTATGCTCTTCAGTTTTTATTGCCACGAAAATGATATATAAAAATATGCCATATCCATACGGACAGACATGATCCTCTCATGACTACCTTGTGAGCGCTGAAGATAAATCCTTCTCAAGGAACTTCCTTTTATTTATATTCCGTTTAGGCTATATCAATAATGATCAAGCTTTCTTCATAGAGGATTTCAGTTCTTATCATAAATATTCTTTAAGCTTCGTGCATTACTTATCAGCTAGAGATAAAAAGAACCTTTTTGACATCAATATTTAAAACTATTAACACAGTAAATAGAAATCAGGAAGAAGTGCTGTTTCTCGTTCTTGAGACACGACATCCCTTTTCTCCTAAACAACAAAAATGATTGCAATGGTGCATGATCTCCACATAATTATCAATCTGTACTCTGCTTAAGCCAAAAAAGGAAAAATTTGAACATACGTGACACATTAAAGTAAGACTAAAATAAAGACAACAAGCAACTTAACAATTATGTGTGTAGTAGGTGGTAGATGAAATGAGACTCAAATTCTCCATTATGTGGTTTATTTTTATTACAAAAGTGCAAAAAGGGGTGCTTGTACAGGCACCGTCTCCCCTATTTCACACAAACTCCATGCGCACTGGTAACCAATTAAAGTTTTTCACAATTGTCATAGAAAATCAATTTAACTACACAGTTTATACTAAAGATGATACAGAGGTCACTGGAAAGTGATCAGAATATATATTATATATAAAAAGTTCAGTATTTTTCAAGATATATAAATATGGTAAGTGGCAACATTTTTAAATACAGTATGTATTCACATATGTTTTTTCTTTGTCACAAGGACAGAGATTGTAACACACTTAAGAAATGACAGCGTCCTGAGAGTCCTTTAGGTTTGAGTAACCATGCCAACGTAGTCAAACACATGAGATTTGTACAGTTCCGGACAGTTCCATCGGGTCCAGTTTCCCGAGCAAGAGGGATTTGTGGCAGGATTTATGTTGGTAGCCCTGACGTGAAAGGTAAAAGAGAAAGGAGCTTTGAGACTATGGGTGAAGGTGTGTGGCCACTAAGTTTTTACCTGCCAACTTAACAAGATAGAGGGACCGATTCAATATCAACTGAATACAAGAGGATTATGCCTAGTCTAAGCATGGCATTAAATTATGCCATACACTGCATCGAGCATGTAGTTTATTAAATTGCCAAATATTGTAAACAACTTAAAAACAATTGTAATTAACCTCGTTTTCAACAAATCAACTACTGTGTTCAGCTTTGTTTGTGCTCTCTCTCTCTCTCTCTCTCTCTCTCTCTCTCTCTCTCTCTCTCTCTCTCTCTCTCTCTCTCTCTCTATATATATATATATATATATATATATATATATATATATATATATATATATATATATATATATATATATATATATATATATATATATATATGTTTTTTTACGAATTTCCCTGGGTTCATGTGGTTTCTAGTGATTTTTACAGGCCGGCAACGGAAACTTTATTTAAGTGACCTTTGAGTTCTGACTTACGTAAGGGGAAATCGTAAAAAAACAAAGAGCAAGGGATGCTTTTAGGAGCTGAAGGCTCTACTTCATAAGGAAATGTTACATAAACACCTGGGATAAATTAAGGAATTAAATTTGCAAAAGAAAAGCACTAGAAGGGAAACTGGGTGACTGAATTGTTAAAGGGTTTGCAATGCCTGAATATCCTCCTGCTGGAGTCTTGACTTAGGGCAAGGCACAGTCCAAGATGAGTCCACTACGAATAGGTCCCTCTGCAAGAGAGATTTACACATTACACGCCAGGAGTCTGGTGTGGACATCTGGGTGGAAGGGTGGAGGATTACCTCTCAGCATCTTGTATCACTCGCCTGCGTGTATGGCCAACTGCAACTGCTAATGGTCCAACTGCATTGTGACTGACTGCCCAGCGACTAACCAACGACTACCCAGACGTCACCTGCCCTTTTCTTTTTAAGGTACCTGCCCTTTTCTTTTTAAGGTCTCAGCCAAGTGTCCTGACCGAGTGCAAAGGTTGGTGACCGTGTGCAAAAGATGTGTCATTTGCCCAGGTGTTCAGCTATCTGGTTGCCTCTTCCCAGGTATGCTGCGAAAGGAAAGCCAATTCAGGAGCTTAATCTGCCTCTATAAGGTTGTTTTAAGCAGCTTAGTTTGGCACCCAGGCTCTCATCTTTGCCCCTTTCGACCGTGCCATCTCAATGTCTGTTTCAGGTAAAGGAAAGGGACAGATCGAACTGTTGATAACTTTAATTGCTTTGATATCTAGGTCCATTAGGACCAGCCATCCAGCGACAATTCTACTCTCAATAACTAAGGGCAAATTAAGGGTCGTCTGTGCAGCGACTTCTTGTATAATAATAATAATAATAATAATAATAATAATAATAATAATATATATATATATATATATATATATATATATATATATATATATATATATATATATATATATATATATATATATATATATATATATATATATATATAAATATATATATATATATATATATATATATATATATATATATATATATATATATATATATATATATATATATATATATATATATATATATATATATATATCTTATTAGCAGTTTGACCTCCCTTCCTTGCTTTAATCAAAATAAGAGGCAAAGGCAAACAAGCAGGAGTTGTTTTGACCAAATTCCAACCTTCAAAAGGGGTAGGAATTTTAGTTTAGAAGGATATCGGACAGGATAGGTTTTGCTAGGATTACCCTTACCTAGATTGTACCTTAAGCGCACTTTTCTATGACCTTTGTACTGGCGAGTTTTCTTGTCATTTTACAGGCGCTACCTGCACCCATACCAAGTTGGCTTGTGGGAAGAGCCGAGACCAGTGGCGACCCAAGCTCCCCTAAGCTTCAAAATCAGATGCAGAGTAACGCTTTACACAACCCGACGTGTTTTGGGGAGCTCACTTAACCTTTGTCTCAGTCTCTAATGTGGGAGAAGAATTGCCACCCCAACGGACCAAGGACTTTTGATGCAATTGATCACTGCATTATCTATTACAGTGGGAAGTCTGAAGGTGACAATTACTCCCAGTTCTCTTTCCCTTCAACTTAAACTCTCATTTTCGTGTTTCAAGTTTCCCTCTCTGGAACAGTCATTGACTAAGCAAATCCTAGCAAAACCATATCCCATTTATGAAGTCAAATATATCAAGCACAATTATTATTGCCTAGTGGAATCGCATAAATTATCCTCCATGGTGTTAAAGTAATATTCTTGATCTAAGATTCATCCCTTGAAGTCAATTAATGATCAGTGAGATTTTTTATGAGACTGGAATGTTATCTGGATACGTCTCTTCCGGAATTGTGAACACCTTGGACCTGGCCACCCTCTTGTTTGAAAAAGAGTTAGCATCCTCGATACCAAGATCCTCAATTCAAGTGCATGCAATTGCCTTATAGACACGCCACAAGAGGCCCAGAGTCATTGCGTTATTCACCCCTTTATGTTGAAATATCTCTTGTCTGAAGTGGGATGAAGTCGGAGAAGTTGTTAGCTCCTGTAAGAAATCAGTTAATATTTTACTTTGCTGAAACTAGTTGTTTAAGTAATGTTGTTGATTTAGTTCATGTGTACAGAATAAATCGCTATATTCATAATCTAGTCTCAACTGGTGACCGATCTAATTGTGTTAATTATCTATCTTTTGTTAGGTAACTTTCAGCCTTAATTGGCAGGATTTCACGGGTCTTAGGTTAAGCAAGTCAATATAAATAATAAAAGTAATAATTAACTCATCAACCAAACGACCCGTATAACAGTGGCAAGACCTTGCTGATATCTCTGGGATTAGGAATAGCGTTCTCTAATTAATTCACAGAGATAAAGAACTTGGAATCAGATTAAATCGAATTAATTCAAAGATAAAATTTCAGATCATATTAATTTCATGCTAAATTCTCCCAAACAGAAATACAGGCCAAGGTAAGTAATGTTAAGAATGCCAATGTTATAATAATAAGAAGAGTAGGTAGGAAAGTGTGCATTAAATGAGAGCAGCTGTGATTTACAATAATACGGAAAGTGGAAGTTTGCCAAGTTCGAATACCGAGCTAGTGGAAGTTTACCAAGTTCGAATGCCGAGCCACAGCCGCATACCAGTCAAGGTCATAACAAGTTACCAAGTCAAGATTATATATTTTGCCATTTGCCGGCCAGTGATTAATGCATGATATTAATTGTTGAACTGGTTAGTTATTGCATGACAGAATTGGGAGGGCGTGTACCTAGCGCTTCTCTCAAAGATAGGACGGACAATTTACAAGTCCATAGGATATTTCTACAAAGCAACAAGTGGAAACCCTAAAGAGAAGGCCCTGACTGAGCTAAACGGCGAGGATTACTTTACTCGTGCGAAATCATATCAAGTTTCTTTTCCATTAATATTGCAAATGGACTGTACCAGTGTTTAATTTCATAATCTACCTTTTAACTTAATGTAAATCAGGCCATTAAGGATGTCACGTGTCCATTCCTTTGTATTGTTAAGGGACCTGCAGTGAGCATGGTGGCCACGGGTAGGAATTAATTACGACGTCAAGAAAGAAAGAAAAAAAAAAAAGAGAAATCATGACGAATTCGTTTCCCATCTTTATAACGTGAAATAATTCGCATTTATGGAATTTTAAGTCAAAAATTGCATTCCCACATAAGCTTCATTCATTTTGTAAGAGGAATTCGAGTGTTTTGTTCTTTTATATTTTAATAACATAGAGAAAGGCAGGAGATTTGTATTCCTCCGCTAGCAGACGTCCCCCCAACTTGCTCCCAGTAAGGCCGTTGTGTTTTGAGCCATCAGCCGTGTGTGGTCATGTGACCCATCCGCCACCTTAAGAAGGGGTTGCCTGCGAGCCAGTAGCTGCCATCTTAAAACTTTGTTGTTGTTGTTTACCTGTGTGACATCACAAATAACGTCTGCTTCATAGGCTCGACTTAATGAACTACTTTGTTTCATGCATTACCATACTCACAAATCTTAGGAAGAAAAAAAAAATATACTTCAATTAAAGGGAAAACTAGGTATAGGATTCGATGCAACAGGTAAAAGAAAGTTAATAGTTTAGTTTGGGAATAATTTATTTAGGAAATGTAACAAGAGTTCCTACACAAATATACACTTTTGCAGGGAATTATATAAAAGAAAGGAAAAAAAACTCAATTATGAGTTTCTTCTTTTTCATAATTTAACCATACTTACCAGCCTAAGAATTAAAGAATATTACCAAGAATTACTAAGATCAATGGTAATAGGGCATGCTAATATTGGCAAGCCAACCCATTACCTAACATAGCCAAAGTAAGAAGTATTTCAAAAGAAGAAATCCTGCTAGTGCATTTGCAATTTTCCTTATTTACTCAGGCAGTGCGAACTTCGCTTGCTGGATACTCTCTCTCTCTCTCTCTCTCTCTCTCTCTCTCTCTCATTTCTTTTATCCATTTATGTAAGCTTTTAAGATAGCTCAGAAGTGTACGTGCACCGTCTTCACTGGAAGAACGGGCCGACATAGGAATACTTATTAAAATAAGACAAATAAAAAGAAGCACCTCTGTCCCACTGATAGATGAGGATAAGTTAAGATTAACCACAGTTATTGAAAACTGTCTGCCACGAGTGGTGTATTTTATCCAGAGTGAAGCATAAAAGCCTTCCTCCCTCCACATGAAAAGAAGTAACACAGCTGGTATTAGGAACTAGTCACCCACGAGGGCCAAAACAACCACAACTGATTTTCCTTTTCCACAGTGCCACTATTCTGAGGCACTCTCCCAAACTGAAGTGCTTAACTATCTATTTCTTCTTACCTTTACTTCTTTTCATACTTAATAGTTACACTCTGCTTGGGCAGAGTGCATTTTCCCCTTAATACAATTAGTTCTACTCAAAGACAAGTGCTGATTCCTAGGGTCGCACTGGCACCATAGTGCCACCAAAGACAAAAAGTCCTTTGTGACTACACAAGCTACACCTGTACCTAGAGATACAGAGTGTCATAAGTGTGACCTTTGCATGGCACACTCAGCCAAGGTGCCACCTTATTAAAAACGTGCCACACCAGTGAAGTGTCACCCAAATCTGAGGGACACTTCCTCAATTCTAAAGTATGTTTAGTCATCCCAAGTAGACGCCTTACCTACCAGAACCATGGCGACAGAACAATACAGAACCTTCATGGATCTGGGGAAGGAGGCAGGTCTCATGGGACAAGAACTCGCCAAGTGGGTCAAGGAACAGCTGGATGACTTGGTCAAGCAAGAGAGGGAAGAAAGAGAGGAACAGCAGAAGGAAAAAGAGGAACAGAGTAAATATGAAGATGAAGAGAGGAAGTATGCTGAAGACCAGAGGAAGTATGAAGAAGAACAGAGGGGGCTGGAAGATGCAAGAGAAGAGAGGAGAAGACAGCATGAATCAGCCCTCGGAGAAAAGGAGCTCAAGCTAGAGAAGGCAAGGAAGGACAGTGGTGAAGCCTCCAACCCCACACTTGCCGCGCCAACTGCTCCAATCTCAAGCATTAATTCCTTAGTCCCCAAGTGGACTGGGGAAGAGCCAGAAGCACGGTTGGAGGAAATAGAGATTGTTTTTGACAGCTACAACACCAACGAGACAGAGAGGGCCTTAGTGCTTGCCAAGCACATGGAAGAAAAATATAAGGCAGCTCTCCGCTCACTGGTGACATGGTAGAAGTTTGTAGAGTCATAACGAAAGCCTATGAAATAACCCCAGAGAAATGGAGACAGCAGTTCCGAGGTCTTGTCAAGGAAGTTGACTGGTCCTGGACTGAATGGGCCTGTCACAAGATCCAGTCCGTTATCCACTGGTTCGACTCCCTGTTGTGCACTACATTCGAGGACCTATTCAACCGGACCATGCTGGAGGATCATTTCTAATGTGTGCCTGGGCCCCCTGCTGTGTATCTCAATGACAGGCAGCCCACAACACTTATGGAAGCCTGCTGTATGGCCAATTCATGGAAAACCTACAACCAGTCCCACAGCTCATCTCAAAGGTGCATAGTGCCCCCCCAGGTACCCGTCAGGCTCGACTCACCCAAAGAACAGACTGCCTAGCAAGCCTACATGTATCCACTGTAAGAAGGTGGGGCACACTGAATCTGATTGCCGCTGCAAGTTGGGCACCAATAAGCAGCCTTCTACCAACAACCAGAACTCCTCTCCCTCTACTTCGACTCAACCCTCTCTACCAACAGTCACCGCAGGTAACCAAGCCTCCACAAGGGGCTTTAGCTGATCCTGTGGTGCTACCAGCCACTATAGTGATGGACACCTGGCCTGCCCAAATCATGTCCCAGCCGTCAAGTTTGTTAACTTCATAAGCACCTCATTCTCCGCGGCCGAGCCACAGAAGATACTTCACAAGGAGAGGCTGGATACCCAGTTCATCTCAGTGGTATCCCTTAATGGTTGTAGCCTGCCCATGGCCCTACCAGTCACGGTAGACACTGCAGCCAACGTTAGCCTGATTGCAAAGCCTCAAGTGCCAGCCAGTGCCACAGTTGAGGAGAAAACTCAGTGGGAGATGAAATGGGTAGAGGGCTACACCAAAACCATTCCCACGGTCAAGCTCCAGGTCATGACACCTTGGGGCATGTTACCTCACCGCCTTGATGTGGTGAGTGGAATCAGGCCTGGAGTGGATTTCCTGTTGGGTCTGGACCTCCTCTGGGGAAGCCTTTCCCCAAAGCCACTTCGCAGCCATGCTACCTCCTCAACGGAGGCCCCAACTGTAGGATCACCAACCCATAGCACAGCCATTTTGACTGGCATGCCACCAAAAGAAGAAGAAATACCTTCCTCCTGCCAAAGTGGTCAACAGAAGGGGCACACGCAGCTCAATTCCAGGCCTAGTCCTTCTTCTCCGCGAATGGACGGCCAGCAATGAAGTCCTCCCTCTCCACGAAAGGACACTCAAGGGAAGCAGTACCACTGTAGAGCTTGCAAGGTGACAGGCCACTCCACTAATTAGGACGGCTGCCCAAATAAGCAACACCCAGCAGATGCCCCAAATCAAGAATCTTCAAGAGGTTCTGACCTCCAGCTTGGACAGGAATCTCTGTCTCAGCCCAACTCCAGCTATCTGCGAGTTTTTGCTCCTCCCGACCCCTCATCAGGCATGCCTGACCATCAATTTCTGCCAGTGCCACTTGCAAGCTCTGAGCAGTGCCACGTTCCATCCATCTTGGACGTTGAGCTACGGACCCTGTGCCAGATCCAGATTGTGAGACAAATCCTTCTATGGGAGGTCCAGGACCCGTCACAGCATTAATCTTAGCAACATGTGAGCCCCCGGCAACCAACACTTCTTCCTCACCAAATCCGTTCCCAGAGGATAAACCTCTGGTAGGTCGAGCTGCTACACCTTCTCTGGGAGACCAGGAACTGGCCCCCTAAACACAGGGGTTGAGATCACTCTTGCTCCAGTTGTTGCAGCAGCTGAAGTGGCGAGCTCTCCCGTAGCCTCTGAGGTTACCCCTGCCTTTGCGTCCGCTAGCCCTTATGGCCTTACCCCAGAGTCGGTGCCCTCATCACTTCCTAGGACTGACATAGATTGGCCTTGGAGGAACCCAAAGAAAAAGAAGAAGGGGCAGAAGAGAGCCAAGTAGCTGCAAGAGCCACAAGCTCATCCTGGCACTCGTGCCCCCTTGGCACAATGCCCTTTCCATCTCAGAGTTATCTTGGCTCCTGCCCAGAGGAGGTAGCCAATGTGATCTCTGTCTTAGTAACAGCCTAGACCAGATTGAGTAAGCAGTAATAGTAACCTTGCCATTTAAACCTTGCAATGAGCAGCAGTAACCACATAAATATATCTTGTGAAGCCAGTAATTGTAATTATTGTGAATAGAGCCACTGAGCTCATGACATGCATGGCATAATACCGCAGTTGAGGCAAGCATTTTCCATATAAACATATTTCATTTTAAGAACTCAGATTATATCTTTGTTTACTGTGGTTGCAAATTCTAATGTAAGACATTGTATACTTGTAAGAATATTGTAACTTAGTTAGTTCATTGTCTTTTACTTTGGTGCTAAGGCAGTGTTCTAATTGGTTACGTCATAAAAGATACAACTGAATATACCATTTAGCTAGGACTGAATATCATGATCATCAGAGGTAGCACATAAATTTCCGTAAGCACCTTTTAGTTTTAGGATTCTGTAGAAAGTAAGTGATTAAAACTCATATCCCATTCTAGAGTAAGGTAGATCCTTAGCTAGTTGCATTGTGAGGGCAAAATCTAATGTGGGAAAAGAGTAAAGTAATTGAGGCAAACAACTTACTTAGTACATACCTTGATGCACAAAAGGGAGTGGAGACTTTTTTAAGAGGCGGAGCTATTATAAATATTCTATTAGCAGTTCGACCCCCATCCTTGTTTTAATCGAAATATAAAAGCTCTCTCTTCATTAAAATAAGAGGGCATACCAAGTAGGAGTTGTTTTGACCAAATCCCATCCGTCAAAAGGGGTAAGAATTTTAGTTTAGAGGGATATCAGACAGGATAGGTTTTGCTAGGACTAGCCTTAGCTAGATTGTACCTTAAGCTCACTTGTCTATGACCTTTGTACTGGCGATTTTTTTGTCATTTTATAGACGCTACCTGCACCCACATCAAGTTAGCTTGTGGGAGGAGCCAAGACCAGTGGCGACCCACACTCCCCCAAGCTTCAAAATCAGACCAGAGTAATGCTCTACAGAACCACACGTGTTTCGGGGAGCCCACTTAACTTTTGTTTTCTATCTGGCTCAAATAGGGGAGAAGAATTGCCATACCAACGGACCAAGGACTTTTGATGCAATTGATCACTGCATTATCTATTCCAGCGGTAAGTCTGAAGGTGACAATTACACCTAGTTCTCTTTCCCTTCACCTTAAACTCTCATTTTCGTGTTTCAAGTTTCCCTCACTGAAACAACCACTGAATAAGCAAATCCTAGCAAAACCATATCCCAGTATGAAGTCAAATATATTAAGTACAATTATTGTTGCCTATTGGAATTGCATAACTTATCCTCCATGGTGTTAAAGTAATATTCTTGATCAAAGATTCATCCCTTGCTTTACGTGTTTGCAGCCCGCAGTTCATTGATGCTGAGATCAAAACTATTTATGATATTGCTTTGAAACTTAAATACCCAAGGACCTTTGTAGATGTAGCATGGAAAAGAGCCAGGAAAACATTTTATTTAACTAATAACAAACTTGAATTCAGCAAGCATAATATTCTCAAATTACCATATGATGAAAGGTTTTTACAAATTCCTAGAATTTTAAAGCTTTTCAACATAAATGTTGTTTTCAGTAATTTTAATGTTAAGAGTTTAGTGATAAAAATTATACTAAAGATGTTTCTGGCTGCATCTATGAAATTCCTTGCAGAAAATGTGATAAAATATATTATGGACAAACTGGAAAATCACTTTCACAACGAATCAAACAACATCAATATTCTGTGAGAACTGGCCAAATATCGAATGCATTATTCGTACATATGAGAGATTTAGATCATCCTATTAACTGGAGTAAAGCAAGACCCTTAGTCCCGTGCAATGACACAGTTAAAAGGAATATCATCGAATCTTGCTTTATTAAGTAAAATAATGAAAGTGTTCTAAATTTAAGTCTTGGTTTATTTAAACTTGATGCTTTAATAATTAAAAAAGTTGTTGATAGATATAAGCAAAATTAATATTAATTTTTGTACGTTACTGCAATTTGAATGGGTAACATTCCGTTTTCCTTATGGTTAAGTATATATTTGGATTAGTTTGTGAACGTGTGATCCCGTATTTGCCGTGGTTTAACCTTTTCTTTTTAACCCCTGGTATTCAAGGTTATACATGTTTTTGGATTTTGTAAGCCTAAACTTTAGTATGTCATTTTGTTTGGTCTTAGGTTCAGTTTGTGACAGCTCGATCCCGGATTATCCTGGATTAATTTTCTGTTTATAACCCTTTGACAATTGACCATCTGGTATTCTTGTTCTTTTTGTTTACTTTGTAACCTTCTTTATATTTGTGTCTCATTTGTGCCCCGATGATGCGTCAATAAACGTGAAAGCGCTTGGTACTGAACTTCTGCCTGTCTTTTTCCTGTGGGATTTGCTTATATATATATATATATATATATATATATATATATATATATATATATATATATATATATATATATATATATATATATATATATATATATATATATATATGTAAGAGCCTGATGCCGTCTCTTCCAAACACGAGTGTGTTCGTGTGTTCGTCAATCGTCATCCATCGGATTGGATGAGACAAAGCAAGAGCATCTCGTTTTCTTTCTCTGACGGAACGCGATTTCACCCATACAATATTTCCGTCTGTTTCTCCCTAACCATTGTTGTCTCCATTTGTGTACAATCACCATTACTTGCATTGCCATGCAAGCATTCTAATCATGTACTCATAATGTTCCACCGAATCATCTTGTACCAAACTGTATGTATGTTTCTGATTGTGAAGACGCCAAACGTCTCGCCATTTCACATATATTATGCTACTGCATTGCATTCATTAATCCGTCTTGAATCTCATGCAATTGGCCATATGTAGAATTTCCTGGCAATTCCATTGATATATGTTTCATCACTGTATGTTAATCATGTCTTTCAATATCGCCATCTGTTTTGTGCCGACAAACACAGATGCCCGAATCTGTACCTCTGTTTTTACCTGTCTGTGTGTAGATGCTACCTTACTGCTCGCACACATCAATAACATCTTCGAAGATTCTGTACATCTCTTAGTAAGGAACCACCAATAAACCAGTAAACACCCAGCCAGTATGTCACTCAATCCACTGTCCTTACATATATATATATATATATATATATATATATATATATATATATATATATATATGTGTGTGTGTGTGTGTGTGTGTGTGTGTGTGTGTGTGTGTGCGTGTGTGTGTGTGTGTGTGAGTTGATTTATATATATATATATATATATATATATATATATATATATATATATATATATATATATATATATATATATATATATATATATATATATATATATATATATATATATATAAATATATGTGTGTGTGTGTGTGTGTGAGTTGATTTATATATATATATATATATATATATATATATATATATATATATATATATATATATATATATATATATATATATATATATATATATATATATGTTGTCGGACCCTGTTTCTTTCCTTCAAAGGGCCCAACTCTAAGGTAGCGTGCCCGGCCAGGCGGTGTGGAAGTTATTTGTAGCAGGAACAAGTGGTTCTTTAAAAACAGTTAATAAATTATAAATTACCAAGGTTAAAGGGAAAATGATTAATTGTTCCTGTTTCTTCTTTATTTGCACTTCTTGTCTTACAGTTCCATCTATAGTTTCTTAACTGTTTCTTAATGGTTCGAGACTTTAAGATAATGGTTTCGAGAGACTTAACGAATTAGATTACGGGGACTATTGTTTGAGAGAGTCTTTCTTCACTAACACACTTCTTCTCTTTCTGTCTTTTCTGCTTCCCCTCACTTTGGAATAGTTCTCTCTCTCTATCTTCCCACTCTGCTTAGACTCTGCTCTTTTCTACCCTGATTCCCCTTTCGACTTTCTCTGACTTTTCTCTCTGTCTCTCTCTTTTCTCTCCGCGACTTTTTCTGTATCTTTTCGTGTCTGCCTGTCCTTATATCTCCCATTTTCCCTTGTGTCAACCATGACTTCATATTCTGGGCAGGTACTGCTTTCCTGAGGCACCTCCTCCACTTGCTTCATTCCAACTTTTGGAGGTGTGTTTTAAGGAATTCCTGTTGATTATTCGGTATTTGATCCTTGTAGGACGTCTCTAGGTCTCTGGCACTGATGGCATTTGATTGGCCAAAACATCTAGGCTTGACCTGTGGGCGTGGCTTATTTCCTTGGGCTCTCCTTCGAAGTCAAGGGGGCTGAGGTTGTTTTCCCACACTCCACTAACCTTCGCAGGACCCTCGTGGATTTCGAAGGCACGGCCAGATGCAATTTCCCTTAGCGCCTCTTTAGTGCTGGTGTGTTCTTGAAGATATGGTTGGCGACTTGTTGTGACAGGCTGGGAGATTTATGACTTTATGGTCCTTTCGTACCGACCCAAAATGGAAATAGGATATTTCCACTTCGAAATAGTATGTTTTTCTCTATTCTCTCGATACAGTCTCGGCCATGCTACCTAACTGTCTCCTGACAGTTTTCTAAATAAACAAAACAGTATGGACTATGAGGGCTCCTAACAATATGCACGTTTTGTATGACAAATTCCTTCTATGAATCTGGCTTTAAGTATTAAAACAATCGTAAATGATATATAAAAGAGCAAAGAAACATTAGCAATTATCTATCCAAGTTACATTTGGATTTACTCAGCCCTCATATCTAGCTACCTAACAGGTGGATTTTAAATTCTTAAAAGTAATCAATCTGTACAATCATAAGGCGGCAATCTTCATTTCTTGGCCGTTCTTCATGGATTTCTTGTTGAGCTCGCTGCTACAAATGAATAATAATGTCCTTACTTGTATCTTGGGTGTATTCAAACATTGTGTAACTAACATGTGTAACTTACTTGTGTATGTGTTGCTTGACTTTATCAATGCAAGTATAGACTTCTCTTTGCTGAGGAAACTTCTACATTTTAATGACTAACTCAAAAGTATGACTGGCAACTCGGGTCGGGAAAACAAAGTAGTACTTATGAATATTTTTGTGACTGGCAAAATAAATCAGTAAGCTTTCGCTATTTAAAGTATCTCTAAGAAACGAAGATCGTAAACGTGTTAGTTCTACGGGAAAATAAGTAATTACTATTTCTACTTCTAGTATTAGTATAGTTCATGCATTCCTTTCAATGTTGACATGTTATGGGTTATGCCAAGACTTCTCCTTGATGAGGTGTCCTTAAAGTACTCACAAATCTTACAAACTGTATTTCTCATTTCTTTACCTTTTACTTCTATGATTAGTACACTGATACAAATATTCGTGATTTGAAAACAAGATTCTCGTTGAAATCATTTAAAAACCTGTCTTAAACTTCTACCTCATTCTTCTATTAGTGATAGTGGGTTGCAAATCCCTAAAGATGACTGTTAACCCTTCTGACTTTAATGCGTTACATTTCAAAAATTTTACTTTACTTTCTTACGTCCTAAGTAATTTCCCTCAGTTAAAGAAAAAGTAAATTCGAAGTTACGGCGCCTTAACCCCAAATTCTTTTGTTACAAGACCGACTAATTAAAGTAAGCATTGCAACATTATAACAAAAAAATGGTTTCATTATTAAGTCAACCAATGAAGGCAAACCCAGCAATAAAGAAATCAAATAGAGGGAATAACAGGATGAATTGATGGGTTTGTTCTTATCATTATTACTGAAATGTGACTCTTCTATTTCTTAGGTTATATCTAGTTTTTTCTTCTGACGTAGCTTCTTCCAATTCTACAGTCAGTTCTGCCTCTTTAACTTCTTTTGTTCTCTTGACTTTATCTTTATTTATCCAAAATCCTTCTTCTTCTAATGATTCAGCATATGTGGGAGGTATTACTTCATTCACCTTTTTCACTTTCACCTTAGTCTCTTGCACATCTATGACCTTGTATGGCCCTGTGAATTTAGTGGCTAACTTGTAATTAATTCCACTTCTTACTTCCTTCTTGAGGTAAACTTCATCGCCTACCTTGTAATCCACTGGCCTTAATCCTTCTTGATGCCTGTCTATCATATTCTTCTGAGCTTCCTCTAAATTCTTGTGTAATTGCTTATGAATTACCTTGAAATTCCCAATTCTTATTTTCATAAGGTCTTCCGAGTAATTAGGCTGTATTGGCTGATTTAGCCACGCATATGGTAATCTTGGTTCATATCCCATTAAGCTTCTGATATATGTGAATTTCCTTGGCCTTAAGAGAGAGGGATGATCAGTTGACACATACATGGGGCATTCAATCCAGTCAAAGGGTTCCCAACCCTAAGGCATGCAGATATATATATATATATATATATATATATATATATATATATATATATATATATATATATATATATATATATATATATATATATATATATATATATATATATATATATATAACAGCCAGACAGAGAAAATTTAGAAAGTACTTAATTCCTCGTTAAAGTGATGTGTCAGAGATGGAATCTTCAGCTTTCGTGACTTTTCAGGCAGTCCTGCAAATGATGTATCTGCACTTGGAGAGAGAAAACACAGAGCCCGATGCAATTGTACTAAACATTTACACGTAAAACGGAAATATTATGTATCTTGAGTAGTGGTGAATCAGCTCTGATTTGCTGTTGTCGCAGTAACTCTGTTCACAAGTTTGAAATATCTTGTGTCAAATCCCCTCGTAAACTGTCACAGAGAAATTATGTTGTACGAACTTGATTTATCCAAGTGATAGCGAAATTCAAAATCAAGATACTTCAGTCTCTCAGAAACATCATTCTACCTACAAAATCAAAACCACCTTGGTTTGATGATACCCCTTTTCTTATATTAAAGTAACTGCGTAAATCCGGATTTGATGAGTTTTGAATCGACGGAATCTTAAGACAAAGTTAAAACTGTTGCATAGCTGCATCATTTTCATGATAACAGAAGAAATTGCTGGAATGCCAGTGGTCGAAGGGTCTTCCGTCCACCTCGCTGATGTTATATAGTTTTGTAGTTTTCAGGCCAGGATATCGTAAGAAATAGATAATTTTATTTCAAATAATTTCTCTTAGCTGATAACGCATTGCAAAAGAGACGACAGCAATGTTATGACAAGAATAATTTTTGTGAAAACTATGTTCCTGACTTTTTTATATCGCCATTGGTGTAAGGTATAATAAAGTAAGTGCGAGTGCTCTTTGTTCATATATTTACCTTTTTGTGCGTGACATTAATCTATATGTATGCATGAACTAAACTGTATATTTGACATTAGTGCTTGAATGATTCAGCTTTCAAACGTTACTAAAATAACAATGTCGATATTATGTCTATTATTAACAACACAAATTCCTTTTTGAATCATATTTCCTACTCTTGATGCTTTAAAGCAGGGTAGCACTTTCATTTAATGGTGGGTGTAGAACATAAAACAAATTCCTGCTAATGAGTCTGTTATAATGTTAACGGTAATATTGTTGAAAATGCATTTGGAGAGATATTTCCATTTTCCTTATTCTCACTTACATTTATGGTGTTCAGAAAATGCATCTAAGATAGACTGATGAACGGCGAGTAACATGTAGGCTTGGGGCGCTCGAAGTGACTGCTTCGTGACAAACCGGTGGGTGGATGCTGGAACTGCAGATAGTGCAGGGGAGGGGGAGAGGGGGTTAGTTGGTCGTAGGGGGAGTGAGAGAGGTTTTACAACAAAGGAAAAGGGTTGCAAAGAAATATCAAGTATCGAAGGAGGAGAATTGTTATGAGGACGGATGATGAATATTGAGACAACAGAAAAATAAAAAAAAAAGGAAAGTTAATGGAATTTTGTTGAAGTTAGACAGTGACCACTTTTTTTATGAGGGCTCACTATGTCTAACTGCTTTTTGCAGATCAAAGCAATAAAAAAGAAGGAGTCTGGATAAAGCTTGACACAAAACGAACAAAATCGGGCACAAAATTCCCCGCGGCAGTGACAGATTGGCATTTCACATGCCCTAGTCCCGAGTGCCAGTCAGTCAAGACATTCTGTGATATATATATACAACTTCTTTTCCGTGCAACCATTTTTTCGACCCAGAAAATTGTTTTTAATTTTGAGTACCTGTAGGATCTGGCTTACTACGGCTTTATTTAGTGTTCTGCGCTCCAGCTCTCGAGGAGATGAGGTGCGATCTTGAAGTAATTTCCGCTTCAGGTCAGTGATCAGATATATATTATGCAGTTCATTGTGCCAAAGTTAGTTTCTCCCTTTCTTACGTATGTATATTGCTTTTTCCTCGTGCGGTATACCTATTAGTGTTACCATCCTCTTATATTAGGTCTGAAAAAATAAGTTGATCGGTATTACGTAATATACGTTAATCTTAACTACATTATAAGATTTTGAAAATGGGCGTCTTTCCTTTTTTCATTGATGATGTTCTCTCTAAAAAATGTACTTCAGAATTCTAATTGCCGCAGCATGGAGACGCTAATGTAGAATACTAGTTATCGCCTTAAAGTGTCATTGCAAAAATTTTGATGTTCACAGATAATTTGGAAGTATAACTTTTTCCTCCCTCGTACGCGTTCTGCCAATAAAGAAACTTTAATTTTTTTCGGGGGGAAATAGGAGGCACATTTAGTAAGAGGAAAGAATAAATCCAACGTAATTCAAAGTAAACATGGCTTCTTGAATCAATATACTTCGAAAGGAGTATAAGTTCAAGGGGGCTGCAATAATTTCTTAGCTTTGTGTTGGTGCAGCAGGCGAGGACAATCGCCTTATCAATCAAAATAATATTCAACGAGATAAAAGTAAACAAGTACATCACAACAGAAAGGGAAAGGAATATTTATCAATATTTAATGAAGTGTGTCGTCTTAGATTATCATCTTATATACATAATGAACTGCATAGTCTGTTACGTAACTGGTCACCAGCTTATTTCATCAGGAGTTGCATGATTTCAAATAGAAAGTTTTA
>JANJGK010000013.1:39287459-39320457 GCA_039081455.1 Macrobrachium rosenbergii
ATATATATATATATATATATATATATATATATATATATAAATATATATATATATATATATATATATATATATATATACTATATATATATATATATATATATGTATATATATATATATATATATATAAATATATATATATATATATATATATATATATATATATATATATATATATATATATATATATATATATATATATATATATATATATATATATATATATATATATATATATATATATATATATATATATATATATATATCTATATATATATATATATATATATATATATATATATATATATATATATATATATATATATATATATATATATATATATATACATATATATATATATATATATATTATATATATATATATATATATATATATATATATATATATATATATATATATATATATATATATATAAATATATAATATATATATATATATATATATATATATATATATATATATATATATATATATATATATATATATATATATATATATATATTATAAATATTCCCTGTTTGACCTCTCTTCCCTATTTCTCAATCGAATAATAAAAATTTGTTTTTTTCCATTCGCCAACGGCTTAGAGGGTCATAGATTGATACAGTTTTGCTAGGCGAGATCGTAGTTATTCTGTTCTTAAAACACAATTTCCTCTACTCTGTGTACTGGCGAGACTATTGTCATTTTAGGTCAAGGCCTGGGTAGCGGGAGTTTTGAAGCAAGTATGCAAGAGACTGCCCCGGCGTCGAGACTCTCCATGCAGTTGCCACAGAGTCCGGACGCGCCGAGCCGCCGTCCGAGCATCCTGTTTTTCTCCTTCGTTCAAACCAAGGAGAAATTTGCTCTTCCAACGGACCAAGGAATCTTATGCAACTGATCACTGCATTAGCTAACCTAGCGGTAATGTTGAATTGACAATTGTTCCCAGTTCTCTTTCCCTTCGACTGAAACTACTGTAATTTTCCCTAGTTCAGATTTTCCTCTCTTAAACAGTCACTGACTAAGAAAGCCTAGTAAAACATATCCCATTTATTAAGTCATCTATCACTTACAATTATTGTTGTCTAGTGAAGTCACATAACTTATCCTCCATGGTGTTAAAAGTATTATTTTTGACCTAAGAATCATCCCCTTGTGATTAAGTAATGACAAGTGAGAGTTTCTGGAATGCAAGATTCTTATCTGGATACGTCTTTTTCCAGAACTGTATACGCCTTGGGCCTGTGCAACATATGCTTTCTTGGAGAAGAATCTGCATCATTAAGACCAAGAAGCCTTAATTCGGTCTTGCAGTAAATTCCTGATAAAGTGTCTGAGAGGCACATAAATCTGTTGCGTTCGTTCTATGCAGCACTTGGGTTTGTCCTAAGTCGGACTAATATGCTGAGCTGCTGTTAGCCCCTGTAAATAATCCATTTTATTTTATTTTACTTGTTTTGTTGAAACTAGTGTTCCAGCAAGTTTGCTGAATTGATTCATGTGGTTATGAATAAACCTCTATTCTTTGTTAACTAGTGTTAACTGGCGACCTGATCTATTCAATATCTGTCCTTTAGAGTTAATTTTAGCCGCAATTGACTGAATTACATGCGTCTTTAGGGAAAGCAAGCCAATATAAATCCAATTAACAAATTATTAAACTCATTAGCTGAAGACCCACGTAACAATGGTGATATCTTGCCACGATCTCTGTAATTAATTAATTAGCTTATGCTAGCTATCCCAAGGAGATATAAAGAACTTGTAAAATTAAATACAAATTAATTTAAAGATAAAAGTTAGATCATATTAATTTCACGCGATATTCTCCCAAGAAAAGGATACAGGCCAAGGTAAGTAATATTAATATCATTGTTATATGAAGAAGATAGAGTAGATAGGAAAATTTGCAGTAAATGAACGCATTTACAATTTATGAATAGGTAAAAAAAAAAAAAAAAAGATACAGAGTCAGGCCCGCATTCCGGTGAGGATTGTAGCAGATTTATTATTTTGCTATTCGCCAGCCAAAGAGTAATGCATGATATTAAATTTCTGGCCTAGGTAGCTTATTGCATGACAAAGAACAGGGAGAGCATGTGCCTAGCACTTCTCTTATAGGGTAGGACTGACAATTTCATAAGTGCATAGGATATCACAAAGGAACCGTGGAAATCCTAGAGAGAGAGAGGCCACCGATTGAGAGTCATGAAGAGAATTACTTTTCCTGAGATGAAATCATATTAAATTTATTTTCCATTAATAATGTAAATAGCTGTATCAGTGTTTAATTTCACAATTTGCCTTTTACATTAACGTAAATCAGGCCTGTAAGAACATCACATATCCATTCCTTTGTATAGTGAAGGGCCCCACAGTAAATATGGCCGACATCTGTAGGAATTAATCATGACGCCGAAAAAAAAAAAGAGAAAATCAAAACAAATTTGTTTTCCATCTTTATAATGTAAAATAACACACATTTGTGGTATTTTAAGTTAAAACTTGCATTCCCACATATAATAAGCCTCATTCGTTTTTAAGGGGAATTCGAGTGTTTTGTTCTTTTGTATTGTAGTAACATAGGAAAGAAAGGCGGGATATCGTGTATTCCTCAGCCAATTGGCGTCACCGTGAATTGGCCCCCAGTAGAACCGTTTTTTTAGCCATCAGAAGTGAGTGGTCACATGATTCGTCCGCCATCTTAAAGGGGTTGCCCGCGAACCCGTAGCCGCCATCTTAAATCTTTGGTGTTGGTGTAAACAAGACGGGCATTGTGATTCCCCTGCGTGACGTCACGAGCAGACGTCTCTCATTCAAAAAAAATCTTCCATTCATATGTACTGACGAACTACTTTGCGAAGCATAGGACTATCGCACTCACAAATCTTTATAAAAAATAAATACTTCAATTAAAGGGAAACTAGATACATATAATTTTATGCAACGTGTTTAAGAACAAAAAAAGTTAGCCAGTTAGTCAGGAATATAAAAAGCTAGGAAATATAAAGGAAGTTTTTACACAAATATACATCTTAGCAGGGAATTAAATGAAAAGAAAATCAAAAGAAACTCAAGATAATTTAATAATACTTACAAGTACAAAAATTAGAGAATATTTCGAAGAATTAATAAGAGCATGCTGTAATAGGGCACGCTAATATTGGCCGATAATCCATTATCTAACATAGCCAAATTAATCAGAGTTTTCAAGATAAGAAAACCTGCTAGTATTCATTGAAATTTTCCTTCTTTTTCTCTTATTTCTCACACAATGAAAACTTTGCTTACACAAGTGTGTTAGTACTTGCTTCATTTTCTTTTTTCTTTCTCTTGCCTTCACTCTCTTAAGCGTTTAAGTAGCTGAGTGTACGGGCCAACATAGAAAAAAAAAACATACCTCTGTCCCACAAATAGTAGAGGATAAGTTAAGAAATAAACACAGTTATTGACAACTGTCCACCACGAGTGGGGTCTATTTATCCATACTTAAGCATAAAAGCCTTCCTCCCTCTGCATGAAAAGAAATGGCAGCTAGTACTAGGAACTAGTCACCCACAAGTGCCAAAGCAACCAAAATTGAGTCTTCTTTTCCACAGTGCCACTAACCTGAAGCACTGTCATAACCCACTAAGCATTTACCTATCTGTTTCCTCCTACGTTTTCTTTTTCTCCTACTTATTAATTATGCTCTGCTTGGGCAGAGTGCATTTCCCTTTAGTACAATTAGTTGTACTCCAAAAGAGTGTTGATTCCTAGGAACACACTGGCACCAGAGTGCCACCAAAGATAAAAAGTCCTTGAGATACAGAGTGCCATAAGTGTGACCTTTGCATGGCACACTCAGCCACAGTGCCACCTTATTGAAAAAGTGCCACACCACCGAAATGTCACCAAATCTGAGGGACATTCCCCCATTTCCTAAGTAATTCCAGTCGTCCAAGGCAGACGATCTGACACATCCTGACCCACCAGAACCATAGCAACAGAACATAACAGAACCTTCATGGATCTGGGGAAGGAGGTAGGTCTCATGGGCCAGGATCTCACCAAGTGGGTGAAAGAACAGCTGGATGACTTGGCCAAGCAAGAGAGGAAGGAAAGAGAAGAACAAAGAAAGTATGAATTAGCCCTCAAGGAAAGTGAGCTAGCCCCCAAAGAAAAGGAGCCCGAGCTGGAGAAGGCAGAAAAGGAGAGTGCTGAAGCTATGGCTACCCAACAAACCTCCAACCCCACACCTGCTGCACCAAATGCTCCAGTATTAAGCATTAATATCCTTGTCCCCAACTGGACTGAGGAAGAGGCAGGGGCATGGTTGGAGGAAATAGAGAATCTCTTTGAAAACTATAGCACCACCAAAACAGAGAGGGCCTTAATTCTTGCCAAGCACATGGAAGGCAAAGCTGAGGCAGCCCTCCTCTCACTGGAGAAGAGTTAGAGGTGATATGGTTGAAGTTCGTAGGGTCATAACAAAAGCATATGAAATAACCCCGGAGAAATGGAGACAGAGGTTCCGAGGTCTTGCCAAGGAAGTTGGCTGTTCCTGGACAGAATTGGGCCTGTCACAAGACCCAGTCTGGTACACGCTGGTTCGACTCCCTGTCATGCACCACATTCAAGGACCTGCTCAATCGGACCATGCTGGAGGATCTTTTCCAATGTTTGCCTGGGCCTCTTGCTGTGTATGTCAATAACAAGCAGCCCACAACACTTATAGAAGCCTGTCGTATGGCCGATTCCTGGGAAACCTACAACCAGTCCCACAGAACATCTCAATGGCACACAGTGCCACCCAGGTACCTCTCAGGCTTGACTCACCTGAAACACAGACTACCTAGCAAGCTTACATGCACCCACTGTAAAAAGGTGGGGCACACTGAATCTGATTGCCGCTACAAGTTGGGCACCATTATGCTGCCTCCTACCAAAAACCAGAGCACCTCCCCACCTATTTCCACTCAACCTTCTCCAACAACAGTCACTGCAGGTAACTGAGCCCCCATAAAGGCCCCTTTTAATCCTGTGGTGCTGCCGGCCACCATAGTGCTGGACATCCAGCCTGCCCAAATCATGTCCCAGCCACCAAGTTCGTCAACTTAATAAACACCTTATTCTCAGCAGCTGGCCCACAGACGATAGCTCACCCTGAGAGGTTGGATACCCAGTTCATACTGGTGGCACCCCTTAATAGCTCTAGCTTGCCTGTGGCCCTACCGGTTATGGTAGACACTGCAGCTGACATTAGCCTGATTGGCAGGCCCCAAGTGCCAGCCATTGCCACTGTTGATGAGCAAACTTGGTGGGAGATGAAATGGGTAGAGGGCCATACTAAAACATTCCTACAGTCGAGCTCCAGGTCATGACACCTTGCGGCATGCTACCCCACTGCCTTGGAGTAGTGAGTGGAATCAGGCCCGGAGTGGAATTCCTATTGGGTCAGGGCCTCCTCTGGAGAAGCCCATCCCCAACGCCACTCCGCCACCATGATACCTCCGCAATGGAGGCATCGACTGTTGGATCACCAAACAAGAGCACAGTAACTTTGACTGGCGTGCCACCAAAACAAGAAGAAATACCTTCCACCTGAAGTGGTCAATGGAAGGGCACACACCGTGCAATTTCATTCCTAGTCCTCCCTCTGCACGAAAGGACACTAAAGTGAAGCAGTACCGTTGTAGAGTGTGCAAGGTGACAGGCCACTCCACTAATTAGGAGGGCTGCCCAAAGAAGCAACATGCATTGGATGCCCCAAATCAAGAATCTCCAAGAGACTCCAACCTCCAGCTGGGACAGGAATCTCTGTCTCAGCCCAACTCAAGCCATCTGCGAGATATTGCATCTCCGGACTCTTTGTCAGGCATGCCTGATCAACAATCTCTGCCAGTGCCACTTGCGAGCTCTGAACAGTGCCACGCTCTGTTTGTCTCAGACACTGAGCAACCATTAGATTTGGACCCTGTGCCTGGCCCTACCATGGTGCCAAATCCAGATCCTGAGATGGATCCTTCTATGGGAGATCCAGGAATCTTCACAGCATTGATCTTAGCAGCATGTGAGCCTCCGGCACCCGACACTTCTTCCTCACCACATCCGTCCCCAGGGGATGAACCTCTGGTGGATTGAACCACTAAACCTTCTCTGGGACACCAGGAACTGGCCTCCCCAGATGCTGAGACCGTTCTTGCTCTGGTTGTCGCAGCGGCCGATGTAGGGAACCCTCCAGTAGCCTCTGAGCTTACCCGTGACTTCGCACCTGCTAGCCCTTCTGGCCTTTCCCCAGAGTCGGTGCCCTCATTCCTCCCAGGACTATCATAGATAGGCCTTGGAGGAACCCGAAGAAGAAGAAGAAGAAGAAGAAGGGGCGGAGGAGAGCCAAGTAGTTATAAGAGCCACAAGTTCACCCTGGCACTCTTGCCTCCTTGGCACAGTGCCTTTCCATCTCAGAGTCATCCTGGCTCCTGCCCAGAGGAGGTAGCCAGAGTGATCTCTGCCTTAGTAACAGCCTAGACCATCAGTAGTAGTAGTAACCTTGTCATTTAAATCTTGTCATGAGCATCAGTAACTAAGTAAGTATAACTTGTGAAGCCAGTAATTGTAAGTATTGCGAATAGAGCCACTGAGCTCATGACACACTTAGCATAATACCTCAGGTGAGGAAAGCATTTTTCATATAAAAAACTCATTTAAAGAACTCAGGTTACTTCTTTGTTTACCGTGATTGTACATTCTACTGTAAGAAATTGTTTACTGGTAAAAATATTGTAACTTAGCTAATTCATTGTCAATTACATTGGTGCTACAGCATTGTTCTAACGTACTATGTCATGAAAGATACAATTGAATGTACTATTTGTCTAGGACTAAATATCACAATCATCAGAGGTAGCATGTAAATATCCTTAGACACCTGAGTAGTGACAGGATTCTGTAGAAAGTAAGTGATTAAAGCTCATATCCCGAGCTCGTATCTAGAGTCAGGCAAAATCTGTTCAGGGAAAAGATTAAAGTAATTAAGGCAAACAGGTTGCTTAATACAGGCCTTCACACCCGAAAGGCAGTGAATGCCTTTGTAAGGGGTGGGAAGCTGTTTAAATATTCCCTGGTCGACCTCTCTTCCTTGCTTCTTAATTGAATAATAAAAATTTGTCTTTTGTTAAAATAAGAGGGCAGACAATGTAGGTTGTTAGTATGCAAAGACATATGCAATGTCTATGGAAAGGCTTCATTCCTTAGACTATGGGCTGAGATGAATCCGAGTCGGGCAGTAGAGTCTCTGTACCAAGAAATATTGTGAAACGATAAATGCATGGTTATTTCATCAGTCCATAGAGCTGTGAATGTGAGCGCTAACAATACCCTGTATTTTTGATTAACAGAGAGATTTTGGTAACCTGACCTTGAATTAACTTGGAGCAAATTTGATTTCAAATTTGTTGGTTACTTTGGTATTGTACTTGTATGATATTCGGTCATTTATTAAAAGAAAGTCTCTCTCTCTCTCTCTCTCTCTCTCTCTCTCTCTCTCTCTCTCGAAGCTTTCCGTGTAATTCGTCAGGTTTAGTAGGCTATATCATATTCATAGTTAATAAACATCAGAAAATAGTCATCGGGTATTTGCAATAAGAATAAGGAAAACCCCAAAGAGTTAGAGTCAAGTTAGTTTTCTCTTTCCCAGCTTGTGAATAGTATATTGCAGTCTCTTCGTCGGGTAAAGAGCACTTACCCAACACGCTTATATTTTTTCCATTCCTTCCATTTTTATATGCATTTTATGATTTGTCGCGGCATTGTGTACAGCATTTTATGCAAATCAAGGCTATTAATAAAACAAATATAGAATTCATTATACTTTTGTTAGTTCTTTACATGCAAATATTTACCTATGATCATATTTGTTTCATATAAAACAATTTCTTCTCTATATTAATCCTAATCTCTTTACAATTTCATTTTCAGCGTGACCTTTTTTCCAATTGCGTGCCTTGATGGAGCTTTTGTACAGGAGCCAAAGGGTATTTTGGGGGTTGAAAGGGCCCCGAAATCACCTAACTGATTTTGCTGGGGGATGCTGGGGCATATTTTTAGTAAGGGTAGACATTCTCAAACCTGGTAAATTTGCTTGTGGAATCACACACAGTAAGGTGATGACGAGCTATCATTGTACTTTGCTCCCCAATATGTGTAACGGAACATAATGGGTTGTGTTTCCCACTCCAGCTTGCATACACAATTCTTGTAGTCAATGGCCTTTCAAACATCAGAATCATTGGATAGTTGGCATAATTCTTGTTGAACGTTAAGCTCTGAAACTGAACTGATGTCCTTGATGGAAGACATGCATGACATCATTTTAGGGCCAACACCCATTGCACTTACAACTACAGTCTTCTGGTAGGTCTGTTGTAGGATGATTTCTTGAAGCAAATGCTGCAGCTTTACTTTATTAGTGGGAGAAGCCCAGAAAGCATCCATTGAAACTGGGAGATGTGTTTCAGCAGCAACTACCTCTAAGTGAATAAGCTTGCAGCAACTTCTGGACCTCTCATTGTTCTTGACAGACCCCTCAAATATGTATCAAAAGTGAAGTCAGTGCAACTGGAACCACTGCATAGTCCCTGTGCCATATTAACAAAACTTTTACAAAGTTCACCAAATGTCTTTACAGGAGCGGTACACATTCAGTGTAGATAACCCATCACATTCATTATGCTGGTGGTACTAACATCTGTCCATTCTGTTGGCTGGGTATAGTCATCTTTTTGAAGACTCTTCAAGTTCATTACTCAAATCACTTTTATTTGGTTTAGCCATCAGCCCCTCTCCATCAAACAGATAGCTGTTTTCCACTAAATCAAATTTTAACAAGTTTTTTATATCAACTTGCGGACACAGGCAACATCAGACGTTTTCCGAGTCTTTGCTAGCTGCCGCTTGCAGTACTTCTATTCAGCTTGATCTGTTTGTTTCAAAACTTTGTTTGATTTAAATGTTTTTATATTATTCCTATGAATTGTATCAAATATATCCCCTTGTTTGGTCACAAATATTTCGGTTTGGAATGTTTCATACAGCTTGGGAGATTTTGTTTCAAGTTGCAGCAAGTCTTCACATATATCTTGAGGCATAATTTCCTGTGTGATACTATTGTGGAGCTTCTTAGTCTTATCATTTGCAGATACGACAACTGCATTTTCTTGATTTTCCATGTATTTCATAATGTTCTGAACAATGACCTCAGATGACCTCGTAGCAGTAAAATTGAACTCTTGCTTGAGTTGAACTTTTGTGGCCGATGGAATGACACCACTAATTTGACACTGGAAGTTGTGGACTGCCATCCTTTCATGATATATAATTTCCCACTGTGCAACAAAATGTTTTCACTTTATGTTCCCAATGACTCCCCCAATATTCTTTTGTGATCTGTTGATTGCCTGCCCGAGGCACATGTCAGCACCAATAGCTGAAAACTTGCCCTCAGTCTTCTTGAATACAAATTTACCTGCCATAAAATTCTGATGTACAGCAGGAGCTACCTCGGGCAACTGTCTCATGTCTTCCAGATAAATGGAGGCACACCTTATATAATTTATACGGTTACACATAGCAAACAGTGGTAGCACTGCTTGGACACTCGTCAAATGTAGGTCCAAGTCTCCTTCTCAGTCAGCTCTAACGAGATCCCTAAGAACCTAGACCATTTGAGCAATATATCCCAAAATTTGAATGTCTCAGATTTGGCACCCCTCTCTGACCTAAAATGTCTGCAAAGGTTGGTCCTAGTGGACTTCCCATGGCCATGCCTTCTATTTGTTTAAACAGTTTTCCATTAAATACAAAGGGCCTGTCCGGCACTGCTAGTTCTAAGAATGACTTAAAAAAGGGGCGATAAAATTTACAGTAAACAGAATCAGGATTAGAAAGAACTTTTCAAGGATAATAGTAGTAGTTTCTCTAATGGAAACATTTGTAAACAGTGATTCTACGTAGAGACTGGTCATAAATAAATAGGAATCTTGATACAAGATACTGTCTTTGAATTGTTCTGAATTTTTTAAAGGTATATTGGTTAGTCGTCAAGGGTTTGAAAAGGGGTACAAGGAATTTCGCTTGCTTACAGTTTGGGGCATTGTGCGAAGCAAGAATAGGGTGAAGGGGAACATGGTTTTGTGAATTTTGGGAGGGCCATACAGAATGCCAAAAGAGGAGCCAGTAGAAAAGAGATCTTGCTTTACCTTTTCTCGTTTTCCTATATTTTAGTGTTGCAGAAACCTATTGGTTTTGTATCTTACTTTAAAAATTGCTTGATAATTTGGCAATCCTATTTCTTGAAATTCTTATGTGCTCCCTGGAGTAGCACATCCTTGACGAATACCCCTTGGCCTATCGCCCTCTACCTATGCAATTCTCCACCTAGGTAAAGGATAAGAATTAATCTTTCTATAATCGAAACATAACTGACGCTGGTCACCCTCTTTCTTAGCGAGGACCACAGGAGAACTCCATGAACTACTACTAGGTTTTATTAGGTTATGATTGAGCATATAATTTACCTCCGATTGAACGAAGTTCCTCTTGAAAGAATTCAGCCTGTGAGGACATTGCTTGATAGGAGTAGCCTTACCAATATCAACATCATGCTCTAAAAGGCTAGTGTACCAGAGGCATCCAAAAACAAGGCTTTAAATTCATTAATGAAACTTACCAATGACCTGACTTGTGCCTTCTCTAAATGTTGGAGCTTATCCTGTAAATTATCAAGTGTCAACGAATTTTCCAATAGACTACTTAACTCTACTGGATTTTTCAAAGTGTCAGAATCAAACTTATCTATTACTACTTCTAAATCTAAGGGGATGTCCACTATGGCTACAGGGTCTAATCTACTCTCTCCATCTACAAATGGTTTTAGCAAATTCACACGGCAAATGTGAGTTTCTCTCCTCTGAGGCATTTCTATGGCATAATTAAGTTTGCTCAACGTTTTCACAAGCTTTCAGGGACCTGAACATCCAGCCTTTAACATATTCCCTGGGAGTGGGAGAAGGACCAACACCTTAATGAAACTTACCAATGACCTGACTTGTGCCTTCTCTAAATGTTGGAGCTTATCCTGTAAATTATCAAGTGTCAACGAATTTTCCAAGAGACTACTTAACTCTACTGGATTTTTCAAAGTGTCAGAATCAAACTTATCTATTACTACTTCTAAATCTAAGGGGATGTCCACTATGGCTACAGGGTCTAATCTACTCTCTCCATCTACAAATGGTTTTAGCAAATTCACACGGCAAATGTGAGTTTCTCTCCTCTGAGGCATTTCTATGGCATAATTAAGTTTGCTCAACGTTTTCACAAGCTTTCAGGGACCTGAACATCCAGCCTTTAACATATTCCCTGGGAGTGGGAGAAGGACCAACACCTTATCTCCAATCTTAAACAAATGAAACTTGGTACTAAGTCATATCGAAATTTCATTTGAGATTGGCTGGCTACTAAATTATTCCGAGCAAACTCCCAGGCTCTTCGTATTTTCTCCTGTAAATTAGATAAATAGCCAGTAACATTAACTTCAATATTACTAATACCTCCTAAATGTTACTTCACCACATTGAGGGGGCCACACACATTATGCCCAAACACTAACTGAAATGGGGAAAGGCCTAGAGATTCACTGGGCATGGACCTAGTAGCAAAAAGAGCATGCAGGAACTCTTTGTCCCACTCAGTACCATACTCATGACAGAATTTTATTAACACCGATTTTAAAGTTTGGTGAAGATGTTCTACCTAAGCTTGACCCTCTGGGTGGTAGGGCAAAGACGTAATATGTTTTACCCTGAGCTCAGACATTATCTTTCTGAAAATCCTACTTGTGAAATTCCTACCACAATCACTCTGTAGGAACTTCAGGATACCAAATTCAGTGAAGAAGTTTACTAAGGCCTTGGTTGCCTTTTCCACCTTTACATTCCTCATTGGGATAGTTCCAAGATACCTGGACATCTTATCTACTATTTTTAGGAAATACTCATATCCTCCATGCATCTGTGGAAAGGGTCCAACTACATCTGCGATAACTTCCTTGAAAGGTTCTCCCACTGAAGGAATAGGAATCAGCGGTGCCTTACACATCTTCTGGTTAGGTTTGCCTGCCAGTTGGCACACCTGGCATGACAACACAACCTTTTCACATCTTGGTACTTACCTAGGCAGAAATATAACTCAGCTAATTTCTGGAAACACTCTCATACACTGAAGTGTCCTGATAAACTGCTCCCATGAGCCAAACTCAATAACTTTTCCCTATACCTTTTGGGAACTAATAACTGCTTTTTAACTTCTACCTTATCGGCATGAACCTCCCTGGCTCGACTGACCATGTATAATAAATTGTTGAATCTGTAAAATAAAGGTTTAGCAATATTGTCAAAATCAGGTATGTCATCGTCAGAGTGAAATTCTCGATTCTGAGCCCAATATACATAGTCTAAATTCAAATGTTCCCTACTTTCCAGTTCCATTATATTTTGATTTCCTATCTCATCAAAATTAATATCTAAATTTTCTACCTCTTTGGTGCACGAATGTGTTGCTACACCAACAGGTTTTATATATTATAAGTACCTGAATGAGAGGTTAAGGTTAATAATGGGAAGGGACATATTTCCTTCCTAGAAGCAAGATCTTTAGTATATAGGCAATCAATACCATGGACAGGCAAACTGTCTACCACAGCAAACCTAACCTGCCCCTTAAACATTCTTGCCATCAAAAAAAAAGTCTCGATTGGATATGAATTCACAGTATCCAGGAAGCCGCCAACACGACAAATTCGTTATTCAAATACACATGATCCAGGGCATAGCACTAAGAACAATTAACAAGTAAGCTGCTCCAGTATCTCTCAAGATCTTAATTTTCTTACCTTTCCCACTTGGAGAACCTAAAAATAGATTGTTGTTAAATGTATATTTGGAGAGTATCATTCACTGATTACCCTTATTATTATTAGGGGTATCTTCTGGGGACTCTGCCTTTTTACTGACAGTTTTGGTAACTACCATCAATGACCATTTATTTCCTCTATCCAGTTAGCTTTTCATGGCATTACAGTTCATGTTTACATGACTCTTCTGTTGCACCAAAAGCAAAAAACTACATTTCTACCCAAATTATTTCTGATATCATTAACAGGACAATTGTTAGTATTTTGGAAAACCTGGTTCCTATTAACATTATAATTACTATTCTTAACACTAAAATTGCTATTAACCCAGGGATTACTCATACTACCACTACTACTACGACTATATCCCTGGCTAACATTATTATTATTCCCTGTATCTTTTCTATTACCTAGGCTGGAACATAGCCAATTGTTACCACTATCACTTAATTTACTTGAGGGCATCAATTTACCCTCATGACGATGAGTCAGTACATACTCATCGTTGGCTATTGCCACCTCCTGTAAGATGTCTAATTTAAGTTCCCCCAAATGAGTTCGAAGGTTCCGAGATACAGAGAGTTTAGATTCTTTGACCAACATGAGTTCCCTCAATTTGTTGAATTGGTAACCTCTCTGGACTTGAGCCAGTCATCAAAATATTGCTCCTTCTTCTGGGCAAATTCTACATACTTGTAATCTTAAGTTTTCCTGAAATTTCTAAACTTTTGGCAGTACACCTCAGGTACTAAATCATACCCTTAAGTATGACTGCATTAAAGTTCATAATCTGCAGATAACTCTTTATTAAGCACATGATAGACTCTTTGGGCCTTACCCTTAAATCTATACTGGACCAAAGTGATCCACATATACACAGGCCATTCTAGTTTCTATGCGACCCGTTCAAATGAGCTGAAAAACTCCGACATGCTAGCCTCATTAAAATTACAGACTAATTCTAATACCCCATTAAGTTAAATTTACCGTTCTTATGAGGCCCTTCATGAGAATCAACATCACTAACTTCTTTTGGTTTTAACTCTAAATTCAATTGCAAAATCATTACATCATGAGCCCTTTGCTCAATTTCATGTGCCCTTTCTTCCTCCCTCTCAGCAGCCTGGAATTGGAGAGCCTGATACTAGAGCTCCCTAATTCAGCTTGCCCCCTCAATACCAGGAGCTTCACCTCTGAGGGGTCCTCATTATTATCTACTCCACTCTGATCCTACCTATCCACTGATACATTTTTCCTAGCTAGGGCTTCTTTCTGGTACCTTCCTAACTTCAGTGGACTCTCCAAAAGTTCTCCTAAACAAATTTATTTTGACATTCTTAACTCTCAAGGGACGGGCTAAATATATATATATATATATATATATATATATATATATATATATATATATATATATATATATATATATATATATATATATATATATATATATATATATATATATATATATATATATATATATATATATATATATATATATATATATATATATATATATATATATATATATATATATATATATATATATATATATATATATATATATATATATATATATATATATATATATATATATATATATATATATATATATATATATATATATATATATATATATATATATATATATATATATATATATATATATATATATATATATATATATATAATAGCACACCCCTAGACCAGGCAAACTTTAAGTTTGGCCAATTCAAGAAAAAAAAACACTTCAAAGGAAAGAGGAGATATGCAAGTACACATGATGTAAGAAAAAAAAAAAACATTTTCTGTACTTTCCACGAGAAGTTGAAAGTGAATATTTACAACCCTGTGCAGGGCCTCTTTTCCAATTGCACATGGTGTAAGAATTTTTTTTCTGTACCTTCCACGAGAAGTTGAAAGTGAATATTTACAACCCTGTGCAGTTCCTCTTTTCCAAGACACTCATAAAAATATGCTAATTTCACAAAGTTATACAAGTTTTTTCTAATAATTTATTTTATTTTATTTTGTAAATTATAATTACAGCTCATGCAATATCATAACAGGTAATAACTAAAATCAGTAGCAAGTTCTGGGTATATTTATTATAAAATATTTATGAGATTTACTGAGATGGGGGAGATGCAGTAGCTTATTGTGAAGTTTAAATGTTTTTTCTGAGATTTCTTTCAATTTTCCTTATGAAATTACAATTATAGCTGACATATTATCATAAAAGATAAGAACTAAAGCCAACGGCAATCCCTGGGTATATTTATGAGCAAATATATTAAAAGATGTCATGGGGTACAGAGAGGCAATACATTACACTATGAAGTCTGAAGGCACACTGATCCCCCTAGTCTTGTGCTGAGCTGCACACTGATCCCCCTAGTCCTGTGCTGAGCTACTACAGTTGCCATAGGTCATTTATGGACCATTGAGGTGATATGAACATCTTTCTGGCTAAACTCATCCAAATCGTATGGCATGCAATATTAATACTCATATGAGTTAGCCAGTCCATCACTCAAAACCTGTTATAGATCCTCAAATGATCATGTTTGTCCATTAAGGGAGGGAAAAATTCCAAGTCCTGAGAGACTCAAAAAAATTCTATGAAGCACAAGGCGAGAATTTCTAATTCCTGTGGAAAACCCAAAATTAAGTCCTTTTGAGACATTATATTAGTGTATTTCACACACATCTAAGCCCTTACCAGACTGATCATTCTAGTTCATTAGAACAACTCCTTAATTTCATGCTACAGCCGGCCAAGTCCGAGCGGGACATAAAATCCAATTACATCTTCCGAGACATAATAAATTTTAACAAAGTCTCCTCAGACTTATTGATCAACTGTCTTATTAAGACAGATCCATTCTCCTGCAGTCTGAACAATTGAGTGTTTCAGATTCCTGCAATTGAGTCTTTTCAGACGTATTTGATTCGTTAGAAAGTCCAGTACGTATAACCATTATTTCAAGATGGCAAATACCAGAGCCCAACAAAACAAGGACTTCAAATTCTACATGTCCACTGGAAAGGACATGGGACTATCGGGGCAAGATCTGAGAGACTGGGTTCAAGAGCGAGTGGACGATGCCAAGGCGGAGAGGGAGAGAGAACGTGTGGAGAAGGAGAAAGAACGTGCGGAGAGAGAGAAAGAGAAAGAATTGCCCAAGAGAGACGAGAAGACTTAGAATGTCAAGAACGGGAGAAAGAATGGCAGGTGAAAAAGAAACAATGTCAAGAACGAGAGAGAGAGAACGTGAAGAGAGAGAAGGAGAGAAAGAATTGCCCAAGAGAGAAGAGAGGATCTAGAACGGGAGGAGTGAGAGCGACAGCGCGCCCATGAGCTCCAGATGTTACAATGACAGAACGCCACTCCACCTCCTGCGGTGAGAATGAATGCCCTCAGCCAAGCTCACTCATTCATGCCAAAATGGACAGAGTCCGAACCTAAAGTATGGCTTGAAAGGACCGAACGAGTCCTGGAGTGCTGTGACCTCTCCCCCGCGGAACTCTCCCTTGTTCTCACTAAATTCCTGGGCGGAAAGGCCCTCATTGCCTACCACACCCTTTCGGCAGAAGACAGGGTAAACTGGGAAGCCGTACACCAAGCAGTTACGAAGGCGTACGAGATTACCCCCGAGCGGTGGAGGAGACGTTGGAGAGAGCAGCCAAGAGAAGCAGACCAGACTTGGTCCGATTGGGCATACCATTCAGAGCGGGCATTAGCAAAATGGCTCGATTCCGAAGGAGCCATGAGTGCCGCTGAGGTACTTGAAAAATTTAAGTTTGAGCATTTCCTGCACTACACCCCTCCTGCCCTCGCCACTCATGTAGTGGAAAAAGCCCCAGCAACCCTCACTGAGTGTTGCCAGATAGCAGACATGTGGGAGACTCACCACCCTCAAGAAGGATGTATGGGGCGGAAGATAAATCCCCCGCCCCTCCTTGGAGGATGTAATTCCCACAAAAATGGGAACTCAGGCAAGCCCCTAACTAGCCATTATTGCAAGAAAATGGGGCATTCCTCTAAACAGTGCCGGAGTAAGAAACCGGCGCCTCTCTCCCCCAGAAAACCACCCAATAACTTGCCTGCGCCCTCCACAGGGGCAACGTGGAAAGACTTCAGCCAGACCTTTTGCACGGCGTGCAAGGTTTATGGCCATTCTTCCACATGGGTGAAATGCCTGAACAATAATAAATCAAATACTCCCGCCTTCGCCTTGGCCGTCACAACTCCCAAGTCATTAGGCCCTCCTGCCGAAGGCCCCATATATGTGGCCCCTCCACAAGGCAGCTACCCCGCACGCTGAGTCACGGCATTCGAGGACTCGGGCGCGCAAATCTCCCTCATCCGAAGGGACAGAGTTCCCTATGGAGCTATCGTCAATAGATGAAAACTCGCCACGATTGAGGTAGTAAATCAGTTTAAAATGAGACTCCCTACGGTCCAATTGAGAGTCACGAGACCTCAGCAATCCAAAATTTGCAATCTTGCCGTAGCAAGCCATCTCCCCGGAGGCTATGATGTCATCCTGGGACAGGACTTTCAGTCCCCACAGAAATCACAACAATCTAAGGGTCCACATTCCCCAACTCATTCCACGGGCACGAGTAATCCTCCCCCGCTTCTCCCTCAGTCAAGACTGGTGCCCCCTGGGTACCAGGAGGATGTGTAGTCCCTACCCGTGCCACCTAAGTACGATGTACAGCGGCCCCCTCAATCGGTTTCCAATCCTTTTCCAGTGCCCGGCCCTGCCTCAGTGCCAGTGCCAGGGCCCTAATCGGATCTCCCTCCCGGAGATGCCAAATTCCTGCCGGCGCCACTTGCATGCACCTAGCAGTGGCAAGCTTCGTCCGTCCTGACCGACGAGCACAAGAAACCTCTGATAGTGCCTGACTCTGCCCTAGTGCCAGCACCAGAGCACTACCCAGATCTCCATCAAGGGATCCAACTCAGGACCCCCTCTCTTCTCCCAGCCTGGCACCGCTACCAGCGTCGGTAAGAGAGACGGTTCCTCTCGTCCACAGCGGAAGCTCACCTGCAGGTGCGGCCTCGCAACCTGTGCCTGAGCTGGTCATTGATACTTGCGAGCCATTCACGCCGCCCCTGACTGCCTCCTCTCTGCCTTAGTCCGTCGCCGATGCAATTGCAAGTCAGGATTCTGCCATCTCTCCCTTGGCCAATGAACTCCAAGAGCTGCAATGGATCATGTAGAACCAGCACGGAAGACTCCTGCATCAGCTGTCACAGCAGAAGGCCGAGGTGGCCCTCCATGCCGCCCTCCGGTCTTGGGCCCTCCACTTCCCCGGCCGAGGATGACTGTCCCATTAGGAAAGGTTCGAGGTGAAATTACCACGGGCGTGGGAATTTCCAGGTAGTTTACAAAGAGCTCTAGAGCTTCCCTGGCACCTGTACCACCATTTCATTTTTCGAAGGTCTTGGCACCTCTAATCCAGAAGGGGATGTCAGGTCCTCCAGTATCTTCTTCCGTTCCTCAGGGACTTCTATCCCTTATCATTTCCTATTTAATCCTTTTCTTAAATTATCCCCACAAGAGGCAATTAAGTACGGGATACCATTCCCCGCAAATGTATAAATCATTAAGAATAACAGAGTGGGAAGTGGCATGCCCTTGCGCCCGTACCTTGGCATAGACCGTGCGTGTCAGCTCTTCCTGAAGGAGTCGCGCCCTTCGGGTGCACTTTTCTCGCTCTGGGGTTGAAGTGATAGTCCGGGCCGTAATTTATAGGTGAAGGACAATAAATTCCCGCCTAACACAATAAAACCCTCACTCTATTTCCGTAGCTCTTCTGCCAATATCATTTACTCTTTTAGTTATTTATTTATCTTTCTTTTAATGAATCACGAGTCATAGACTCTTGCCCTTGTGATTTTAAATGCCCTTTTCATAAGCTCCGAGAGACGTGTCCCGCCCTTCATATGCGGTCACGTTTTCATTCGTAACATCCAGTTAATTTTTCCTTTTGTTATTATTATTATTTTTTTTCTTTTTCCCCTTCCCTTCGTTCTAAGAACTATGTTTTGTCCTAGACCCCACGTCTTTTGTCTGCCCACCCCGTCATAACATTGAGTGTCCATTTATAGCTTGTACCCGAGTGCGGGCAGTGGACGCATAAAATTAGCGTAGTTTAAGGTTAGCAAATTAAAACTCGCGAATACTCTCACTCGCCTACAACTGTCAAAAACCCCAGAGTAAGGGCCGAGTTGGTGAATTAGGTATAGCCATTACAATATAACATAAGGAAATGCCATTTACAAAAATAAAAGCTGTTTTATCATTTATACAGCCTCTTCAAGGCAGACTGTACTAACTGCATGCCTTGTTGATTTAGAATTAAGGAACTTATATGTAAATTAATTCTTAAATTTGGTCTCCTGCCTCCAAATTATCTTGTCCTCGTAATCTTAAAGTAATGTATACCGTAAACTTGAAGAAATTAATGGGCCATGTTAAAGTACTTTAGTATTAATGTGATGGAAGTACCTTCTATTTTGTGTGAGGATAGAGTAAAGTAAAAGTTTTTCCATTTCTTGTTGGGAGAAGAATACAGTAAATCAGCTGTGCAGACTGCTTGGATATCAACATACAAGCCCGAATGAAGGCTCGTTATGTTTTCTTCTGTGGGAAGCTATAATAATAACTCAGCAGTCTCGCACAGTGCACCTCCCCCCACCCTAATTTTTGTTTATTGACTAGAAATCAGAGCCCACTATCAACATTCCGATCTGTCCCTTTTTACCTGGAACAGTATTGAGATGACACAGATAACAGGAGCTAGAATGATATTTTATGCCACTCCCTTTTAAGAGGTTTACCCCAACTAATCCTCTTAAGACAGCCTTCCTAAAGGCAAATTAAGCTGCCCGAATTGTCTTACACCCGCAGGACCTGGTAAGAGCACTCCCCCCCAAAATCGCTGAACAATTGGCTGTGATTCATCCTTGCACACGGCCCCTACCCCCGGCCGTGTGCCTTAAAAGGGAGAAATAAGCTAGAGAGTTAGTTAGTTATGGGAGAGAAGACAAGCAGTTAGTCTTGCTAGGAGTCGTAAGGGACAGACATACATGCGAGCGGTAACTTTGCTGAGAGCTCACCCTTCATCCCTGTCCGACTCCCAACTCCAGACTCCAGTCTCCAGTCATCCTCGAGTGAACCGCCATACGTGTGATCTCGTCCTTATTTCATCAGAGACCAGCTTCCCCTAAGGTAAAGTGGAGTAAAGGCTTTTCGGTCACGAAAGTTTGCCCTTTTGAAAGCCTGGAGTACCAGCATTTCATTTCTGTCCTTGTGCCAGTTTATCCCGTGCCATTTCCAATGTCCTGTGTTCGAGTGTAAAAGTGGTCATTCATTCCTCGAGTCTTTGGCGCCCTCAGTGCAAACTGGAGTTATAATCTGTGTTAAATTATTGCTTTACTGGCGTGTAATGTGTAAATCTCTCTTGCAGAGGGAACCATTCGCAGTGGACTCATCTTGGCCTGTGCCCTACCTTTAATCAAGACTCCCTTAGAAGGATCTTCAGGTGTTGCAAGCCTTTTATCAATTTATTTATCCATTTTCCCTTCAAATGCTTGCTTTTGTAAATATAATTCTTTAATGTAGCCCAAGTGTTTACATAACATTTCCTTATGAAGTAGAGCCTTCAGCTCCTAAATTCTCCCCTTTTCCTTATTTTTTTTTTATGATTTCCCTTTACGCAAGTCAGAACTCCAAGGCCAATTAAATAAAGTTTCCGTTGCCGGCTTGTAGAATACCATAAACCCAGGGAAATATGTAAATAAAAATTTCATATATATATATATATATATATATATATATATATATATATATATATATATATATATATATATATATATATATATATATATATATATATATATATATATATATATATATATATATATATATATATATATATATATATATATATATATATATATATATATATATATATATTGTTACGTGTGAGGGTCTTGGTTGATCATGTATTATTCAATTTACGTAATTTTTACGGCCCTGCAAACTAAGATTACACGTAACCTGCCACTTGAAGCCAAAAGTTAACCTCAAAGACAGTCGTTAATTAGCCAAAGGTCGCCAGTTAAGGGTTATTAACCTTAACAAAGAATATTTGAGATGGATTTGATTTTAAACGCAACGGTTCTTCCAAACATTCGGACGCGAGGCATACAAAGCATCGAGATTTAACCTGATTTTGCTTACCCTAAATCCTAGGTATTTTACTGGAATAACGGGGTTGAAGCTAACAATATAATAATGAGGCTTAATCTAGACTTCGTAAACACATATACAGTAAGTGGGGGATGAAGGAGGAAACAAAGAAATGCGAAATACAGAAAAAAGATAAAAGAATGGGCGAAGTTTTGAACAAAAAGCGACTTTACCTTAGGACGAACGTTGTGCGCACCAACACCGGCGGGGGGGTGGCTCTTCGCAATTGCTTCTTCACTTCACTAATAGGATAATAGACAAAGAAAGGGAGGAGAGGCCCCGTCGGACATGTGGTCTCTCCGAATGCTCCAGTCTCTCTGTCGTTCCCTGACCGGCCTGGGTCAAACCAGGCCTACAGTCATGCCTTAGGCGTCTACGCTCTGTTAAAAACATTCGCCACGAGAGACAGGAAAAAGGAAAAAAGGACCTTAGGACCACCTATTCTTAAGGCTGATATGGGAAATTTTCCTATAGGGTGGAAGGCCTAACTTACCTATCCCGTTCTCCAACGGACGTTAAGGTTTGAACTGAAGACGCTTCTAGCGTGGGACAAAGCAATTTCCCTCTCTTGATCAGGCTGATACTACTATCCCTAAATGTTCGAGGGCGAACAGCGTAAATATTTATAAAAGCTCCCCCCTTTAAGAGGGCCTTCACTCCCTTTTCGGGCGTGAAGGTCTATACTAAGCAAGCTGTTCGCCTCTCATAGGTTACTCTCCTTCCCCTGAGCAGATTAGTCCTGGTTAGCCTACCTAGCTACAGAACTACCTAACACTAGATAGGATATGAGCTATAATCACTACTTAACCTAATTCTAATAGTACTAGAAGGTGCTCACGGTTATTATAGGCTACCTCCTACAATCATGATGTGTTTTAGACCTAGCCTAGTGGTACATTCTATGATATTCCCTAGCCTAACCTATCCTAACCCGACCGTAGCACCAACATAAGAGTTAATGTTCTAACTAAATCACAACTTGGTTTATGTTTAATACAATTAATAATTACTAGTTAATTCATGAGGGTGCCTCACTGAGGTCTTAGGCCATGTGTGTCACGAGCATCGTGGCTCGTTTCACAATAGTTAAGATTACTGAAATTAGTTAGGCTACTTACATGATTACTGCGGCTCGGTGGTAAGTGGAAAGAACAAGGCTACTAAATTGATGTACCGTACTTTAAGGTGGCCTAGGCTAGGTACAAATAAAAGGAAGAGATCACACTGGCTACCTTCTCTGGGCAAGGGGCCAGGATCACTCTTAGATGTTAGGGCACTGTGCCGAGAGGGCACTAGTGCCAGGAGGAGCTTATAGCTCGGCAACTACTGGGCTCTCTTCCGCCCCTTCTTCTTCTTCTTCGGGTTCCTCCAAGGCCTATCAGTAGCTAGCCTAGCAGGTGATGAAAGCACCGACTCCGGGGACAGGCCAGAAGGGCTAGCGGGCGCGAAGTCATGGGCAACTGCAAAAGCTGCGGGAGGACTCCCTACTCCGGCTGCTGCGACAACTGGAGCGAGAGCGATCTTGCCTTCTGCATCCGAGGATACCAGTTCCTGGTCTTCCAAGGAAGGGGTACCATTTCGACCCTCCAGGGGTTCATCCCCTGGAGTCAAATTTTGCAAAGAAGAATCTTGCAAAGAAGACCACTCCGGGCCGAATTCCACCTACCACGCCAAGGCGGTGGGGTATCGTGCCCCAAGGTGTCATTACCTGGAGTTGGACCGTAGGAACGGTAATGGTGTGGCCCTCTATCCACTTCATTTCCCACCGGGTTTCTTCGTCAACCATGGCACCGGCTGGCACTTGGGCCCTAGTGATCAGGCTAATGTCTGCCGCAGTGTCTACTGTGACCGGAAGGGTCACGGGCAGGCTAGTGCTCTGAAGAGGGGCCACCGAGATGAACTGGGTTTCCAGTCTCTCGGTGTAAAGGATCCGGTGCGGACCAGCAGCAGAAAATGAAGTGCTGATTAGGTTGACAAATTTGGTGGTGGGGACATGATGTGGACAGGCCGGAGATCCAGCATTGTAGTGGCTAGCAGCCCCACAGGATTTGCACGGGCCTTTTGGATGGGCTCGGTGGCCTGCAGTAACTGTTGGAGGAGAGGGCTGAGCGTATGAATCGGGAGCGGAGTTCTGGCTGGTAGGGTTAGGCTGCTTATTAGTGCCGAGTTTGTATCGGCACTCAGCTTCAGTGTGGCCCCCCTTCTTGCAATAGTTGCATATGGTCTTGCTAGGCAGTCCATTCTTCGGGCGAGTGGAGTTCGAGAGGTAGGCCGGAGGGATGATTCGCTTCTGAGAGGTGCTATGCGACTGATTGAAAGTTTCCCACGAATCAGCCATGCGACAAGCTTCCATAAGTGTGGAGGGCTGTTTATCGTTAAGATATACAGCAAGGGGCCCTGGCACACATTGGAAAAGGTCTTCTAGCATGGTCCGATTGAAGAGATCCTCAAACGTCGTGCAGGCCAAGGAGTCGAACCAGCGAGTATCGGACTGGGTTTTGTGACATGCCCATTCCGTCCAAGACCAGCCGACTTCCTTGGCAAGACCTCGGAACCGTTGTCTCCATTTTTCTGGGGTTATCTTGTAGGCCTTTGTAATGACTCTACGAACTTCCGCCATGTTGCCTCTCTGGCTCTTCTCCAGTGAGCGAAGCGCTGCCTTGGCTTTTCCCTCCATATGCTTGGCTAGTATTAAGGCTCTCTCCGTCTCCGTGGTGCTGTAGTTATCGAAAAGAGCCTCGATCTCCTCCAGCCATGCTTCTGGCTCGTCCTCAGTCCACTTGGGGACTAGAGAATTGATGCTCGAAATTGGAGCGTTTGATGCAGCAGGTGTAGGACTGGAGGCTTGATGGCTAGCCATAGCTTCGGCATTCTCCATTTTCGCTCTCTCAAGCTCGAGCTCCTTCTCCTTTAGGGCTAACTCAGTTTCCTTGCAGGCTAACTCATGCTGTCTCCTTCTTTCTTCTCTTTCCGCTTCATACTGCCTTTGCTCGGCGTCATACACCCTTCGTTCTTCTTCATACTTCCTTCGTTCTCCTTTATACTTCCTCTGCTCGGCTTCATACTTCCTCTGCTCGAGTCTTTCTTCCTTCTCCCGCTTGGCCAAGTCGTCCACATGCTCCTTAACCCAGGTGGTAAGTTCCGAGCCGGTGAGACCTGCCGCCGTCCCCAGCCCCAGGAAGGTTTTATAATGCTCTGCTGCCATGGTTCTGGTGGGGAAGGGCGTCTAACCGGGTCGATTGGGCGTACTTGGGCAGCGAGGAAGTGTCTCTTCAATGAAGTGGCACCCTTTCAAAAGGTGGCACTGTAGTTTGGGTGTGCCGTGTACAGGTCACACTGGTGGCACTCAGTATCCCTAGGCACTGGTGCAGGTTAGGTCCCAGAAGAACCTTCTCTTCTGTGTTCCCTTTTGTTTTCTTTAGTGGCACTTATGGTGCCAATGTGTTCCTAGGGACCCTCTACTGGAGTCCAACTAGGCTATATGGGAGGAAAGGCACTCTACACCCCCTGCAGAGTGCAACAATCGAATGAGAGAGAAACTGAAGGTAAAAGAGAGAGAGAGAGAGAGAGAGAGAGAGAGAGAGAGAGAGAGAGAGAGAGAGAGATAGAGAAGTAAGCTATTCAAGTGATGACAGTGCTGCAAATTATTGGCACTGTGGAATAAAGTGAATTTGGGTTTTTTTTTTTTTTTTTTCTTTAAAGATCCTCGTGAGTGGCTGGTCCCATACCGGCCCCAGTGCTGGCCCCTTCTTTTTTCAGAGGATGAAAACTACTGTTTGCTTCGGTCTGGATAGCAGGCCTCACTCGTGATGACAGTTTATCACTGCATCGTAATTACTCTTAACTTGTCCTCATCTATTGTGGGACAGAGGTGTTTTCTTTTAATTGGTTTATTGTATTCGAATTAATTAGCCTAGTGTCGGCCGTTCTTTCTTTGAAGAGGCTCACGTACACTTAGGTTAGGAATGCTTACTTGAATGACGAGAGAGAGAGAGAGAGAGAGAGAGAGAGAGAGAGAGAGAGAGAGAGAGAGAGAGAGAGAGAGAGAGATTTTCAATCAGCTAATTTCTTGCTGCTTGAGAACATGTAAACAAAGATTTTATACATGCACAATGGCATGGATCTTAATAAAATGATATAGATGCGTCGTCTTGGCTTCCTTAGGGATTACTTTATTATCTTAATTTTCCTGGGAGCCGACGTCACAAAAGTTTATCGTAAAATTTTAAATTCTCTTTATATGATTTTTATAGCAGGTATTCGTAGGAACTTGTTATGGTACTCCTAACTAAGGCCTATCTTTCCCTGCCTAAATTATCTTTTGGTTTTTTCCTAGCTAAGATATTAGGAGGTGGGTTCGCTACGAAAGGAAAAAAAAAATATATAACCCAAGAGTGGCTCGGGCAGAGTCTGGTCACAACAGCGGATGACAATAACAAGGGTCTTCAAATGGCGGCCAGGGTCCCGTTAGGCCTAAATTTCAAAAACAACCTCGGGCGGCGAAGGAACACCAAAATGGCCGTTCTCTCACAAACAATTCGAACAATTTCAAAACAACCGCGCGAACACGGCGGACGAATCCAAGATGGCGGGTATTTTCTTTTCAAACAAATTCAAAACAACGCAACAAATGCAGGTATCCAGATTTTACTTTAAATATACCAATCATGCATAGTGTTTTACGTTAAGGATGGAAAACGAAATTACCAAACAACTTTGTCTTTTGTTATCGTATTCTCACCCGGACATTAAACAAAAGAATGAAAAGAGAAACGCTAGTCTGCCTGCGTAAATTTACGTTGTTGAACGGTACCTTTATTGTAAAATTACTATTTCAGTTCGTTTGCTACTTCACTGACACGGTTTTTGAATGATTCCCGCTTATATGCAACCACTAACGATCGGAATTGCCGACGCGATTAGTATATTACTTTGTGTGCATGAAACGGGCTCCGCGCTTCGGCCTTTGAATTCGTTACTTGAACGACTTGATTCACGATCCGAACACGGTAATGTCCTTGTCTTAGATGTTATAAATTGTGATTCGCTCTGCTCTCGAGTCCCTTCTTACCTACAGCTAATTCTCACTACACTTGTTATTATAACTATCCTCTTTACTGCTTATTATTATGCCTCGTTCCTTGTTTGGAAGAATGAAATGGAGTTCGATATCTGACTTTTATTTTTTTGGAATTAATGTAATTTAATTTCCTTTTCTCCAGATTCTTTCTCTAAAATGTACTTTAGATTCTACGCAAGGTCGCCAATGTTACGTGTGAGGGTCTTGGTTGATCATGTATTATTCAATTTACGTAATTTTTACGGCCCTGCAAACCAAGATTACACGTAACCTGCCACTTGAAGCCAAAAGTTAACCTCAAAGACAGTCGTTAATTAGCCAAAGGTCGCCAGTTAAGGGTTATTAACCTTAACAAAGAATATTTGAGATGGATTTGATTTTAAACGCAACAGTTCTTCCAAACATTCGGACGCGAGGCATACAAAGCATCGAGATTTAACCTGATTTTGCTTACCCTAAATCCTAGGTATTTTACTGGAATAACGGGGTTGAAGCTAACAATATAATAATGAGGCTTAATCTAGACTTCGTAAACACATATACAGTAAGTGGGGGATGAAGGAGGAAACAAAGAAATGCGAAATACAGAAAAAAGATAAAAGAATGGGCGAAGTTTTGAACAAAAAGCGACTTTACCTTAGGACGGACGTTGTGCGCACCAACACCGGGGGGGGGGGGGGGGTCTTCGCAATTGCTTCTTCACTTCACTAATAGGATAATAGACAAAGAAAGGGAGGAGAGGCCCCGTCGGACATGTGGTCTCTCCGAATGCTCCAGTCTCTCTGTCGTTCCCTGACCGGCCTGGGTCAAACCAGGCCTACAGTCATGCCTTAGGCGTCTATGCTCTGTTAAAAACATTCGCCACGAGAGACAGGAAAAAGGAAAAAAGGACCTTAGGACCACCTATTTTTAAGGCTGATATGGGAAATTTTCCTATAGGGTGGAAGGCCTAACTTACCTATCCCGTTCTCCAACGGACGTTAAGGTTTGAACTGAAGACGCTTCTAGCGTGGGACAAAGCAATTTCCCTGTCTTGATCAGGCTGATACTACTATCCCTAAATGTTCGAGGGCGAACAGCGTAAATATTTATAAAAAAAAAAAAAAAAAAAAAAAAAAAATATATATATATATATATATATATATATATATATATATATATATATATATATATATATATATATATATATATATATATATATATATATATATATATATATATGTATATAAAACTTTAATTACAAAATTCGTATTATTTTGAACAAACAAATTCTTCCCTCATCTTTTGTATGAGGAGGTGAAGGCAAAAGCTGTCAGACATGTCATTTAACATGACAAGAATGGGAGTGCTGCTAATCAGTGGTCAAATTTTTCTTGTAATTCTCTCTCTCTCTCTCTCTCTCTCTCTCTCTCTCTCTCTCTCTCTCTCTCTCTCTCTCTCTCTCTCTCGTTCGAAGTTAGCCAACCTATGTGTTAAAGCACTGTTTCTCTGTTTGTCTTTAACTGTACGGTAGACAATTTTGAATCGATATAATTTTACCCGTACTGTTTACAAACTGTAAATGCGCCATTCTTAAACATAGAGAGATAGAGCATTTCAGAACAAAGAGGAAGTGACAGAATAAAAAATTTTTTACAAACGAGGTTGAGAAAACTTCTAAAAATAGATCGGCAGAATGGGAGAGAGAGTCACACCATTTTTTTTTTTTAAGGGTAATGTATTAAGCTAACTTTTAAATGAAAATACAGTAACTTTAATTTCATGTCATAGTTAGTTTAATACTGAATTTCCATCTTTTGATATCTAACGTAAGAATAACTCTCTCTCTCTCTCTCTCTCTCTCTCTCTCTCTCTCTCTCTCTTTCTCTCTCTCGTTCATAGTTAGCGCTCACATATTTTTACAACTTATTAATTCTCTGTATGTCTTTACCTGTACAGTAGATAGTTTATAATTGATCTAATTTGACCTGATATATATATATATATATATATATATATATATATATATATATATATATATATATATATATATATATATATATATATATATATATATATATATATATATATATATATATATATATATATATATATATATATATATATATATATATATATATATATATATATATATATATATATATATATATATATATATATATATTTTTTTTTTCTCTCTCTCTCTTTTTTTTTCATGATTTACCTTGTAATACGTATATCCTCCTATAATTTTGACATATTTACTTTTTTCATGCGTTATGTTTAATGATAATGGTTGTTGAAGTGTCATATTTAGTTTGGCATCAGATCTCAAAAGAACTTGATTAAGTAACTTGATAGCGTAATTTAGAATTGTTAATACAGTTTTAATAGTAACGTAATTTAGAACGAATATCTTTCTTGGTAAAAGCATAGTATGTGAACACGTGTGTGTGTCCACCAGGGCTTGTTTCATTTCAATTGTCATCAGTTGAGATAAGAGGGAACGCTTTGTTTTGGGTTAGCAATGACAGGTTTGCAAAACAAACGCCGATTCGTCCCATACGGGCTCGAGACGAGTGATTTCACGTTGTTGCATGTTCAAGTCATGTACGCCACTTGGAGAGAAAGAATATGTGTCCTGATCAATTACGTCATGTTTTGCAAGATGCGTTCAAAACGTTCTGCTGGGATGACGTAACTTTCCTTCTAGAAGCTTCTCTCCATTGTATCTCGCACCCAAAACGCTTTAGTGACGTCACTTCCCTGCTTCTAGAACTTTTGTATGTCGCACCCAAAATGCTTTAATGACATCACGTAATTGTTTCACGGTTACTGGAATCCTAAAATCTTTTTGATTCTGATTTCAGAGACCAGTGAAGTTGGTTCTCTCTCTCTCTCATTCCTAATTAGGAAGAGATTACTTTTAACGTAATTTTTGTGGTCACTTTTAACATTAACTTTTGAGATCTGAATTTAGCAAAGTTATTTAGTTTGTAACGGCGCCTGGTAAAAAAGTGTGTATTGTGTAACGCAGCTGCAGCAAGTGATTTACAGAGGTTTTCACAAGTTTGTGTAAGGTAATGTGAATTTTACTTATAATACCATGGTATGATAAATTAGGAAGTTGTGGTATGATAAGTTAGGAAATTTTGAACAAGTGAAATCATTATTGATAAATCTTATGTGTATTTTTGTGTGTTTTTCTATTTACAATTTCTTTATATTTTCAAATTTTTTTATGTTTGTGATGTAACATTTATTTACATAGCATTGTAAATATTTCTTCTTAATTTAACATTGCATACTTGATTTCATTTATTGAGATTTTCTTTTTAAATCTTGAGTAATTCTTGATTGTTTAAATTTTGCTTGATTAATTTAAATTCTTGATAAAATTTTTGTGAATTAGTTTTGTTTCATAATTTAATTCAAGAATTGATTAAGTGTTGTGTTATTTTCGAGTGATAATAAATTTTTCAGATTGTGAATTCTAATTAATTGTGAATTCTAGTTATACACTTTGAATTTGAAAATAAATTTTTGTATTTAACATTTTTAGAAAACAGTGTTTCATTTATTGATCACCAGTGAATAGGATTAATTGTGTGTGCATAAGGCAAAGTGATAAACATGTTTTGTTCTTTTAGTTTTGCTAAAGTGAATTAAGACCAGGGAAACAGAGTTTTTTGATGGAGTGATGCCCTTTTACTCTAGAAGATTTCTAGTTTAATTTTTGGTACCTCACACATATTCTGATGAACTTAGTTTGATTTTTCAAGTAAATAAGTTTTTTCTTAAGGGATCACTGTTACCTTTAGAGTACTCAGTCGTAACAATTAATGTTATGAGAGTTCAGGTATCTGGCTGAAGTGAGGTATATTTTTGAATTTTGAGATTAATTGTGTAATAACCATGTACTTGATATGCATCGTGACATTATATTGTTTGGTGCCCAGAGACCCGTGGACCAAAACAAAATATCACTCTGGTTTATGGTTTATACTGGTGGTGTTAGGGATATATTTTGATAGGAGAGTGACCACATAGTTATTTTTTTTGCTTTGTATTGTGAATTATTTAGTTGAGTAACTTAGAGAAAATGGCTCTGTTCGACGTTCAGAGATTTTTAGCAACTCCTTCCATCCAAGAGTTATCTGAATCCAACCTGACTAAGGCACAGTGGATTGCTTTAGCAGTAGCATGTGGGGGTAATGTGTCTAGTGTTATGATTAAGGCACAAATCAAATATATTGCAATCCAAGCATTGATGGACTCTGGTAAAGTAGATGAAGAGTTGGGAGAGGCGCAAGAATTGTTGAATGCAGCTGAGGCAGAATTTACAGATAAACATGAGCAAAAGAAAGAGAAAAGTGATGCAGAAGCAGAACTTAGACGTATAGAAGCAGAAGAAAATTTGATTAAGCTGAGGATACATGCTGAAAGAGAGAAAATGCAAGCAGAAAGAGAAAGAGAAGATAGAGAGAAAAGAGAAAGAAAGGAAAGAGAAGAAAGAAAAGCAGCAGAAGAAGAAAGAGAAAGAGCAAGACATGAAAGGGAGATGGAGTTAATAAAAGCTCGATCCACATTACCTGTAACATCGTCTAACCCTACTCAAGGTAACTCAGTCCCTGTATTTGATGTAGTGAGAGTGCAGAAATTAATTCCAAAATTTACAGAAGAAGTTCCAGATGAGTTTTTTGATCACTTTGAAAAAGTAGCTTCAGGTATGGGATGGCCAGAAGATAAATGGTCGGTCTTGTTACAGAGTGTTCTCATTGGTAAAGGAAGAAGTGCCTATTTAGCCTTATCAGCTGATCAGTGTAAAGAGTACAAGGTACTCAAACAAAATGTGCTACAAGTTTACCAGATGACCCCTGAATATTATAATGAAAGATTCAGATCTTTGAGAAAGGATGACAAGATAACTTTCTTGGATTATGCTTACAAAGTAAGAGGATGTTTTAAACGATGGTTGGAGGCTGCTAAAGTTAAATCTATGGACGAACTTGAAGAGTTAGTAGTCCTAGAACAATATCTTAGAGGAATTCCTGAACACATAAGAGCCTATTTAAGAGAGAGAGAGGTTAAGATACTTGACAAAGCTGCTACACTGAGCGAAGACTTTAATATAATTTCTAGCAAAAGAAATTATAATGTCAACGCACAGGTTTCAGATCTCATCCAGATTTCAGGAACATTACAACTGGAAATCCTTCTAGTGGCTATGCCAATACAAAGTCAGGTAACATTCCTCAGCAATTGAATGTTAAATCCTCATCATCCAGTCTGTTCTCAAGACAGATACAGAAGACTAATGTTGTCTGCTACAAGTGTGGAAGAGTAGGACACTACAGTCGAGATTGTTATCAGACACAACAGCAGACCAAACCAGTTGGTCAAGTGGTTAAAGGTAACCAGGTGAAGCAAACTACGAAGAGCAGTGTGGGAACGACTGAGACTAAACAAGCAGAGTGTTTAGCAACCAGTGGAAATGTAACTTCAAGCAGTGAGTGGCTGAACAGCTTGGAGGCTTTTAAGCCATATATCTATGAAGGTACGCTGACAACTCAAGGAGGAAGTGTGCAGGTACCAGTCAAAGTATTACGCGATACGGGGAGTAACCATAGTGTGGTAGTTCGTGGTACTCACCCACAGCTGGAGAAGAATCTCACCGGAGATTCAGTTATTTTGAAGGGTATAGGAGGAGAAGAGGTAACTCCTATATGCCGCTTGCATTTATCCTGTGGATTGGTGACAGGAAATGTTAATTTTGCTGTAAAGGACTCACTAGCTGTTGAAGGTGTACATGTTTTACTGGGTAATGAAGTTGGTGGTGTACCATTTGTTCCTTGTCCTATAGTGACAGACAAACCGTTAAGGGTTAGTCCTACGGTAGATTTAGAGAAGAAAAACCCCCACCTGTTTCCAAGTTGTGTAACTACCAGGAGTATGAAGAGAACTATGTCTGCAAGTGAAAATACTGAGGATTTACCTGCACCAGAATAATCATGTGAAGGATCTTTAAGCTTAGAAGAGCTGTTCCAGGAAAGTGAAGTTTCCCCTAGTGTTAGTAATGAAGAGATTTCCCAAGAAGACGAGGATCCTGTTGTTATTGAAGAGACTCCGAGTAGTCAAAGTGTTCCTGAAGATGGTAATGAAACTACAGAAGCAGAGTTAGCAGATATGGAGAATTCAGCCCTTGAAGTTGGTCAAGTGACTAGAGAGAAGCTAATGAAACTGCAGAAGAGGGATACAACGTTGGCTGATCTGTTCTTCAGAGTTGTTGATCAAGAAGAGATGCAACAAACCTCCACCTGTTATTATCTAAAGGAAGGATTGCTAATGAGGAAGCATCGACCTGCAGATATACCAGGAAATGCTGAATGGGGTGAATATCATCAAATTTTGATTCCATATCCATTAAGGAAACAAGTTGTAGCAGTAGCGCATGAGTCTGGACATATAGGAATCAGGAAGACTGTTGAGAAGATTATGAAGTATTTTTTCTGGCCTGGACTTCACAAGGATGTTAACAGATTTTGCAGTGTGTGTCACACATGCCAGATAGCTGGAAAACCGAATGAAACCATTCAGAAAGTCCCCCTACAACCCATAGAAGTTAGAGGAGAACCATTTAGCAAGGTAATTATAGATGTGGTTGGGCCACTTCCGAAAACAAAGAAAGGAAATGAATATCTATTAACATTAATGTGTCCAAT
>JANJGK010000013.1:39320557-39370557 GCA_039081455.1 Macrobrachium rosenbergii
GTTTCATTCTTATTTACGTGTTTCATAATTGTACAGTATTATATTTCTCTTGTTATTTATTTTCATATTTTATCTTAATTTTTTATTTTGGCATTTTTATTTCCTATTTTTTAGTTTTATGTTTAATTTTTTTGTTGTTATCTTTCTTTTTTTTTTATTTTTTATTAATATTTCTAAATGGTTTTTATGTGCCAAGCATGTGCTTAGCCTTTTCCAACACACATCAAGATATAAAAGGAAAATATAACAAAAAAAACACTTATATTAATTGTATTTAATTACCAAAATTTAGTAATAACAAATATCCAAATAAACTGCAAATTATACCAATCAAAAGCCCCCCCCAAAAAACAACAAATCATTAGGTTGCCTAGAATACAATAGAAAATAGACAAAAAACATTTATAAAAATATATAATACATGTATAAATTATATATGGAATACATAGAATATATGAAAGTATTTTATAATATAAAAGTAAAAATGCATTTACTTACAATAAATATTGCGTGACTAGCTCCTACTGCTATGATTCCGAGCAAAGGAAACTATCCTTGGATAAACAATTTCGTTGAGAAGGTAAAATTACCGATGACAGAATACAGTAAAGAACATTACGCAATATATGCTTCTTGAATCATATGTACATTTAATGGAATAAAAAATATGCACATACAGCACATTAAAAGGATTGAGAATGCTATACATTACAGCCATTCCTGTTGAAGAGGTGACCCATGGGTTGTCATGAGGGAAAGGTTCTTCGGTAGGTGTCGACGTCGAATGGATTCTAGCCTGGGCATCTGCTGTGGTATTCTCAGTACCCTTGATGTAGTGGATAGCCAAGTTGAAATTCTGCAGATATAGCTACCATCTCAGTAGATTTTGCTTGGTTACTCTGGCTCAAGTAAGGAAAATCAAAGGGTGGTGGTTAGTGATGAATGTGATCGGCATTTTACTGAATAAGTAAACGTCCTGTTTTTTGTAGTGCATAATAGCCAGCAACTCCTCTTTAGGAGAGGTGGGATTATTTTTTTTGCATGTATGGGTAGGAGAATGAATGCAGAATTGAGTCTCTAGGTTTTCCCACATTAGCAAAGCCCACACGCCAGTACTACAGGCAATATCCTGGATAATAAGAAGTCGAGAAAGATCAGGGACAGCAAATACAGGATTTGAACAAAGATGATATTTGATAACTGATCAAATGCATACTGGCATGCATCTGTTCCATCAAATTTCTTTTTAGTACTAGAGAGATCATTTAGTGGTGATGCAACTACACTGTAGATCTTCCAAAATCTCTATAACAGGAAGTCATACCTAAGGAGCTTACATGGGCTTTCTTATCAGTTGGTACTGGATAATCAAGGATGGAGGCTATGTTTCCCTTCTTCGGAGCTATTTCTCCAGACCCAGTGATATATCCCAAATACTTCACCTCTGCTTTTCCTAATGAAGATTTGGCTAAGTTGATAGTTAACCCAACTTCTTTAAGACGATTAAAAAGAGCTTTCGGTCGTTCCACATGTTTTTCGAGCCAGTTTGATATTAAGTGCCTTCCAGGTTTTATATGGTACTATTCACAACTCGCTGGAGTGCCGCAGGAGCATTGGAAAGCCGAAAGGAAGCATTTCATATTGAAAAAGTTCAATTTGATAGTAACCTCGTAACAAATCTGCCTGTGCTAAATACTTAGCATTATCAATGGCATCCAAGATGTCTTTTACTGTCACGTTATTCACTTTTCTAAGCTGTAAGATGCTAACCTGTTTTCTAACAAATAATTTACCTCTTTCAGTTTGTCCTGCTTTTCAAGGTTCACTCTCCTCTAGAGGACGATGCTAAAGATACACTAATAATTGGTTTAATATCTGATTATTCGTATAACCTGCATCAGGGATAGTGAAAATCCTTCCTTGGTTTGTAACTTTACTAGTACCTAAATTTACAATGGAGTCTGATATACACAACAAAACAACAGGCATTTTTCCTTGATACTTTTCTAACAAGTTAACAAGAACTAGCTGAATTGATTTTCGCCTACCAGGAATATCTGTGACATAATTGTTGTTATCCATGAACTTAGTGGTCATGTAAGGTTATGAAAACTTTTGTGTAAGAGGGGAAATATTAGCTGGAAAATTAACAAGTAAAAGGTCACCTGCTTTGAATTTACGGGCTTTACCTTCTTTCCTAAATTACTTGTCATAACTTCTGAACTGTCATCTAGATTCTTATGTGCAAAAATCATTGCTATTAGCTAAATTACTTTCAGGTTTAATTAAATACTACCCAACTCTTATTTGTACAAAGTCTGTGTTATTCAGTAATTTATCCTGCAAGATTTGCAAGGTCACCTAACTTCATGTCAAAACAACATTTCAAAAAGAAAAATACTCAAATATTCATTTGGAACTTTCCTAACTGTGAACAACAAAAAGTCTCAACTTTCATCCCAGTCTTTTCCTGTTTCCAAACAAAATCTCATAAGCAATGATTTCAAAGCTGATGTTTCTTTCTAAGACTCTGTGATTCATGATGGTGTGGGGATCCTAGAGTATGCTTTCTACCAAATTCCCTAAGCACTTGATTCCCTAGTTGTTTTGGCTATCTTTAGGAAAGAAATATATACTGAAAATTTCTGTTGTTTTATGACTGTCTTAGCAGAGGTTTTAGTAAGAGAGACAGTGATAGGGTATATGGTATAGAGGCCCATAACTGTTAAAATATGCTAATTACCTTGGCTTGCTCGTAGCAATGGTTCAGCACAATTAATAATGGCTTGGTGAAACGTTCATGAGGAACAATAATTTGAATTAAAGGAGCTTTTGTAATAGTTTCATTGGTTTCCTGCTTCCTAATAAATGTGGCATTGGTTCACAAATTCTACAACATTCTTTTTCAATTTTTGCCGAAAGAAACCATTAGTTATTTATTATCAGTTTTGGTAATTCCCAAATGTGAACCTGTATGATGTGCTGTGCTTAATATCCTTTACCCCAATGGCAAAGATATAACAAGTTGTTCTTTGTCAATCCATGTGTCATTACTGGTCAGGTTCCTTGGTCTGTACAGTCTGAACAACATACCATTATATATCAAAACAGTATCAAGGAACCTTAATACTTTTGGTATTACCTGATGATGTTTTAAGTGTAAGAATTAATGTTTGATTTTCCTGCTGTACTTTTCTTGAGTTTGCATGAAATTTATGAATTTTGTAATGATTCTGTATCCATATGTGGTTGCTATATTAACACACTTAGATTGTGCATTTTCAGACGCCTGCGTGTTACCCTGACAGATTCTGTTGAATTTTTCTCGTTTTCTTTACTGTCAGCCGATACTTTTGAAGGTTTATATAAAATAAGGTTAGGTAGCAGGTTTGTTCTAGCTTAATCATTACCAAGCAGGACATGAAAATTCTTAATAGGTAATTCTGTACTGACAACTTCTATTTTTACATTACCTGTGATATATTTATAATCCAGGTCAAAGTTAGCCAGTGGAAGAAGTATAGTTTCACTCACGCTGGGTACAATGTATGCATGCGCTGAGTGGAACCAGTGACATGTAAGATCTTAACATTTATTGGACTTTTAGTGTTTGGGAGAGTCAAGCTGCTATCACAAATACAAATATCAAATAAATGTTCATTATTGAGAGGAAAGCAATGCAAAGTACCTTGACCTTCTGGACCACTTTAGGTTTTTATATTTACCGGGGTATGGCGACTGGTGACTGCCAATAAAGAATTTAGACTTCTTACAAGTGGGGTTTGCACATTCAGAAATTCTATGACCAGGTTATTTACAGTAGGTGCAAGCCAGAGCAAGCCTTTTCTTTCTATTACCCAAAGTGGCCTTGCCTTCCTTTACAGATCTCTTAGGATCTTTGTGTGCCTTGAGTATCAATGAAAAATCATCACCTAACGTGGCTGTTTTTTCCTCCTTATTAGATACATTGACTCTTGATATTTTGTAGTAGATTTCTCAAAAATTCTTCAGTCACAATCAGATTTATAAAACTTTCAAAACTATCAACCTTAACTGCTGTGATCCATTTATTGAACAATCTTAGTTTTTCACTGGCACATTCATACCAAGTCTGAGTTTGAGTGTTGAAATACTGTCTAAAACTTTGCCTATGCCTACTACAGCAACAAAGTAAGAGTCTAAAAGTGCTTGTTTCAACTTTTCATAATCTCTTTCTTCTACTATATTATCAGCTACCACTGATGCTCTACCCATTCACTTGGTATTGATCAACCAGCCCCACGGTTCCATTGGCCGCTGCGTATTGAAGGAAATATCTTCAGATTAATCAACGAAAAATGAATCTGCGCCACCTTTACTAAATGAAAATCTAAGGTTTTCTTTGTCTCATCAATAGGCAGCTTAGTTTCCCATGTTATAGATATCGTGCTAATATAGCTTAATGATCTAACTTAGCACTAGCCAACCCAATTTTTGCTGTTCCACGTCAGTTTCTGATTTCCACGTTTCCTTCTCAGTTTCAGTTTCTGTCTGTTTTTCCCTTCTGCTTGAAGTTTTTCCTCTTCTATCTGAAGTTTTATCTCCTCTGCCTGACTTATTTTTTTCTGTTGTAGTTGTAAAGACAACTTCCTTTTTCCTCTCCATGCTTTATTTTTGTCTGCTCAAGCTGTAGAGCTAGTTCATATATTCTATGCTTTTATACCCTTTTGTCTCTGACATAAATTTCTTAGCTTCCTCTACACCTACAATGTCTTCATCCACAAGATGTTCCAGAACTGAATTCCTCATTTCACCCTTCCTGTCTCCAGAATTGACTGCAATCACATACTTAGCAGCTAAGCCTAATAGCTCAGTTTTCTTTGCACATATCATGGTTGAAAGTTTGCCTTGTGGATTACCGAGAAATTCTTCTATATTGCGACTGAACAATTATGAAAATAGAGTGCAACTTATGATAAGTGCTCCATTATATAGATTATATGTCCAATACACCAGTCTTTAATTTGTAGTAAAATGCGAAAAATGCATAAGATAGAGAAAACAATTGGCACAAAATATTGATCGTGGGAAAGAAATGTAAAGAGAACTAAGTCGCGACTCCTCGATACTTGGAACAGCTGAGGGTAAACAGACCAAATATCAGGCTCTGAACTCGGCCGCTCGACTTTACACGAAGTTGCTAGGCTCAACGATGCCGTGATGTCTAAAAAGACAAAGTGTCTTCTAGGCCTTCTTCCAATACCTTTCATCTCGAGGCGACCAGTGTAAACTAACTTAGTTACTCTCGGTGTTGACCTACAGTAGATACAATCGTTTACTTTGAAGGTAATATTAATGGAGTCACTGAATAGGGAAGAAAAATTAGGGCAGGGAGAGAAATAACCTTCAGCACAAATATTGGAATTTATGCTCACGTACTAAATGTTCATTACATTAACAACTTTTTCTGAATTACATTCGGGTATAGTAAAATTCACATACAAAAGAATTCAGTGTTTGAACGCACGGAACACTAATCATGACAGCACCATTTGATTATTTTCTGTCAGGTCATTTAATAATCCCATGAATACTTAATTTTGCGATCCCGGAAAGGCCCCCGATACTATGTGCCAAGCACGTGCTTATCCTGTTCCAGCACAAAAGAAAAATAAATAAATAAATAAAATGAGAGGAAAATATAAAAAACACTTGCACTAATCGTATTTAATTACCACAACTTACAACGAACAAATATCCAAATGAACAAATATCAGTTTAACAAGAACAAATTAAATATAATCTATCAGCCTGCCTCGTAAACATATTGAGATGGACGCAAAGCATATAAAAGGCAAAATGCACTGACTTGCAACAGGAATGGAATATAAAATTTGGGCCAAAAGACAAGTACTGGAACCTACGAGGTCATTTCAGCGCTAAATGGAAAATTAAGCTTAAAAAGGTTTCCAAGGTGTAACAGGAGAAGAACCACGCAATCACACTGTAAAGCAATTGTTAGGAGAGGATGGGAAGTAAGATGGAAGACAGACTGTGAACGAAGGTACAGTAAAAGGCATGAAAGGGGTTGAAGCTAAGGGCCGAAGGAACGCTGCGAAGAACCTTAAATAATGCCTACAGTGCTACCCCTCTACGGAGCTGACTTACAAGAAAAATGTTGAAGTGTTGTTTCGTAGAAAGCGGATCCTGAGAACGACTCACTCCTGCAGTTGTGATTCTAAGCAAAGTAAACTATCTACGAATAAACAACTTGGTTGAGAAGGCAAAACTACAATGACATAAGACACAAGAGCAAAAATCACACAGTAGATAACTCTCCATTCATATGAACATTGACAAGAATATGAAACGTTCACATTACGATACATTAAAAGGAATGTGAATTCTGTGTATTACAGGTTTATATTGTCTTATTTTTATTTCGTTTTTAATTTTCTTATATTTATTTTTCATTTTTCTTTTTTTTTCTCTCTTGTTTTGATTATCTATTATATAGTTTCTCTTTATAATGACATTATATTGTAATGAACACTATATCTTATCGGATTCTTGGTACTTTCAGGTTCTTTTTCCTGATTATTAATCCATACCAGTACGATAGTCGGCACGACCCTCTGCCAGATTCAGAATACACTAGGAGAAAACAAGTACTTTATTACAATAAATGCTTTAAACCTAAAAAATGTTCCTCTTAATAACGGAAATGAGGGAGGAAAAGACACTCGCAAGAACAATACAAAATCAAAACCACCATTCGCTTAGCTAACATTTCCTCAATAGATAACGGGACAGGAAGAAGTAAAAGGCAGATATAAACAATTACACGTGGGTGCAAATTACCCTGACACACGTTCGGAAGAGATTCAGAGGAGAAAATATCCTGAAGCCTAGTAAAAACTATTCACAAAGACAAAATGGAAATTAGCATACTTTAAATATAAATATGTCCGTAACCGAACATTTATATAAATATACGAAACCATAAGGCTGCCGATAAATCGTCCCTTCACAAATAAACAAGTGGAGTACAACAGTAAAGCGTCTTCCTTAAATTCAGTAACAAAACTCATTACAGCACACACTGAACGTCCATAAGAAGAAAAAGTAAGAATAATTAAAAAAACGCTTCAAGTTGATCTTACTTTTTCTTAGGCACTGGGAGGCCCCGTAACGTTCCCAGAATGCTAGAAAGCTGAAGGCGTGAGCAGAAGATAGGTATAGTGACACTACACGGGACACTCGGCAGGGCCAGGGAAAAATATTTGGTACAAGAGACGCCACCAGCGAACACAGTCAATAAAGGTGGGCGTCAACACAGTACACGGCTCACAAGGGGGCAAAAAAGTTGGCACCACAATCAGACGTCACCAGACGAGAGGGGCCAAGAGCGTCACAAGATGTAAAACGTTGGAGAATCTGCCTTCAGAAGCAAAAAGTGCTAGACATCCTCTAAAGCAGAACCGTTGACACATTAAACTGAAACGTCACCCAAAAAATCCACAACACTTACGGGAAGAATCGGCAGCGGACGACAAACGACCAGGTAATCACAAACAAGCATGAAAATAAGGAACATCCTTAAGGACACGTGCGAAGTATCTATTTAAACACAACCACAACTGAGAGAAGATAGGAGACCCAAGTTTAGCCTTTAAGAGTAAACGAAGTAAAGAGATAAACGAAATAAGCAAAAGTCCACAAAACTAAAAATAAAACATTACTTTAGATATTTGAGACTACAAGAATAAGTTAACGTTACTTTCATTACAATATCTTAAATTCTGATTTTTTAAATTTTTATTTTATTATCTTTGAATATATATATATATATATATATATATATATATATATATATATATATATATATATATATATATATATATATATATATATATAAATCATCAATGAAGGGCAGAGGACGCGCAGATATACAAGCTGACTTTATTCCAACGTTTCGTAATTATCGGATTAATTACATCATCAGGGATGTTAAAATAAGAAATAAAATTCTTTGTAAAATCATAAAAGCTAAAAATTGAAGGCTAAAAATTATTCATACAAAATTTTCACAAATGTACACAAACATTAAAATTAGAGAACAAAAGTTTTAAAAATCATTACATTAAAATGAAGGTAACAGAATATACAGTAAACTAAAATTGAAAACTATCTGTGAAAGGGGTTGCAGAACAAAAGATTAAGGACCGACCTAGAGGAGTGACAGCTTTAAACTAAACAAACATAAATAGAAAGAACACAAGTCAGGATAAATATAGAGGAGAGGAAGACGTGTGAGTGTTTAATGACGGAACAAGTTTGATGAAAAGTGATTCCAGAATAACAAGGTCTTGAGGGTTGGTGGTATGACCTAAAATGTAGAAGTCTTTATTATCAATGTGTGTTTTACAAATTTTTGAGTGATTTCTGATGTTGGAATGTTCTGGGTTTGAAATTCTGCTACCTGTACGGAAGCTTACGCCGCGATGAGAATCGATACGCACCTTAAGGAGTTTACTGGTGGATCCCACATAGGTTCCACTTTGACATTCAGGGCAAGTATATTTACAAATGATACCAGATGACATATAAGGTGATAACCGATCTTTGGTTTTAAAGAGTGAACCAATGGTGAAAGGGTTCTGTGTGTCCTCTGCCCTTTATTGATGATTTTAAGTATGGATTGACTCCTGACTCCTCACACTAATCTATATATATATATATATATATATATATATATATATATATATATATATATATATATATATATATATATATATATATATATATATATATATATATATATATATATATATATATATATATATATATATATATATATATATATATATATATATATATATATATATATATATATATATATATATGAGTATATATATATATATATATATATATATATATATATATATATATATATATATATATATATATATATATATATATATATATATATATATATATATATATATATATATATATATATATATATTATTTTGTATGAGTATTATTAGTTTTTTCCATTTTCAGCTTTGCAATACATGTTTATTTTTTATTGTTTTTCTTTTGCCTTCTTATTTCTCTTTATGTTCATTTTGTGCTTTTATATCTTTTTTTCTATTTCTGTTGCTGTTTAGCTTTTATTTCTTCTTTCATAATAATTCTATTTGAATTTACTTGTGAACTTTTTAATTTTCTTTTTTACTTAATTTTCATCTACATCCTTATCATAAATTTTTATTTATCATTTTCTACTTTGTATTTTTTCTGCTTTCATTTCGTATTTCTAATTTTAAAACTTTATTTTAAACGTTTCGTTTTGCATTTGTAATTTCCAATTTTGTAAATTTTTACTTTCATTTTTATTCCCCTTGCTTTTTTTTATTTATATTTTTCTTTTCATTATTCTTTTTAATTTGTATTTTCACATTTAAACATTTTAATAAATTAGTATCATGGAGTTTTTATTGCTATTTTCAATTGTTTAAATGTTACATTAAAAGATATGTTGCGTTTATTTTGTGAAAATTCGTCATTTATTTCTGCGTTTATTTTTATCTAATTTTAATTTTCCTGTTTTATGATTATATTTTTATACTGTTATTTGTATTTTGTATTGTATTTCTTATTTTCCCAGGTTTTTTATTTAAGTTTTTTTAATTTTTGCATTTCATTTATATCAGTTTATACTTTTATTTCTTATCTTTTCCTCTACTGATCTCCATTCTCTATGTTGTTTTTACATTGTTTAGTTTTATGCTTTATTTTACATATGTTTTACCTTTGTGCTTCAGTCTTTATTTTATTTTTATTTTTTTATTATATTTCTATTCCTAAATTCATTTTTGTTATTCTATGCCTGTTATTTTTAATTATATCATTAATTTGTTATGGTTTTACTTTTATTGGTATTTTTTCATTTTTTATTTCATTGGTATTTTTCTTTTTTTTTTTTACAATTTTCCGATTTTTTATACATATATTTGTTTTTTATTTTGTTTCTTTTATTTATATTTTGTATTTTCATTAGTGCTTTTATTTTCAATTTTATTCCCATTTTTTACCATCATTATTCTTTCATTTTTATATCATTCTTCATTTCTTGTATTTTTTTTCTTTTTTATTATTTATTTTATTTTCATATTTTTTTACATATTTTCATTTGTATTCTTATCGGTATAAATTTCTTTATTTATATTATTTTGTTAGATTTCAGGTCAATGTCTTATAGCATTTTACTTATGTTAATTTTTTTTACTCTTGAATTCTATTCCTTTGTTTCATTTATTTTTATTTAATTTTAATTTTCTGTTTAAAATTTCAATTCTTTTTAATTCATACTTATTTTACTTTTATATTTAATTGTTGAAATTTTTATTTCTGTACTTAAACTTTATTGTTATTTTTTTATTCCTGTCCATTTATTATTTATATTTTATTTTTCACTCATTTGTCATAATTTTTTGTATTTTTAAGGCTAAATTTCTATTTTTACTTTTTTGTGTTAATCCTTTAGTTTTCCTTATTTTATTAGTTATTATAGTTTATTTTGCGATAGCTCTCTTTTTATATTTTATTTTATTTTTCATTTTCATGTTTTATTTTTTATTGTTATATCTATTTTTAATATTTTATTTTTTTACTTTTATGATTATTTTTCCTATTTTGTTTGTATTTTTCAGTTTTATTTTTTAGTCTTAAAAAATTTTTATAAATTTTTTTCCTTTTTGTACATTTAGCTTTGGTGTTTTAGTTAATTATTTTTTTTATTTTTTCAATTTTTTTTACTTTTTATTTTCTATTTAGATCTGTTTTTTCGTTCTTTAATTTACTTTAATATGTACTTTCTATAAGTATTTTTGTTCATGGTTTTTTAAAATTTTTATTTTGTTATTTGGAGTGCATATTGATTTAATTTTGTAAATTTTTTGAAAAAATACCCCTTTTTGTATTCCTTACATTTTATTAATTTTTATTTTCTTGATTTTAATTATAGATTATTAAATTCTATTATCTCTTATTGTTATTTATTTCTAAAGTAATTTTTATTGTAGTTTAATTTTTCTCATCATTTTAATTTTGTACTTCTTTGAGTTTTTAATATTTTTTAATTTTGGTTTTTCTGTTCTTTAGATTTCATTTATATTGCTTATATTTAATTTAATGATCTTATTTTAATATATTTTATTTTTAAATTAATTTCTTTTATATATAATGATATTTATTTTATTTTATTCTTATTTGGTATTTTTTGTTTTTGCTATAGTTTCATTTATATCAATTTTTGCTTCTTAATTTTTCTTTCTTTTTTTCAGCAGTTTTTTTTCTATTTCTTTTATTTTAAATTTTTAATTTTTACTAATGTATTTAATTTGTATTTGAATCATTGATTATTTTTATTATTATTTATTTTTTTTATATTGTTATTTTACATTTTTCTGGAATGGTCTTAGTTTTATATCTTTTATCTCTATTTTCATTTCTTTTAATACAAGGATATTTATTTTATTTTATTCTTATTTAGCATTTTTTAAAATTTTTTAGTTTCATTTATATTAATTTGTATTTAAAAATTTTTCTTTCTTTATTTTCAGCTGTATTTTTTTTTATTTTTCTATTCAGTTTATATTCAGTTGTTCATTTTCTACTATTGCATTTAATTTATTTTCAAATCATTGTTTATTTTTATTATTTTTTTTTTAATATTGTTATTTTACATTTTTCTTTGTTATTAATTCTTTATTGTGTTTTATACCATTTTAACGTTCATTTATGTTCTCATTATTCTCCTTATTATTACTTTCCCTTATATTATTTTTTATCAATTACAATGATCCAAATAACGAATCAAGAAATAAAAAAAAAGGTCTCAATTTCATCTAAAAGTAAAATATACAGAAATTGATAGAATGAGTGTAAAATATTTCAGTGGATATGTCAGCAGTTCATATATATGACTTTTAATACATTGTTCAATTTAGGAATTTCGGTTTAAACAAATACATGAATACTGTGAAAACAACCATATGTAAGTTGACCAACAAAAATTATATTGAGCAAGGAATTTCTTGGAAATTTTCAATATACTTTATTCAACAGGATTACCATAGATTTTTATTGTTTTTCTCTTGAAGAATGCATTTAACGAGTAAAATAAGCAGAATTTTTTATATGCTTAGTGCGTTTCATTTTATTAAAATACCTTAGATTTTCATATCAGATAGTTGGTGTTATTCCAGGTGATATTTACACGTATATTGTAACTGATCACGTGTAAACAAATTTTGAGCCATTGATAGTTATAACCATAGAAGCATAGTGTAAATAAATGAAAAGTAAAAAAAAAAACTTCTATGTTTTCTAGTTTTTTATGTTTACATATTTAAGTTTACTTGTCATATTTTCATTTCCATCCTTTTTTTTATAAAATTTTTAATGTTTCAAATCTTATTTTTATTTTTTACTCTCCATTTGTATTTTTTAATTGCAGGTTACTTTCTATATTCATTTTTAATTTTTGTTGCTTTCTGTTTATGTTTTTACTTTTGTTACTTTTATTTTATATTTAATTTTTATTATTATCCATTGTGTCTATTTTTATTACTTATTATTTTGCCTTTTCATCATAACTTTTTCAAATCTTATTGGTTTATCATTTTTCTTTTATACCTATTTATTATCTTCTATTCTTTTTTTTTTTATTTTAATGTTCTATCTAAATGTTAATATTTCTATTTTCATTTCAGTTTTGTTTGATTTTTCTTTGTATTTTTTATTTTTTATGTTTTAATTTTATTTAAAATTTTTAGCATATATTTTTTTTTATTTCTATTTTTATTTGTATTTTACTATTTTTGTGCGCTTTTTTTGTTCAGTTTTTATATTTTTTCGTGTTCTTTTATTTTTTTTTATTTTCTTATTTCTAATTTTCATTTTAGATTTATTTTCAATTTCTTATCTTTATTTTTTTCTTACTTTTCATTTATTTTTTTCCATTTATATGTTTTTATTTTTAGTTTTTTTTATTGTTAATTTTATTTTTATTTTTTTTCTTAACTACAAATTTCATTTTAATTTTTAATTTATAACTTTTTGGATTTTCATCTATGTTTTTAATTTTTATCTCTTATTTTCTAATCCTATAATTTTTCTACTATTATACAGTTTATTTACTTTTATTTTCTTATATTCTATATTTTGTATTATCACTTTTTACATTTCATTGTTTTATTATTTTTTTCTATTTGACTGTTTTATCCTACTATTAATATTTCTATTTTATCTCAATTTTCATATTTCAATTTTAATTTTCCCGTTTATTTTTATTTATCATATATCATTTTCAATTCTTACCATTTAACTTTATCTTTACTCGTATTTTTCAAATTTCATTCTTTGTTTATATTTTAATATTATTTGTCTCTTTTTATTTTTATATCTTCTTCTTATTTAATTTAATTTATTCATGTTTTTATTTTTATCTTTATTTTTCTACTTTTCAGCCTTTATTTTCATTTTCAAATATTATATTTTTTTTTTTCTAGTATTTGCTTTGATTTATTGGTTTATCCCTTTTATTTTAATTTTTCCTATTTTTTTCTATTTTTATTTTCTGTTTCTTATTCTTAACTTTTTTTTAACAAAAAGTTTCATTTTGCTTCTGTATTTTATTTATGTTTTGATCTGTTTTTTTTATATTTTATAGATTTTTATCCTTTATTATTACCAAATATTTCATTAAAATTATATATTTTATTCTCTTCCAATTTACCTTTACTTTTCTTTAGATCTTAATCTTTCCATTTTTCATTTGTAATTTCCAATGTTTTAAATTTTTACTTTAATTTTTATTCCTTTTGCTTTTTGGGTTTTTATTTATCTATTTCTTTTCGTCATTCCTTTTAATTTGTATTTTCACATTTACTACCTTTTTAATAAATTATTATCATTGCGTTTTTATTGCTATTTATAATTGTTTAATTGTTACATTTTAAATTTTTTTGCGCTTATTTTTTGAAAATTCGTTATTTATTTCTGCTTTTATTTTTATTTAATTTTAATTTCCCTGCTTTATGGTTATATATATGTATTTTATACCGTTATTTGTATCTTAAAATTTTATTTCTTATTTTTTCTAATTTTTTTAAAGGTTATTTAATTTTTTTATTTATATTACTTTATTATTATGTCTTATCTCTTCATTATTCATCTCCATTCTTTATGTTGTATTTACCTTGTTTAATTTTATGCTTTATTTTACATGTATTTTATCTTTGTGTGTCTTTGTTGATTTAATTTCTATTTTTATTTTTTTCATTTCATTTCTATTCCTATATACATATTTTGTTATTCTATAACTTTTATTTTTCATGATATTATTATTTTTGTTATGGTTTTACTTTTATTGGTATATTTACATTTTTTTTTATTTCAATAGTATTTCTCCGTTTTTTTAACTTTAGTTTTTTATTTTAAAAAATCTATATTTGTTTATTTGTGTTTTTATTTTGTTTCTTTTATTCACATTTTTTATTGTCATTGCTACTTTTATTTTCAGTTTTATTCCCATTTTTTTATTTTCATTATTCTATCATTTTTATGTCATTGTTAATTTCTTGAATTATTTTTTTACTTTTTATTGTTTATTTTTATTTTTAATTTTTCGCATGTTTTCATTTGTATTCTTATTTATCTGAATTTCTTTACCTATATTATTTTTTTATATTTGATGTGAATTTTTATAACATTTTATTTATGATATTTTTTTGACTTTTGAATTCTGATTACTTTGTTTCATTTATCTTTATTGAATTTTAATTTTCTGTTCTAAATTTCAAAGTTTATGTTTATTTCATATTTATTTTACCTTTATATTTAATTGTTGAAATTTTCATTTCTGTATTTTTATTTTATTTAAATTTTATTGTTCTTTTTATTTCTATCCATGTCTTATTTTTATTTCATTTTTCATTTTCATTTGTCATAATTTTTTTTTTTTGAGGCTAAATTTGTATTTTTACCTTTTGTGTTAATCCTTTAGTTTTCCTTATTATAATTCATTTTCTGATAGCTCAGTTTTTTTTTACTTTTCATATTTATGTTTTATTTTTTGTTATTATATGTATTTTTGAATTATTTTAATTTTTTAATTTTATAATATTTTTGTCATTTTTGTTTGTATTTTTCACTTTTATTTTTTAGTCTAAAAATTTATATACACTTTTTGTTCTTTTTGTACATTTAGTTTTTGATTTTTTAGTTTATTTTTATCTTTTGCCATTTTTTACTTTTTATTTTCTATTTAGATCTATTTTTCGTTATTTAATATTTACTATCTATGAGAATTTTTATTCATTGTCTTTTATCTTTATTCTTTTATTTGGAGTGCATCTTACTTTAACTTTGTTAAGTTTTGGAATTAGTACCCCTTCTTTGTTCCTTAAATCTTTATTAATTTTTATATTCTTGATTTTAATAATAGATTATTTAATTTTATTATCTCTTATTGTTATTTATTTGTATAATAATTTTTATTGGAATTTAATTTTCTCGTCATTTTATTTTTAGAATTTTTGGAGTTTTTTATAGGTTTTATTTTGGTTTTTCTTTTTTTTTAGAGTTCTTTTATATTTTTTATATTTAATTTAGTGATCTTAGTTTTATATCTTTTGCTGCTGGGAGAAAGGGAGCTGGGGATTTGGTACGATACATATACACATGTGCTACAGGGTCTAAGCGATGTCAGGCAGGGCAGCCAATCGAGGCTACGGCCTACCCCAACGCCAAATCAAAGTCCTTCAAAAGAAGGCATCGTACTTATCCCATATGAAAAATGGGAAAAAGCATGTTAAACGAAGAAGATATCTATGTTAATTTCTTTTAATACAATGATATCTATTTTATTTTATTCTTATTTGGCTTTTTTTTTTTTTTTAGTTTCATTTATATTAATTTTTATTTCTAAAACTTTCTTTATTTTCAGCTGTATTTTTTTAATTTGTTTTTCTTATTTTTTCCATTCATTTTATATTCAGTTGTTTATTTTTTACTATTGATTTTAATTCATATTTGAATTATTGTTTATTTTTATTGTTTTTTTTTTATAGTATTGTTATTTTACATTTTTGTTTGTTATTAATTCTTTATTATGTTTGATACCATTTTAATGTTCATTTATGTTCTCATTATTCTCTTTATCATTACCTTTTTATCAATTGCCATGATCCAAATAACGAATCAGGAAATAAAACAAAAACGTCTAAATTTAATTCAAAAGTAAATTATACAGAAACTGATAGAATGTGTGTAAAATATTTCGATGGATATGTCAACAGTTCATATGTATATATGACTTTTAATATGTTGTTCAATTTAGGAATTTCAGTTTAAACAAATACATGAATACTGTGAAAACAATTGTATGTAAATTAACCAACAAAAATTATATTGAACAAGGAATTTCTTGGAAATTTTCAATACACTTTATTAAACAGGATTAATATAGATTTTATTGTTTTTCTCTTGAAGAATGCATTTAACGAGTACAATAAGCAGAATTTTTTCATATGCTTAGTGCGTTTCATTTTATTAAAATACCTTAGATTTTCATATCAGATTGTTTTGGTGTTATTGCAGGCGATATTTACACGCATATGGTAGCTTATCACGTGTAAATAAATTTTGAGCTATTGATGGTTATAACCATAGAAGTATCGTCTAAATACATGAAAAAAATTCTTTATTTTTCTAGTTTTATATTTTTATATATTTAAGTTTAGTTTTCATATTTTTATTTCCATCCTTTTTTTTATTAAATTTTTAATGTTTCAAATCTTATTTTTTTTTATTTTTACTCTCCATTTGTATTTTTTAATTACAATTTACTTTTGTATTCATTTGTAATTTTTATTGCTTTCTGTTTAAGTTCTTAATTTTGTAACTTTTATTTTACATTTCAATTTTATTATTATGCATTGTATCTATTTTTATTCAATCAATATTTTGCCTTTTCATCATAGCTTTTTCAAATATCATTGGTTTATAATTTTTTCTTTTATACCTATTTATTATTTTCCATTGCTTTCTATTTTGTTTCGATGTTCTATCTAAATTTTTATATTTCTATTTTGATTTAAATTTTCTTTAATTTTTCATTTAATTATTTTTTCCTTTTTTTTATTTCTCATTTTAACTTTATAGCATTTATTTGTGTATTGCTATTCTTTATTTGCATTTTACTATTTTTTCTAGCTCTTTTTGTTTACTTTTATAATGTTTGCTTGATTTATTTATCATTACTTTGTCTTTGTTTTTTTTTTTAACTCTCATTGTAGATCTCATTTCCTTTTCTTATCTTTGTTTTTTTTTCTTATTTTTCCATTCATTTTTCCCATTTATATTTTTTATTTTCAGTTTTTGTTTCATTTTGATTTGGTTTTCTTAACTACAAATTTTATTTTAATTTTTAACTTATAACTTTTTTTATCTATGTTTTTAACCTTTATCTCTTATTTTCGAATTCTATAATTTTTTAGTATTATATAGTTTATTTACTTTTATTTTCTTATATTCTATATTTTGTATTGTCACATTTTACATTTCATTGTTTTATTATTTTTTTCCATTTTACTGTTTTATCTTACTATTCATATTTCTATTTTATCTCAATTTTTATATTTTAGTGTTAATTTTCCTGTTTATTTTTAGCTATCAACTTTACCTTTACTCATATTTTTTAAATTTATTTTTTTGTTTACATTTTAATATTACTTATCTTTTTAAAATTTTATATTTTCTTGTTATTTAATTTCATTACATCACATATTCAGACAGTGATTCATACAGAGGAAGCGCATTGTGAGGTCGAACAGACAGTGAGTACTTGTTTCGCTGGCGTCTTCATGTCTTTACTTTTATCTTTATTTTTCTACTTTTCAGTCGTTATTTTCATTTTACTTTTCATATTTTTTTTTCTAGTGTTTTCTTTGATTTATTGGTTCATCACTTTTATTTTAATTTTTCCTATTTTTTTCTATCTTTATTTTCTGTTTGTTATTCTTCACTTTTTTCAAACAGCAAGTTTCATTTTGTTTTTGTATTTTATTTATGTTTTAATCTATCTTTTTATATTTTATAGATTTTTAATCTTTATTATTATTACATATTTCATTAAAATTATATATTTTATTTTCTTTTAATTTACCTTTTATTTACTACTGTTTATATCCTTCTTTTTTATTTTTTTTTTCTATTTCTGTTTTCTATTTCTGTTTTCATTTCTCGTTGTTGTTCTTTTTTAATATTTATTTTTATTATTATTTAATTTACCATTTCTTTACATGTTATTATTAATTCTTCATTTGCATGTTCATATTTTTTTCTGCTCTTTGTTATTTTATCGTTTTGTGAATTTTCACTTGTCGCTAATTTTAGTGTTCATTTTGCACTTATATTTCGATATTTTTTTATCTTACTTTATTGCTTATTTTTTATTATTTACGTTTATCTATAGGGTTTTTCTTTTCTTAATTTTTATTTGTTTTGTCATTTTTGTATTTTCACTGTTATTTTTCATTGCTTTGTTTCAATGTTTATTTTCTTCATTTTAATTTTTATTATTATCTTTTATTTTTCTAGTACATTTTTTACTTTATTTTCTAATAATTTATTTCTTTACTTCTTTTTTACTTTTTTTTTTATTTTAGGTTTCAAACCTTTTATTTTTAATTTTTTCAATTTTCTTATCATTTTATTTTCATTCAGAATGACTATTTTTTTTTATAATTTATTGTTTATTTGTTATTCTTTAATTTCCCGACATATTGATTAATTTTTCTTATTATTTGAAATATATTTTTTTTTATATTTCTTACACTTTTGTTTTAATGTTTTCCATTTTCATTATTCTTATTAATATTATCTTTTACATATTATGCAGCTTTCTTTTTTAATAATTTTTTTATCTTTATCATTCCTTTTATTATTATTTATTATTTATTATTATTATTTTGTGCTTTTTTTATTATACAAAAAAATATTCCAGTTACTATTATACAAATAATGGATAACAAAATGGGCCAAAAAGAGAGAATTTGAACTAGAACATGGATAAAATATGTCAGGAACTTGAAATAGAAAAAGAACAAATGTGTGCCAGTGCCACTGAATCTGAAACTAAGAAACAGACAGATATTAATCCGGGACCCTCATCATCACAAGTGCATCATCATGAACGGTAAGTAGCCTTAGGTTACATTTATTATCTGAATAGTGAATACCGATATATAGGTGATTATAAATTAATTTATGAATCTATCCTGCAAAAAGTTTTAAAATACATTATGCTTGTTAAGCCTAACTACAACATTCAGGATCTAGGAAACAATTTGAATTAAATTACAGACACTATTTGTTATTACAAATTAGACTTAAAGTAAACTGAGTCACTGACCCCTTCTTTCAATCAAAATTTGAATTTAATAGAGATGGGTAGTCATATCCTCATTTTTGACCTTCATTTCCGTCGCAAACAATAAAAATGCGGGGGGAGGCTAGGTTAGTTTAGGTATTTTTAGTCATTTTTTTTTATGTACGACAAAAATTGTCATAATAAAATGCGTAAAAAAAAAAAACAGTAGAAAAATACAAAATAAATATTAAATTCGATTAATAGCCAAAACTGCAATTTAACCAAAACTTGTTTTGATTAAAACTGTCACTGTATAGCATTATCACTATCGTGTTAGCTATAAGCAGTATATTTTGTATTCTGTTGCAGTGATCATATTCTTCCATCTCTTGTATGCAAACCTGAGGTGCCTGGCAGCAGTCTTCCCCTAGACATCAGCTCATTAAAGTATGACAATCCTGTGCAACCTAACCTTCAAACATTTCCTCAAACAAATAAGATGAGATTTAATGCAGGCTTTTATAAACGGTTTGAGTGGGTTGAGTATTCTAAATCGGAGGACAGTGTCTATTGCTTTGCATGTAGACACTTTGCCAATAACATACAGAGTAAAGGTGAGACTCATGGTAAGCGAACGTTTATTGATGTGAGGTTTAGGAGATGGAAGGATTCCTCAAACTTATTAGAAAAACACTCTCAAAGTGAAAGACATGCCAATGCTGAGTAGTTGGTTGAACTTTAAGGCAGTCGACAGCAAAAAAGACAGTTCAATCAAAGATAAACTTGATGCCAACAGGTTAAAAGAAGTTGAGGCTAACAGAGAACATGTAAAGTGTTTGCTGCGTGTCACAAGTTTGCTAGGTAGGCAGGGTTTACCATTCCGTGGCCATGACGAAAGTGAAACTTCAGAAAATAGAGGAAACTTCTATGAGACACTCGATATGTTAGCAGACACAAATGAAATTTTGCGTAGGATGGCCACTACATGTCCTCGAGTATCAAAATGACTTAATACAAGTATTTGGTAATAAAGTTCTCAAAAACGTATCTACACAAATTAAGAAGGCCAAGTATTTTTCAATATTAGTCGATGAGACAAAAGATCAGTCAAGAAAAGAGCAATTAAGCATAACCATCAGGTTCTTTGATGGCAAAATGATATAGGAGAGATGTTGTGGTACCTATCACATGCAAAAACTAGATGCTGAATCCCTTGGAAATTTCATTCTGAAGAAGTTAGACGAGTTAGGATTAGAACCATAGCCACCGAGAGAGAAGGCCGGCTCGATGGGGGCGCGAAGCAGAGAAGGTAGTCCGATGGTGTACAGTACTTTAATCTGCAGCCCGGATGAACTTTCTTAAACATTTGTGAAACCCTCTTGGCTGCTAAGGTATAATTGATAATCTTTCATAGGAAATAAAAGCAATTACTTGAGGTTGATCAATAAAAGAATTAATTTACGGATGATGAATAAAAGAAATAATTTAACGATGATAAAATAATGCAAAACGTCCTTGAATTTAGATCGTACGCTATTTAACATAAAAACAAATGCTCTTGTTACAGCTTCGCTACCGTCAAAGGCTGAGCCAACAATATTCCCCTCTTTTTAATCAAAATGTGGTTTAAGATGAATTTCATCAACCGTCAGGATCACTGCTTTGTCACCGGGCAATAACGATTTATATTTGATTTTGATGTACATCAAGAAATTTGTAGTATCTTGTTCCGTGGCTGGGCTGAATTTTTTTTAAATAAACACCCATTTTATAGTGGAGAAGTGAGGTAATATAAAAAATTTCTTATCTCTCAAGAGCCTATATCCTTGGGGAGAACAGTTATAAAGGATAGAGGAAAATATCACGAACTCAGATGAATAATCCATCACAAACAAATTTCAGTAGAGTAGAATGTTTGAATGATGGTTCATCTAAAAGAGTGGATAAAAATGAAATCACGAATAGAACAACACTAATGCTGTTGTAAGTTTTTTAACTCCTTTTATCGATATCTGCTCTAGTTAAGTTATCCAGTAGTCCCCTAATCGATGTGCTTCAGTGTCTTGAACAAAAGCTTGCACTGTGCAGTTATTCTTTATCATTATGGATAGAATGATTTTTTTGGCATGGGAATTGCGTAACACGACAAATTGAAAGTCTAAAAATTGTAGCTTCCAAACAAGTTCATCAGCAGAATTGGCTAATGCAGATTTGTTATACTGAATGTCAATTGCAACTCTCTCTGCTATTGCAGCCTGCATCGCTGATTGCTCCTTCCTGGCTCTCTTCGAATCTGGAGATTCTCTTCGATGCGATGGCCAGGACAGATACGAGGCCAGTTAGGTAACTGTGATGGAATGGCACCTTCACGAAGTTGTGGAATTTTCAGTTTTGTAGTAGAAGTTGTGCAGTCTTTTTGTCATAACAGGATTTTCCCCATCTAATATCCTCTGGCACGAAATGTAAACAGCAAACCTGAAACAGATTTGCATTATATTAAAACTATTGCCCATTAACGAATATTAAAGTTTTCGAATATCACAAATAAATACATCATAGTAATTAATGCAAATGTAGCTGTATAAGAAGTTCATGATCCTCCTATGCTACGCATATTGATTATATTGGCAAAAAACTAATCCAATTTTCCACAAACAATATTGCAATTTCAATAGTATTGAGGTAAATGTAAAGTGTATTTATATACTTACTTTGCTATATTTGGGTGTAGCTTTCTCGTTTTAAGGCTGTAGCCATTTTGCTGCGAGTCTTCGTTCTTGGGGAAAGAAAATATGCTGACTTTGGGCCCTGTCTCATAATTCCCCTTGCAATTTGGGACAACACAATGATAGGGCATCATCACAAAAACACTCGCAAACTTATATTTAGTATCAATATCCCTTTTGTTCCACAAATAACGCAAAAAAAGCTAGTAATTCACTCGAAAAAAATCAGCGGTGTAACCCCGTCTGAATTGAGATGAATACTAAAGCAGGTAGGTGACCGTAGGTCAGTCGGACTACCTTTCCTTCGCAAAACCCTGATGACGTTTAATCCGCCAGGCCTTCTCTCTCGGTGGCCATGTTACTACTGTCAGACTGCATAGCGCAGTGCTATGATGGGGCGAGCATAATGAGTGGATGGGCTTCAGGAGTTCAGGCTCGTGTATCAACATTATTTCTTTTTATTTCATAATCACATTATAAATTCAAGTACACTAATGATACAGTTGTTTCATAGTTTTCATTAATGCCTGGCATTGCCAGCCTATGGCACTATAATTTGATTTATAAAGTATATTTTCATTAAAATGTAAAAAAAGTAATGTTTTCTGTTTAAATGTGCTGTCGTAAATATATAAAATTTCTCGGGAATATTAAGTTTCTTGATCCTTATCTGTCTACAAGCTACCAGTGATGATGAAATAAATAAACAGTAGTGGGAATTTATGATTTTAGCTCAAATACCTTGCTCATGTCGCTTCAAAAAGCACGTGAAATAGCTCAAAAAAAAAAAAAAAACGGCTGAATAGGTTGCTTCGCTCGCCAAACCGTCTTTGCCCCCCCCCCCCCCCCCAACAAAAATCTGAAATGACGCCCCTGAAGCACTAATCCGAGAAGTTTTGGAACTAACACACTCATATAAGTTAGCAGGACATTCAGGAATTAAAAAGACAAGCAAAATCATAACCAGAAATTATTTTTGGCCACATTGTAGTGAAGATGCCAAACACTTTGTACAGAACTGTGTAGTTTGTAACAGAAATAAGGGTAACGTAAATCTTAAAGCTCCGCTTGAAAAATATCCATCCGAATAAAACCCATTCCAGGTAATCAGTATGGACTTTTTGGGTCCATTTCCTACCACTATGAGAGGGAATAAACAGATACTAGTCTTTCTAGACTATCTAGCCAGATATGTAGAAATTGTACCAGTAAGAAATAGAGATGCAATTACAGTAGCAGAAGCTCTTAAATCTAGAATTATCACGAGACATTCATGGCCGCAAGTTCTTCTTTCTGATAACGCGGCTGAATTTACTAGTGAGCTTTTAAGAAAATTATGTGAATTTTACGAGATAAAAAAATGTCAAATAACAGCATATAAACCAAGTTCAAATGGGGCAGTAGAAAGAACAAATCGTAAAATAAAGGATATCCTGAAAACTTTACTTAAACCTAATACAGAAGACTGGGATTTAGCTTTGGGAGACGTGCAGTTTACTATAAGCAATACTGTAAATGAGACAATAAGAGAATCACCAGACTATTTATTGTATGGTTATCAAAAAAGATTACCTAATACCTTACTAGATGATGCAACACCACCCAGACATACTTATAATTATGATGAATACATTGCATGGAAAACGAGATGTACTTATGAAACGATCAAACAAACGAGGACTAGACTTAACGATTTTCACAAAATTTATGCCAAGTACTATGATAAAAATACAACTAAACCAGACATTATAGTAGGTACTCAGGTATATGTTCAAAATCATATTCCAGAAGGCCCTAATGTAAAGGTTTCTCCTAAATTTCATGGTCCTTATAGAGTATTAGAAGTGTTAAAATTAAATAAGCTTAGAATTATTAATGAGAGTGATCTAAAAGAAAGGATCGTTCATTGGAATCATGTGAAAGTAATAAAAGCAGACGCCTGGTCCACTAAAAAGCTAGAGGAAGTATTGAAGGAAAATAAGGAAAAACAGATAAACAAAACATATGAGTTAAGAAAAAGATAAATTTATGTAAACTGAAATATCATATGTAAAATGTATTTGTAGAAACTAAAATACCTCATGTATATAGAATATCTGATAAGGTTTATTCTTACAGATACAAACATGCGGCTCCTCTTTATAATAATTCTGCATTTCGCGACTTCCGAAGTGGTCATCCGAAAGGGTGTACTACTAGAGAAAAAGGGATCTGTGAAATTAATAAAGGATTTAGGAATTGTAAGTATTGACATTTCCTCAGTGTTTATCAATGAAATGACGTTGAAAGATGTTCCAAAAGAACCCAAATCCATAATACAGAAGAGTGATAATAACAGTGCCTTACCATTGTTGAAAAAGTTAGATAATGCCATAGGAAATGTATTAAATACAAGGTCCAAAAGATCCCTCTTACCTCTTATAGAAACAGCACAAAATCAGCTATTTGGAGTCGCAACTGAATCTAATGTAGAAAAAGAAAAGGCCCGAATTAATAAACTGGAACAATGGACAGCAACAAGAGGTATAGTGTTGAATAAAGTAATAACTTCTCAAAACTTAAATGCCCAAGAGATAGAAAAGCTAAAGGTATTCATTAATAAAATAAGTAAAAATGTAACAAAAGAACCAAATGTGTTAGAAAATCAACAGTTTCTGAATAGTTTTATATTACAAAGTGAATTAATCTTGCAAGAACATAGAGACACGTTAAACGCAATTTTGTTAGCTTATAAGGGAACGCTAAGCCCAACCTTAATCACTCCTAAAGAATTAGAGATAATTAATTATTTTTTGGTAGAGGGGTATTATGCCCCTGTGGTAAAGAATGTTATAACCTATTATAATTTGATAACTACCAAAGTGGTAAAAGATAAGATTATTTTAGTGTTACCATTTAATCAAAAAGATGCAGATGTACTGATGTCCATACATCCTTTCCCCATGTTGATAAAGGAAAATGTGATCATTTCAAATGTCAGCAACATCCATTTTGCACTAGAGGAACATTGGTTAATGATGTCATTTATTACTGATGTTCAATTAAAAGATTGCATAATTTTAAAGGAAAGGGACTATATTTGCAACCTTGATAACCTTTACGAAATTACTAATGCCTATCCCTGTGGTCAAGAAATATTGAAAATAAAAATCAAGAAAAATGTATTATGTACCCATTTATCCAAACACAGTTTTGTTTCCATCTTAGTAGAACAGTCAATTTTTGTGTTTTCACTAGATACCGTAACAGCCATAATAACTGCCATAATCTAAGTACTGAGATTAATTTCAATAATGTTCATGCTTTTGATAAGACTTGCAAGTAAGTCATACCAAACCAGTTGTACTATGAACCTCATGTTTTTACTGAAATCAATTACACAAAGAAGGTCCCATACATGAGCTATTCTAAGAATATCAAAGAGCTTCACTTGTCTCAATTAGAATTAAAACAACTGGATGAGTTACCATTAGTAGATGAGTTTTTCTACTACAAATAAAAGGTTTCACCAATTTTATCTCTGTTCAATTTGATCATAATATTACTTGTAATTGTGGTATTTGCAATCTGTCAAACGTGTAGTGATTTCAAATATTGAGAAGATTATAAAGGAAATAAAAAGGGCCAAGGAAGAAGAATAACGTTCTTATAGACATATTTATTGCCAATTTCTCTATATGTTGTTGATTTCATTGTGCATTCACTATTGCAGTTAGCCATTTTACAATATGATAATTCACTGTATGTATGAATATTTCTTTTAAATGATAATTCATTCTATAATGTATGAATTTTCTACAGTATATTATTAATCTGATATTTTAACATTAGTGCATTGACACAAATTGTGTAATATTTTGAGGGTATTAGAATGTGGGGAGTCATTTAAACGCTTTATTTTAGGTGTAGATTGACAATTATCCATTTGAACTGTGATTTTGTTGTCACATTGAGGGCAGTGTGAGATAGCGTGACCGAGTGGTGTTAGGAAAGTTAGATAGGGAAAGAATAGAAAGAGAGAGAGAGAGAGAATAAACAGAGAGACAGAGAGAGAAAGAAGAAAGAGAGAGAATAGAGAGAGAGAACAACAATTAAGCCTTGGTTGTTTTTGCATCAAGTGAGTCGAACCGCTGAATATGTAAACCGCCTTACATGAACTCAAAACAGTGAGCGAGTATATCGCACCCAGGGCCATAAAACCGTTTGTAGAATCTGGAAACTGTGGCCTCGTGATTTAGCTTACTCAGGATTACTCAGCACCTCATCAGAAGCAAACATTTCCAGCCATATCTATAACCCCGCCTTCAATAGGAGGTGCTTATATGGAACTGGGACTGGCCAAAGTGATGTAATTCAACACCCTCCGATCAAACATTCTAAGAAGGGGTCTTTTACACCCCTCCTAAGATCATTTCCAATCAAATCCTCTAAAGAGAGATTTGAACAACACCCACCAAGGTCCTTCCCAATCAACTGTACGAGGGGAGGCCTTAGAGATAAAATCTTCCAACAGGACACTGAAAAAGGAGGAGTTGGAGATTACAAGAAACCCCAGGGGTTCCAGAGAAGCAAGAAGCCAGGAGGACAGTTTTTGAGTTCCCATCCATCAACCGGGAGAGTCATATCTCCCATTGCTTTCGTGCTCCCAAACAAAATTAATTGAACTGTCTAACAAGAGTGATTTTAAATCGTAACTGTAACCGTAATTTGTACTGAAGTTTGTAGTTGACTTTCATTATTAAAGCAAAGAAACTACTGTCTCGTCTCCATTACGCCTTTCTGAGAGATATCACTACTTTAAGATAATTTCCCTTCGAAATAGCAGACTCGTTAGCAGCCGACGACGGGAGGGAGACGCTGGGGACGACGGTTTCGGCACTTAGAAGAATCTTGCAGGTAAGAAGGGAATGAAAAAATGTCGGGCACGACACTTATTCTGATTTTTTTTTTGTCTTTATGTTATTTTTCCATCTTTTTCTTCGAATTTTATCTCTTTTATCCTAATTGATTTTCATTTCATTTTTAATTTTCTATTTGCAGTTTTCTCATTTTTCTCTTATTTCTTATATTTTATTTTTATTCTTTATATCATGCCTATTTTTATATTTTAATTATAATTTTTCTTAATGTTTCACATTAATTGCATTAAATTTGATATCTATTTTTCATTCTTATTTCCACAATATTTTTATTATTTTTAATATCTTATTTTTTATGTTCTTAAATTTGATTTCATTAATAATTTTGTATTTACTTATTTTAAATTATGTTCCATTTTAATTTTGTTTAAGTAATGATTTTTTATTTTTAAATATTTATCTATTTTTTATTTTCTTTTATTTTTAACTTTATAGTATGATTTACTCTTTATATTTTTTATCTTTTTTATTTACTATTTTTCTTTTTAAGTCTCTTTTTCTCTTTTAATATTTTTCACAGCTTTTTTCTCATTCTTATTAAGTTATTTTCTTTCTTACTTTTCCTAATCATTTTCATTTATTGATTTGGTTTCTTTCATTGCTATAATTTTTTCTATATTCATACTTTTTCATTTCCATTTTTTTTTATTTTTCCATTGTTGTTATATTTTCTTTTTATTTCTTGTTTTATTACTGTCATCTAAATTTATTACTCTTTCTTTTTTACTTTTTTCCTTTTCTGTAATTCTATCTTATTGTTGTTTTTCATCTATAATTATTTTCAACTGTTTTCGTTTATTTTTAAATTTTGTATTCTATAATATTTTGTTGTTTTTATTTGTTCTTTTCTAGTTTTTATTTCTTGAAATTTTTTATCACTAATTATTATTTTCTTATATTCCAAATTTAAATTTTTATCTTTTTACATTTATTTTTTGCTTTTCCTTCTCAGAATTTTTGTATATATTATTCAGTTTTTATTTTTTTTAAATTTTACTTTTTTTTGTTTTAATATTGTTTCTTTTCATTTCATTATTTTTATTTTTGTATTTCTATTTTTAGTAATGTCTCATTCTAATTTCTAGTTTTTACTTTTAGTAAATTTCATTTTATTTCTAACTTTTCCATTTTGTATTTAACTTTTACATTTATCTATTTTTTTTTTTTTTCATTTTTTAAATAATATTATTTTCCTATTTTTCTTATTGCCAATATAGCAGTTATAATTTATATTTTTATAATCTATTTATCTGTTTTTTTTAGTTTTCTCTATCCTTATTTTCTTTATTTTAACGTTTTAATTTATGTTTTCATTTCCAATTTTTCATGCTTATTTCCTACTTTCACACTTATTTTCTCATGTGTCTTTCTTTATTTTTCCTTACTGCAATTTTTACTTGTATTTTACTTACTTATATATATATATATATATATATATATATATATATATATATATATATATATATATATATATATATATATATATATATATATATATATATATATATATATATATATATAAATTTATATATATATATATATATATATATATATATATATATATATATTTGCTTTTTGATTTCTTATTATCATTTAAATTTTTATTGATTGTAATTTTTCCTATCTTTATTACTGCTATTTTTTCGTTTTTAACTTTATTTTTAATATATAACTTTTAACTATTTTATTTTCGGTTTTCTATTTGTTTCATTATTATTTTCCTGTTTTTTCCTATTGTTTATTTTTCTAAATTTTCTTTATTCTTATAGTTTTCCCTTGCTACTTGCATTTTATTGTTTTCTATTTCTTTTATTTTTTAATTTAACTTTTTGTGTTTTATAGCTTATATTTTCGAGTTTTAACTATTTAATTTTTATTTTTATAATTAAATATTTTATTTTTTAAAGCAGTTTTCCGCTTATTAATTTTTTTTATACATTTGCGAACATTATCCTTTATATTTCTAATTTATTAATTTATATTCCCTTTTTTATTTTTCTTTTCTTAAATTTTTTTTTATTTCCTATTTTATTTTTATGCCTTGTACTTTTATTTTTCTTCTATTTTTTTATTTCATTATTTTATTTTCTGTTTACATTATTTATTTTCTTATCTTTTACTTTCTTTTTTATTTTTATTTTTTATTTAACAATATTAATTTTTCACTTTTTCTATCTTGTTTCCTTTTTTCTTTGTTAAAATTACATTTTTTATTGATTTGTTTTTGTTTATTTAATTGTTATATCTCTTTCTTTAATGCTTTGCTATTATTTCTGTTTTATTTCTATTTTTTTTTCACTTGTTATTTTTGTTCTTACTTCTTATTTTTTTTCTCTTTTGGAAATTTTCATAACTATTTTTACTTTATTATTTTTCCTTTTTATTTCTATTTTAATAATTTTAATTTTTTAATTTGTGTATTTTTCATTTATTTAGTCGTATATTTTAAGTTTTTAATTTTTTTATTTTCATTTTAGATTTTTTATATATATATATTTTTAAATCTATTTGGTAAATTTTTTTTATTGTTATTTTATAATTTATCTTTATTATTTGTTTTCTTTTTATCGTTTCATTTCTTTTATTTTAGATTTTTATTTTCACGTATGTTTTCACCTTTTGATTATTTCTAACTCATTTCTTGAATTCTATATTTCTGTTTTTAAATTTTAAGATTTATTTTTATTTTTATTTTTACATTTTATATTTATTTTCCTTTTTGTTTGATTTTTATTTTCATTTTTATTTTGGTTTTTTATGTTTATTACTTTTATTTCTTATTTTTTAAAAGCAGTTTATGATATAGTTTCATTTGGCTAGTTATTATTTTTATTTTATCTTTTTATAAGGCTATTTTTCTGGTAGTTGTTATTTTCATTCATTACTTTTACATTTTTTTAAACTTTTTACTACCTATTTTTATTTTGAAAATTTCCTCAGTGTTTATTTTTATTTTTCTGAATTTTTTTTTATTTTTACTTATTTTATATGCCTTTATATGTACAATCATTAGTATTTTTATTTGTTATTTTGTAGTTACATCTATTTTTCTTTGTCTTTTTATTTAAATTTCAATGTCCTTTATTTCCCTAGTTTTATTTCTTTTTTCCATATGTTAATTTCTTTCTTTTATAATTTATAATTTATTTTTCATTTTTTTATTTTTACTTATAGTTCTTCAGTTCTGACCTTTTATTTTATTTTTATTTAATTTTGTTTTTTATTGTTCATGTTTTTTAATATTTTATTTATTCTTATCGTTTTTATTTATTTTTTCTAACTGTTTTTCATTTTTTTTCATACTTTTACATTATTCCTCTTTATTTAACATATTTATCATTTTATACATCTAGCAATTTTTCGGAATCATTAGACATATTACAAAATATGATTTAATTCAGCATTTAAGGTCCTGTAGGTCATCTCGGTGTTCTGTATCACACAACGATTACCAGGCATATACCAGTGATGGCCAGTCACGTCATCAATCCCCAAAGTTCAACAAACCTTAAAGATAGCTTGGCAATACGTTTGCCCCTTACGCCGGTGACATTAGACTGGCCGATCGGTCCTAAGCAATTATATTTCACTTTATTACTCGTTTTCCAGCACCTACGGCACTTCCGAATCGTTACTGAGATTGTCCGTTAAATCTGGAATAATCAGGTCAGCATCCTTAATTTTCCTAATTTTGAAAATTTAATATTTTTTCTCCCTCTTGATATCCAGATCAAATGATGGAAGTTAACACGATCTTGTCATCCGATAAACTATCATTCACGTAGTATATATATTTTTTTCCTGGAGACGAACACAGATCAGTACAGTAGGAATACAGGTAGGTGTCGCATACATAGCCATTACTCGACACCTCGCCAAAGATGACCTCGTCACCTTCCATTAAAACATGACATGCAGACTGCAGTTGCGATGCACACAAACAGTTAAATATCTTGTAGCCTGCAAGGGTTGTTGACAGAATCAAAATTGAGAAAATATTCCATTTAGCATCAGCTCCAAATAAGCAATCATTATTGTTGATGGGCGAAAAGCAAAGGAGTTCATTGAATATTCTCACGAAATCAATGAATGCACGAGATTACTGAAGTCACTGACATCAACAATAGAGTGAGTGTCATTATGTTTAGAAAATACAATGAAATATATATTAAAATATACTGAAATACTCAATTTAGTAGGAAACAGATTTACCACATGGGATTCTAATGGATCAGCTGGTTCGAACGTGGCAGAAACAATTATTCTACAGTTTTGAACAATAACTTTCATGTAATATAAATACACCCAATCCATGACTTCGCTTTATTGATGAATTATATTAAATCTCTAATTGGTAATTACATTATATTAGTTGGCTTAAACGAAACTAAGGAACTTTCACGTGGAATAGCAACTATAGAAAACACCAACACAACTCCCATTATTATTATTATTATTATTATTATTATTATTATTATTATTATTATTATTATTATTATTATTATTATTATTATTATTAGTAGTAGTAGTAGTAGTAGTAGTAGTAGTAGTAGTAGTAGTAGTAGTAGTAGTAGTAGTAGTAGTAGTAATACTGAAAATAATGGTTTCTACGGCATTGAATTTATATAGTCTTCTCCATTCGTCTTATAATCTTCCTTTCATCAGCGAGTAGCTGGTGCATCAGTTTTCCTATGGACATATAAAGTTTTCCTGTCTTCTAAGTTTTATTACCCCAAAACTTTCGACACACGCTCTGTGGTGGCCATTCACAAAAATTAAATAGATTGACATGGAAGTTACACAGGTATACACAACAGGGGGCGGGTGTTGTGCAGTTAACAGGTCAGTCAGTGGACTAGATTTTGATTGGTCGCGGGTTGATGACGAAATCAGTCCCGGAGGCGTTGCGATCTTCTAGGCCTAATCGGTGTTGTTGGTTGAGGGTGGGCGTTGGCTCGGGTACCCCCTGTTGGTGGGGTTGATATTATAGATCGCCCAGGTGATGTACCGTCGGCATCCGGTGCTCACTCTCTCTCTCTCTCTCTCTCCTCTTCTCCTCCTCTCTCTCTCCCTCTCTCTCACTCTCTCTCTCTCTCTCTCTCTCTCTCTCTCTCTCATTCCCTCATTCTCCTCCTCTCTCTTCCTCTCTCATCCTCAGTCTCTCTCTGTCTCTCCCTCATTCGCCTCCTCTCTCTCTCCCTCATTCTCCTCCTCTCTCTCTCTCCCTCATTCGCCTCCTCTCTCTCTCTCTCTCTCTCTCATCGGTAATTGGCACAGGCTGATTTCTTAAATTTCTCCTTATGATGGTTGGGAGAAATTCGGGTTCTTTCACCGTGTTTATGCTTGTATATTTGTTTAATATATGGAGTGCCTCGAGACAAAAACATAATAAAAGATTTGAGAGAGAAGAGCTGTAAAGAGCACAAAAATTAAAGACCCTGCAACAGTCCACCGGCGCCTACGGTTTCTCGAGGCACTCCATATATATATAAAAAAAAAATGCAAGCATAGACACGGTGAAAGAACCCGATTTCTCCCAACCATCATAAGGAGAAATTTAAATTTGAAGGTGGCAGGAGAGACGCTTGGAGAGTAGTGGCATCCTTCCACCGGGCATTTAAATTCGTAGATGACACTACTCTTCAAAGATACTTCTGGGGCTCCGGGCTGTTTTTAAGATGTAATTGGCTTGTTTTCATATTTCTATAATAAGTTATCAAATTAATCTTGTCCATTTCTACAGAAGGGAAGAATTTTCACTTATTATTTTTTTGATGGCGCTCTCGTCCTCTAAATATTTTGTTATGCATGTTATTTCTGTAATAGTGTTATGGACCCACTTTAGTCGTTATCGGTGCCCATCATACTTTCACGGTGCCAGTTATTTATGGAAACTCAGGTTTGTTGTTCTATCATGCAACTGGAGAAATTGTTGTTTATAAGCATTTGAGTGGGCCTTTCAATCTCCTCCGCAGTTTCTCTCCACGTGGAGTAGAGTGTGACGGCGCGATGGACGAAGGCATCCACCGCATACTTTTTAGACCTGTCTGGGCATTCACAGAGCTCACCAAGGCATACTGTAGACCCGGGTTCCTATCTATAAATAGGACGTGGGAGAGTTATTGGAATAAAAGGATCTAAATACTGAGGAGATGAAAGAATGCGTGCAAGACAGGAATGAACAGGACAACATATGTTGTAGTGCGATCCACAGTTTAGCAGGCTGGTGATGACCCATCAGTGTAGTTTCATTAAGTGGCATCGTATCGCCTGTATTACAGCAAATTGTTCAGTGTTTTATTTCACCCACTCCATTAAATTTATGTATTATATGTTGTCAATAACCTTAAAGATTTTATCAATTTTCTCTGTTATTACCACCCTTACTCAGTTTTGTCTGCAAATGAAGGTGATACAGTCTTTTAACTATGAAAACTTTAATCTCTCTTATAGGTTTGAGAATGTTGTTATGAAGGAGCAACGAAACGCGTCGCTACTAAAATATGGTGTTTCTTATGTTCTTTTCCCGATAAGAGTTAGGCATCAGAACATTTATCTACTTTCACCATAATTCGAAGAAGATACGATGTCTAAACTACCAGAGACGTGCGAAAATGAAAAAAAAAAAAACTGGCTTAGCCATAGTTAATGGCTACATGGAGGTGGACTGTCTGAAAAGACAGTTCAGCAATTCTTAAGCTTTGAACCTTTGCCAGTCGCCCGTATAAAAGGAAAGTCAACAAATTCTTTTAACGAACGAAGTCAAACAGAAGCGAAGAGTCTCCTTATTGAAAAGGGTGTCAGCATCATTGAGGATCGCATAAAAAATACGGTTAGAAGCATTGTATATACTGGCGTGAAAAATTTTATTCAGAACTTTCTCTAAAACTATAACGAAAAATTAACAAATGTTCTGTGAAAGGAGAATGTAATCTGGGAAGGGTCGTTTGACCTAAACCAGAACAATGAGGACCAACACATGCAATTACTTCAGCTACTGTATGTATGTACTAGGCAGCAGAGAAAGATCTCTTCTGTTTTAAGTACCATAGGAAGTCCATTTGGTTGTACTTAAAACACCTGCTTTATTTACTTAAATAGCAACCAATCTACGAAAGAGAAATATATATGCATATATATATATATATATATATATATATATATATATATATATATATATATATATATATATATATATATATATATATATATATATATATATATATATATATATATAAATATATATATATATGTATATATATATATATATATATATATATATATATATATATATATATATATATATATATATATATATATATATATATATATATATATATATATATATATATATATATATATATATATATATATATATATATATATATATTTATATATATATATATATATATATGATACTTCAACGGCTGACTTTTGCATCAAACTACAAAGAAATTAGCCATTTCATACACCTACACAAAATCTGCACTCCTAATTTCTTTCCGTATGACCAAGCTATCTCAAAAGCCTGTCATTCATCTTTCACATATATTAGCCAGTTTACTATTTCAGTCTATTCCTCTGCATAACATTTCTTTCCTTTTCAGGTCTTCCTGCAACCTACATGCTAAAAAAAATAAAGCTTTGCTTCTATGTCTAATATCTTCTTTTTGACTTCTTACATTTCCCTATCCTAAAATATGTTAAACATATATGTTAAAATATGTTAAACATGTTTAACATATTTTAGGATAGGGAAATGTAAGAAGTCAAAGAGAAGATATTGGACATAGAAGCAAAGCTTTGGGGCTAGAAAATAGAATGTGAATGGAGAAAGGAATGGCTGATGTTTGCAGATGGTATGATTCTGATTAGGGAAAATGAATGAAAATTGCAAAAACTAATGAAAGAGTCTAATACCGTTCACTAGGAGGTAAAGTTGTAAGTAAATGTTATTGAGGGCAAGGCGATAAGGTAAATGAAAACCAAGAAGATAAACCAAGAAGATGAATTACTGAATATTCAAATGATGAGGGAAGAAAGGAAACTTTTGACCTGTTGGGGGATGTAGGAGAAGTCTAAATTATAAATGATGGCAGGTTGGGACTCATGTTTATAATAAACCAATCACTCGCCATCTACATGATCTAACATACATTTCAAACATTTTATAAAACCTTTTAATTCCTGGCAACAAGTTAGCTTCTATATAATACATCTGCATCTTCGTTCATTTCTATTAGAACAGTTTCCTTGAATAATTCGTGAGAAATAAAACAAAAAAAGACCTAATTTATAACGAACACTTACTTGGAATCTGTACGGTACTTGTTTATTTTTTTGCTCTTCAGCTTACGACATATCTCCGCTGGCACATAACGATGTTAGAACTACGGAAGTGCCTGTATGTCGTCTCTTTTTTAAGGTGTGCTTTGAAGACATACGATTTTATGTCAACTTATGCTTTTGAATTTAGGAATTAGACTCTCGGATTTGACAATAGCTCTAAGCACGAAGAAAATAAAAAATTGAAATTCTTGTCACGTACATAAATAAATACACTAGACACTTGTACCAAGAGAAGACGATGGCAACGTCTTTTTTGACTTCCTGATACACAGATGTTAATCCCTACAGCAAACCGTCTTACGCTTCGAATGCCATTGCTCGGTCTGGCACTCAGATGATTCCAGCAAAATTCCATTTTGCCAAGCATAACAAAGCAACTGTATTTGGAAAACAGAGAGATATGGTGGGTGGGGGATAACGCAATAAACTTTATTATGAGTACACTTCCTTTTCATTAACAGTATCTCATATTTCTAGAAGCTTATTCTGACTGTGATAATCCAAAAGCTGGCAAAGGAAATATAAAATACTTGATCGCACAAAGTGCAAGATATTAAAAGAAGAATAATTTGCATAGGGCACATCCATCTATCACTAGAAAGAAAAATTGTTCATGAAAAATAAATTAGTTTTGGCAGGAAGGAAGAAAGATGGAATGGATGAGCTTATTAAAAATTAAGTGATTTAATTGCGAATATCTTGTAAGTAGCTGTAAAAGACACGGGAAGTATTTGAAACTTTCCGTCCTCAGTAATGAGAGAAAGAAATAAACATACTTAAAAATGCAAATAATTTGCTGCAAAAGACATGAGAAGAATTTGAAACTTTCTTTCCTTATTCATAAAAGAAGGAGAACAATGTAATTAAAACAATTAAATCTAAGTAAGAATAAATACAGTCATACAAACAAATAAGTGCGCGATAAGAATATATTCCAATACAACAGTTACGAGTTCTACAGATTAAATAAACGGCATCAACATAAAAATAATGTCATCTCCTTCAAGGACAGTAGATATAATAGTGCAGCAGATAATTGCATATTTCATAAGAATCGTTCAGATAGTGAAACAAGCATGAAATTTTGCACAAGTGCTCTTTAAAGTTCCCTCTATCAGAAAAGGGCGCTGGCCACGCAAAAAATTTAATATGGCGGCCAAATTCCAAGATGGCGGCCAGTATCGACAGATTTTGGCTAATTTTTCACTAGAATGGCATGTATTTGCTTCTAGCAATATGGTAAAGCTCTTCCATACTATTTCTTGTGAATATTATGTTTCTGTAGCTTCCCAGTACAGTTTACCTTTAAATATGGGGGCTATATGGCTGCCAAGAAAAGGTAGAAACAATAATTATAATGAGAAATAATGCCCGTTCAACAATTATCGTTTTAAGCATGGATCTTGGTTTCTGTGGTTTTAGATCCTAATGAGGCCATCTCTTTCGAATAACTCATCAATTTTGAAGGAAAATTAATAAATGTAAAAGAGTGTATGTCTGCACACAACCAGGGCACACTGGTGACATCACTGCTGTGTAACTCAGCATGGGGTTTAGTGCCAGCTAATCCAGCTTTACTAATCCTGTAGTCTTAGACAAGTAGTTGTAGTATAGTTTAGTTTAGTGTCCCAAATGCTTTCTAACAGCCCCAGACCAGCTATAGTTAGATAGCCGCACCTGAATAGACAGGATGTGCCAGCGCGGGAGAGCCGAGCCAAGGGTATGGGGGCTGTACATGATGGTTCATGTACTTACCCGGATGGTGTACAGATCACACGGGACTTAAATGGCACTGGATGAATGATCGGGCTAGGTGTAGGGAGACCGAACCTAGTTGAATCCCATACAGGAATGTGTGCTTTGTTTAAGGTGGTAAAAGGATAACCCCTCGGCCTTAATCAAAAGTGAAATCATGGCAGAATGTGATGCCAATCCAATATTGAGCAGTAGAAAAACAAACTGGAGTTTGTGTTGTCTTTGTCAGAAGGACAAAAGAGGTGAGCACTTGACATCACCTCCAATTCATCATGTCCTAGACCATGATGGGTACACAATGCTGGCAAGGAACATTCCCATGTTCAGTGAAATTAATGAAATGCCACTGATAATGGATCCAGCAAGGCTGGATGAAGGTGATGGCATAGAGGCCACTCTTAGGAAAAATGCAGCAAAATACCATGTGAACTGTCGCTTGTTGTTTAACAACACTAAACTGGACCGTGCAAGAAAGTGACAATCCAATGACCAGACCAGCAACACTGAGACTAGTCGTGCAAAACTGCGCCGAACCAGTCATGACAATGAAGTTTGCATTTTCTGTGAGAAAGTGGCACCTGCATCTGATCTCAGACAGGCTAGTACTAAGGGCCTTGACTTGAAATTGCGTGAATGTGCAGAGATACTTAGTGATGGCAAGCTCCTTGCTAAGTTGACTGGTGGGGATGTCATTGCACAGGAGTTTAAGTATCACCATGCCTGTCTTTGTGCCCTCTACAACAGAAAAAGGTCCTACCTGAGGAGCCTTGAGAAAGACCAAGGTAGCACTGAGTCAGAATCAGATGTGTATCCACTAGTTCTGTCAGAACTGATGACATACATTGTTGAAAACAACCTTTGTTCAGATGATCCAGTCACATTTCGGCTGGCAGATATTTGCCACCTCTACCAACAACGTCTGGAACAATTAGGTGTAGAGTCACCAAGTGTAAATTCCACGAGACTCAAAGACAAACTTCTGGCAGAAATTCCAGAACTTGAGGCTCATAAATCTGGCAGAGATGTATTACTTGCATTTCAAAAGGATGTGGGAAAAGCACTTGCTCAATCATCTGATCTTTCAGAGGCAGTTATCATTGCTAAAGCAGCAAATATTCTCAGAAAGTCTATACTTGATCATCAGTCACGGTTTGATGGCACATTTTCTGAGGCTTGTGTACGAAATTCTGTGCCTCCTCTCCTGCTCCAGTTTGTAGGGATGGTTGAGCATGGGGCTGACATCAAGTCACAGTTACGATTTGGAGCATCAAAGTCAGACCAGGCCATTGCACAGCTCATGCAGTTCAACTGCTACTCCCGATACAAAGAGGGAGCAACAACTCATAGACACTCCAAAGACAGAGAAACACCATTCCCAGTCTACATGGGACTCTCAGTCTATGCCAAAACCAGGAAGAGAAACCTGGTTGAAATGCTACATCAGTATGGCCTCAGTATCTCTTATGACAGAGTACTGGAGGTCTCTGCACAGTTAGGAGATGCCACAGTTAGCAAATATGTGGAGGAGGGTGTGGTCTGTCCCCCAGTACTGCAAAAAGGGTTGTTCTCCACTGCAGTGATGGACAACATCGACCACAACCCATCTGCAACTACTGCCACTACCTCCTTCCATGGAACTAGCATCTCCATATTTCAGCACCCCACCAAGGAGAACACTGGACAGGAAAGACAGCAACTAAAGTTTGCACCTGAGAAAGTGAGGTCGGTGCCTGAATTGCCGGACACATTCACAAACATCTCACCAGCTTCCTTTCAAACAAAGAACCCTGTGCCACCAAACACTGCAATACCAAAGCCACCCACAGATATCTTGGGGCCACAGCTTGCACTGGAGTATCAGTGGCTAGACAAGGTCATAGTCACCCAGGAAATAGATGATGCAGTGAATCTGACGTGGTCAGCTCATCACGCTTCAATGAAGAGAAGCCCAGAATTTGAAGTAACCATAACTTCATTGCTTCCTCTCCTGCGTGATCAGGCTCATTCTGTTGCTACGATCAAACACGTGATGCAGAAAGTGCAGGATGTCACTGATTTTCTGAACCCTGGCCAGATACCCATAATCACAGCTGATCAGCCAATCTATGCCGTAGCAAAGCAGGTGCAGTGGCAGTGGCCTGATCAGTATGGCAAAGACAAGTATCTGGTAATGTTTGGTGGTCTGCACATTGAGATGGCAGCAATGACATCTCTTGGTACTCTTCTTCATGGCAGTGGTTGGACAGGAGCTCTGGTGGAGGCAGGAGTTGCTTCATCTGGAACTGCAGAATCCTTCCTGTCAGCTGCAAGTGTAACCAGGACACGGCAGATGCACCAGGTTACAGCCTCTAGTTTGTACAAACTCCTGAGGACAGCATACACTGACTACTGTGCTGAGAAAGCAAACAACAATGAGCAGGCATTAGAGTTTGAGGAGTGGTGTGACCTTCGAAGACAGCAGAGTCCACAGTTCCACTTCTGGCACATGGTGTTGTCTATGGAACTTGTGATATTCCTACTGATCAGGTCCTTCCGTGAGGCCAATTTTGTCCTCTACTGCCAGGCATTGCATGAGCTGATACCCTACTTCTTTTCCAACAATAATACAAACTATGCTCGTTGGCTGCCTATTCACCTCAGGGACATGCTTACCCTAGAGAGTTCACACCCAGAGTTGCACAAGGAGTTCAAGGCTGGCAACTTTGTTGTGCACAAGACCAGTCGCCAGTTCTCAGCAATGGCTCTTGACCAAGCTCATGAGCAGACCAGTGCCTTTATAAAGGCTGATGGCGGAGCCATTGGGCTGACTGAAGATCCGTCAGCACTCAGAAGATGGATGGTGGCTGGCCCAGAGATCATCCGCTTGGTGTCTGCATACGAAACAGAGGTTCAAAGTAAGGAGTCTAATGAGCAGAAAACACACCATGAACAAACACCTCATGCGCAGAAGACATTCTTGGAGAGAGTCAGCAAGCTGTCATTGGCTTTGCAACACTTGGGAAGTCCTTTTCAGGAAGAGAGCCAGGATCTGTATTCCATTGACAACAAAGACATTGCCCACCCCAGCTCAGCAGAACTTCTACAGACACACCTTGACAGAGGCCGCACTAAATTTCAGAAGTTTTCAGACTCTTTGGCAAACAATGCAGTCTCCTTCTATGAGCCGATAAAGAAGAACAGAACTGACTTCTTCAGGCAAGAAGCTGCTCCTGTAGAACAGTCAAAGCAGAAACTTCTGAAGGAGGATTGCCAGCTTTTCTCAAAGCTATTTATATCCTGTCAGAGCCGTGAATGTGATCTGCAGGAATTCTTTCAGCACGAGAATCAAACATTCCCAGCTTCCCTTAGTGAGGGTGGTAGGCTGTACACATGTCAGAAGTCTCAGCTGACCTCGGTCCTGGAGAGTCATGTTACACTAGAAGACAAAGAACCAAAGACTGATGTCCTCATTGTAGATGGATCAGCTTTGGTCCATGCCTTGCCACCAAAGAAAGGAAAGACCTTTGAGGGCTATGCACTTTGCGACTTCTTGCCTGTGATACAATCCTATAGCAGCAAGTACACATCATCACATCTTGTATTTGATGTATACAATACATCCAGCCTCAAAGCTGAGACCAGGCTCCAACGTGGTCAAGGAGGAAGGCGCAAGGTGACAGACAAGAACACAATTCCATCCAACTGGCGCAATTTCCTAAGACACGATGCCAACAAGACAGAGTTGTTCCAGTTCCTGGCAGACAAAGTTGCCCAGATGTCTGCCACAAATGTTGTCATTGCCACGAAAGGGTCTGCTGTCCTCAGCACTCATGAGGCTAGTCTTCAGGGACTGGAAAAGTGCTCTCATGAGGAAGCTGACACCCGCATCTTTCTCCATGCCAAATATGCCACAGAACATGGAGCCAAGACCATCACAGTTAAAGCAAATGACACAGATGTTCTTGTCGTTGCAGTCAGTGCTTTCTCCACTCTCCACAATCTAGGGCTAGAGAAGCTATGGGTGGCATTTGGCCAAGGCCAGAGCCTGCGCTGGATTGCTGTGCATGACCTGTGCAACTCTCTGGGCCAGGAGAAGGTGAATGGCATGCTCTTCTTCCATGCGTTCACAGGCTGTGATACAGTGTCAGCCTTCCGGAGCAAGGGCAAGAAGACCGCCTGGCAGACATGGAACATCTTTCCACAGGCCTCCACTGTGTTCTCCAAACTGAGTCACTACCCTCTCAGAGTGGAAGAGAGTGACCTGAAGGTCCTGGAGAGGTTTGTCATACTTATGTATGAAAGATCCAGCACTGCTGGCACTGTGGATGAGGCTAGACTTGATATGTTTGCCAGAAAACAAAGGGCATATGAGGCCATTCCACCAACCAGGGGAGCTCTCCTCCAACACACCAAGCGTGCTGCGTACCAGGCTGGTTGTGTGTGGGGGCAGGCCACCCAGTGTCAGCCACAGCCAGAGAGCCCTGCTGAGTGGGGATGGCAAAAGTCTGGTGAAGCATGGCAAGTCCTCTGGACAACCAACTCGCCCTTAGCCAAGAGTTGCCAACAGCTTACCAAATGTGGATGCAAAGCAGGCTGTCGGGAAAGGTGCAAGTGCTACAAGCTGGGTCTTCCCTGCACAGCTCTGTGCACTTGCAAATGTGAAGTCTAGATAAATATTGCCCTCTCTTCAGTAGATAATCTAGCTTGAGCATCCAACGTGTCATGCTATGCCTACCTTCTTATCCTCGAATTTTTCAAAGGTGTAGGTTGAGAGACCTATACATAGATTGGTTGCGTTTAGTCCGTATTTCTCTTCTTTTCTTTTTATGGTTACAGTCTTAGACACAATGTTGTATGTGACCATACCATTACTATTTCAGTTGAAAATAGCATATTAGTTAAACTGTCTGATCACATGAATATACCATTAAATAAAAACAGTTGGTCTCTATGTCTGCTAGCGCTGTGGATAGAAAAAAAAATTTTATGGCAACCATTTTGTACGCCATCTTGGTTACAATTCATTTAGTAAGGGTTTTCAATAAAATGTGTGGTATGGAACATTTTTATAACCTAAAAGTCGAGGTTTAAAAAAAAAAAACTGGCATATTCCATCCAATAGATGCTCCCAAACCAGTGAATCTCAACATAGATGGCGGCCATTTTGAAAAATAGCCGCCATCTTGGATTTTCAGGTGGCCAGCGCCCTTTTCTAAGAGAGCGTAGTCTTAGGAATGTTTGTGCCAAATTTCATGCTTGTTTCACTATCTGAACGATTTTTACAGCAATCTGCTGCACTATAACGGGAGTAGTGTACTTGGGCAATCCCTACCGGAAAAAAAACGATAAAAGTTTTCGAAGCGAAGGGCTGTCCGGTCAGAAATAACAAGGGGAATGAATTCTGAATTAAAATGAGACCGGAGGGCTTGACGCACAGATATGACCCAGGCAACGGAGAGGATCCCCTGACGGAGGGAAATTGCTCATCAAAATGTTATTCCTTTCCATCTTCGACAAACTCTCACAAAGCTGGCTTTATAAACGTGATCAGATTTTATTCCAGTTTTCTGACCCGATCGGCCATCCTTTCTTAGCCGTATTCTCTCATCTTTGCAATATGATACATCGAAAGAGCATATATTTGAAAAGCATTACAAGATTTACCCAATAATAAGTAAAATACGAATATTTTGCGTATCGCTTAAGTTTGACAAACTTTGTCTTTATCGTTTCATTTTCTATTAGAAAACTGACAGGATAAATAATACGGCAGATGATATTTTTTCTTAGGCTCATTTCTTCTAAGAAAATGTAATATCTTTTTGAACAAGTGATGACAATGTATCGGTGTCATATTCATGACGATATATATTCACTTCGAATTATACGTCATGAACAAAATAAAATTTTTCACATTTAGTGTAAAATCAGGCTTTAGTGATGCATGGTTGCCATAAACAGCGCAATTTGAGTTTCTGTAGCGCTGATGAATGATTGTACTGTATATCTGAGTTACGATGTTTCCTCATTTACAGTTCAGTTGAATATTACTGTGCGTTCACACTACAGTAGAACATATGAGGTGTCTACTACGAAAACGTCAATTTACCACACTTGGGCAAAAATCGTTTTATTACATAAAAACGTAGTTTGATACTTAAATTTTCATGTCCAAGTCTGCTTTTGCTAATTTTCCAACTCTAAATAGTCTTTTTGGCCTCAAACATAACAGTGAAATTCCCATCCGTCTCGATTATTCTCCCTCACCTCCACTGCGCGGGAGCCTGGGGGGATGTTTGGGGGGGAAGAGCGCGAATGGACCAATCACAGGCTAGCTAGTCTCTCCCGAAAGTCACATGTAGTTGTTTATTGCTTCCCTTTAAACAGTGTTACCACTTTGGTTGACAGCACAGTACTTAATTAAGCGTTACTTCCATTGCTCTCAAGTATTTTTCGTACAACTTTTATAGAACATTCCATAATTTGGTACTTATTGCCTTATTTTGCTAATAATGATAATGATAATTTTTTTGTTATTACTTAATACAATGACAATTTTTAATGTCCAAAGGAAGAATGTGTCATGGTACAATGGTTACAGACCGTATCATTCGGGACGAAGGAAGCAAATAAGAAGAACATAATGTTGTGCGATTTTCAGTCCATTTTACCAGATGGATAAGGGTGAATATCCTTTACACTACAAACCCGTTTACCCCATCGAAAATGAAACAGGCCCGATTCTTAACCTCTGGTATGTTTCTAAATTTATCGTATTAAGGGGGTCGGCCGGCTACAATATATGGAGGTATAGGACGAAAACTGCAAAATCCTGAAAAAAATATATGCGCTTTGTATGGCAATGGAGAATGTGCCTACGAAATATTTTGCCAAAATTCCTTTTAGTTTCGTAGTTACAGGGTATTTAGTAAAAGTAACTCAGTGAGCCAAAAACATCGATCCCTACAAGAAAATGTAGTATGTCTTCTGTTATCGTTCATTTTTTTAATTATTACATTTTATATCAAGCAAATTGTGAGTAATGGGATCTCTCACAACTCAACGCATCATAACAGAGTCACAGCAGCTACTTTCCTCAGTGTGATCAGAAGAGTCATAGGGGGTGCACGTCATTTTTTCACCTCTGTCATTCGATCACTTTTACGTCTGTTTTTCTTTCTTATGGCAAAAATTCATCATGCCAAAGAGGAAAAAACAAGTAAAACATCTTTTATCCCTACAAGAGAAGAAGATTAGCTCCAAGAAGAGTTCAAGAACCGATAATATTAGTGGAATTAGCGAAAGAGAGAGTGGAGTACTATTGCGGAGGGAGGGTCGGCTCGCTCGCCTCGGTGCCAGGCTACGCCTGACCTTGAACTCTCTCCCTTCTACATCCACTGCTGGTGCTTTTACGTACGAGACTCGTATTGGTATACGCACGTCATTGCTGGAAAGAGACGGAAGTAGCAACAATAGCGAAGATATTGATGAGGAAGATAATGAACTCGTTCTCATAAGTAGAAAAAGATTGCGAGAGATTTGTGCTAAAAGATTGCCTGGGTGCACATGTACAAAAAATTATATAGTGCAATATGAAAACGATGGTTTTGAAACAACAATTAAAATAAAACCTTGCCACAGTGAGTAGCTTGGGCAGCTATGACACCCTCTCATAAGAGAATAATACCCTGCAGCAGGAAAAGGCAGGGGGGGGACCAGGAGCCTAAAGAAGCAAGATTTTTAGCAAATGGATCTTCATTTATGATTAAATTATGATAAATAACATAATTTTGGTTTATTAATACCCAAAAATGATTATAACATTCACAATTGTCATGATTTATTAACTTTGTCTTTGTAGAAATACAAAGAAAAACTTTGAACGCCCGTATCTCAAAACTATACTTTTTGACCTTCAAAATCTATCTCCTCCCTCAGTTTTAAAGCTATAGCATTGAAATTTGGTACATAGCTTCGTAAGACGTTCTAAAACAATAAAATGAAGCCCTTTTTAAAATTTTTTATCATAATTTTTTTTTATGTGATTGTTTGCATGATTTTTCGAGTTTTTTTTTTTACCCAAACTAAAAAATTCATATCTAGCAAAAAAATTACTTTTATAAAAAAAACTCTTCATTTTATTGGAGGTCTACATCAGGTCTATATATGGTAGTAATCTCAGTTTTTAATATTTAGTATCCAGGGAGGAGATAGATTTTGAAAAATGGTTATTTTCCGGATAAATCACGCTGGCGTCACAAAACCAAAGGTCAGAGGCAAAAATCATATGCGGTTTGGAGATGTCCTAAGCCCCCCTATTAAGTGGTATGAATGTTAAAGTCCTGCCCTTAAAAAACGGTAGTAGCCGGCCGACCCCCTTAATTTATTATTATAAAATGTCCGTCCCTTACTCTTCAGCAGCAGCTGAAAATTTTTCTGTACTTAACTTTTTTAAGATTAAATAGTGATCAAGACTACTGGCATTAATCATTGAATCATAATGGGAAATTAATTCAGGCAACCGTCAATATATGCAATAAAAAATGAAAATAATGAGCGATCCCTGTTTGGTTATCTTTAAGTAAGGATCAGGGTACCATCTACAAACCTCATAATTATAGAAAGCTGACCATTCATTACTACGTGATAATCCCTAACTTGTGTCACACGTATCTTCACGCTCTGTTCTTTTCCGTTTAAAATTATTCTTTTACCAAATGGCAGAAAGTATTCAAGACGACGTATTAGCACATAGTGGTGATGTAATTGGTGATGACCCAGGGGAGGGTCCCAGTGGTGTTGTGCCTCAGAGAGATACCAGAAGGGGACGAAGTGAATCTCGATCATATGCTGGTATTTCAAAAAGAGGCCGAAAAAGAGAACGAAAAGTAGAATCTTGGGCTGCTAATGTTTCGAAAATGAAGAGAAGCCTTGGCCAAGAATACATAAGCATGAAAACAAAGAAAGTGATGCCAGCCAGGGAAATAGGACAACCCTGTAAAGATGGGTGCTTTGAAAAGTTGGGAATGGAAAAAATCAAAGATATTTTCAAGGCATATTGGGACGTCGGGGATTACGATAAACAAAATGAATATTTAAATTCGTGTTTCTCTCAAGTGCCCTTCAAGAGGAAGTACACGACCAAAGTTACAAGTAAGAGGGAAGCAAAAATTGTGTACAGTGTAACACACACTGGTGTTGTTTTTGAAGTGTGTCGGGTTGGTTTTATGAACATTCATGGCATCAAAGAACGCAAATTGTCATGGATTTAAAATAAATGGAAAAAAGCTAAGATCCACACTGGGATTGTGCCAACTGATAAAAGGGGCAAGCGTGATCCTGCTAATAAATTAAAGGCGGAAGTTTTAGATTATGTACATGACTTTATAAAGTTATTGCCTGTGGTCTCAAGCCATTACACTCGGGCCAAGTTTCCTTTAAGGCAGTATTTGCCTTTTGGGGGTTCTGTTACTGGACTATTTGCTGAGTATCAGGAGTGGATGCACCAGAATGGTAATGATCAGCATACCGTAAAGGAACAAATGTTTCGGAAAATATTCACAACATTTTATAATATTTCATTTGCTCCCTCCACCCAGAACTGATGAGTGTAATAAATGCGCACTGTTAAAAATAAAGAAGGAATCGGCACAGGAAGCAGATGGCATGGATAAAGTAGCAGAGATTGTTGAAGAGATGACGAATCACGAAGAAGACGCAAAGAAAGGTCTACAGCTTCTGAAAGAACCCCACGACCCGGATGTTCGTTACATTGCCATTGATCTCCAGCAACAGCAACCATGCCCAAAGATGCCTGTTAATAGGGCATATTATACAAGTAAGCTGTGGTTATTAAATTTTTGCATATTTGACATCACCAAAAACAAGGGTAACATGTTCCTGTGGGATGAAACAGTTGCAAAAAGGGGTCCAAACGAAGTCGGTAGCTGCCTGCTTCGTTGGTTACAAATAGTGAGAGAGGAAGAAGGAGAAGACAGTATTAAGCAACTGAGAATTTTTGCAGATAATTGTGCAGGACAAAATAAAAATATCTTCAACGTCCTGTTAATGCTGCAACAGATACAGAAAAATTTACTTATGAGGGTGGAATTTATTTTCCTCGTAAGTGGGCATTCCTTCATGCCCTGTGACCGTGCCTTTGGTCAAATAGAACTGATGCTGCGGCGACAAGCGTACATCTGCAGTGTACCTCGATACCGCGAACTGATACGCACAGCATGCAAGTCAATATACAATGTATATGACATGACAAGAGAACATTTTGTGGATATTAAGGTGCTTGCTGATGTAGTCACGAATCGTTCTGCAGGGGTATTATCAAAAGCACGGCAATTTGTAATGAAATCCTCACACAAACAAGGCTTCTTCGTGAAGAAAGACTTCGACCTTGTCGACCGACCTGACAATACCACCTACATCAACCTCCAGAAGGGCCGGCAGAGTCGTAAAGGACGAGGGCGTGGCAAGGGAATGCAAGTTGGGTTGGCATCAGTCGTGCTGCCATGCAAGTTTGATGGTGAAAGGATGCTCACCAGGAAAAAGGTGGAGAGCCTTGCAACCCTAGTCCCGATGATTCCAAGCACCGAACAGAGGGAATGGTTCAATGATCTACTACAGCGGCAATACTCCTTGATGGCACTGCAGCAGCAGATTAATGTCGACTCAGACGACGACATTAACGAGGATGCTGACAGCCCTGACAACACTATCCTCCGTGATGAAGATGTCATGAGAACTCAATAGCCGTTCTGATTGCCATAATGTTGACGAACCGGAACGAAAAGGACCCCAAATTGCAATCACACAAGAAAAAGAATATATACTGCTAGTTGCAGAGAACGAGTGTTAATAATATTTTTTGTTATTAAGTAAAATTACAGCATCCAGAACATGATCTAATTATGAGTACTTTCATGCATAAACACTAAATTTATACATTCAGCACCAGATTTACAGGGAAATTAATCATAAAACTATTATTATGAAAATGTGCATTATAATAATTGTTGCTTTATATTTGCAAACTTTTCATGTATTTGTTCCATTGCTTTGCTGTGGTATTTTTAATTTATTTAACATTATTATTATTACTATTATTATCAATATTCCGGGAATGAGTAGTGCAATAGTGTAATGTGTACTGTATCATTACTGCTATTATAAATATTGCGTGCATGAATACAGCAATAGTGTAATGCGTACTGAATTAATACTATTATCAATATTTCATGCATGAGTACAGCAGTTGTGTAATATGTACTATATTGAATTAAACATGTTGCATTGTATTTTGTGTTTAGTATTGATGACCTATAACACTTTTATCATTATTCTTTACGTCCGGAAGTATAGCAATGTATGTGTTTTTCCTTATTATCTAAAATAAGGCCTGAATAAAATTTTTAGTTCTTCCTTCCTATTATTTCAGCAGTCCTCTAAAGATTAAATACCACAATTATTATAATATATTATTTTCTACTTCGATATTATGTAGAAAAATCGCTAGACATCATCAGGTTTGCATTCAGGCTGCGATAGTTTAAAACATAATTATTACTAAAGCGGGGTAAAATAAGTACAAAATAATCATTAATACTTAATCATCAGGGAGAGCGAGCGTGTTAAAGCTGTCTGGGAGAAAAACCACAAACAACGTAGTCAGCTGAAACGTTAGCGACATTATGATCACGAGTAATTTATAAGCAAACACTGACGCCACTGGTTTCATAATCGTTGCCTGATGCTTGGAACTTTGTAAGTTGCCTGGCATTCATCACACACCCTCAGTTTGCTCTTGGATTTCAAGTTACTAATGTCATCGTCAGACAAAAGACCATGTGCATGTTGGTCAAGTGGCCAACGCTTTACAGACTCGGAAAATGAATGTAAATGTAGCAGCTTGGAAAATGAGTTGGATTGTAACACCTTAGAACAGACCGTAATAGTATATGAATCTGATGAAATTTTTGATACTCAGGAAAATAATGAAAATGCCATTCTAGATTTTGATGAAAATCGTGATTCCTGTGAGGAAAATTTTAGTGAAACAGACAGCACCTTTTATGCTAATCTGCCCGAGGGCCAAAGATTCACAGATTCAGACGAGACATTTTATGAAGACATTGAAAACCCGGTAGTATCTGCATTAGATTATGAGCAAAATGACAATGCTGATAATAGTGATCGTGAAGATGTTTATTCCCACGATTTATTCAGTGATTGCTCTAGTATTCACAATTCACAATTACAAACAAGTGGATCAGATGAAATTTTCTGTGAAGCCATGAAAAATCGAAATAATAGTGTATGTTTCGATGATGATAGTGAAGAGGACAGACAGAATGATCAAAATACGGGATCTGATCCTAGTGACAGCTACGCCGTGGTAACGCCATTTCCTTCCGTTGCAAATACAGACATTCTCGGTAGGTTTTTGGGGGAAGATTATTTTGGAGAAAATACAGAAAGCTATTTTGCTGACGATGAAATGGAACAGGCTGGTTCCGATTCATCTGAAGAAGAATAAAAATAAAATAAAATAAACCTAAGTTTCGGTAACAGCGACTACAGGCAAAAAGCACCAGTACACAACCAAACAGTAAATTTGGCAGCTGTAGGATAGCTGATAATCATAGAAATGGAATAATAATAGTTCTGAAGTTTAACAATATTAACTGTCAATAATGAAAAGACAATATTATTTTCACAATTAGGATCGAAAACCAAAATAATCGGGAAAAGCAAAATTTGGAAGGCGAGTATTTTTATTCTTATGTAACTCATATATTATTATTTTAGCATTATCTCACGGACTTTCATTACTAGTTC
>JANJGK010000013.1:39372115-39379615 GCA_039081455.1 Macrobrachium rosenbergii
CCCCTTCATATTCCACCCTTAATAATTTCCCCCTACATGTTCTACACTTAATAAGTTCACCCTTCATGTTCTACATTAATAAATTTCCCCTAAATGTTCCAACATTAATAGGTTCCCCTTCATATTCGAACCATACTAAGTTCTCAAGTCATATTCCACCTGAATCACCTCCCCTTTATATTCCGCCCTTAATAAGTTCCGCTTTCATGTCACCCTTAGATAAGATTCCCCTTCCTGTTCCATCCTTAATAAGTTACCCCTTCATGTTCCACCCTTACTAAGTTCCCCAATAATGTTCCATCCATAATAAGTTCCCCCTTCATGTTCCACCCTTAATTTGTTTCCCCTTCATGATCCATTGTTAATAAGTTTCCCCTTCATGTTCCACACATAATAAGTTTTCCTTCGTGTTTCACCCTTAATAAGTTTCTCCTCCATGTTTCATCCTTAATAAGCTCCCCCTCAATTTGCCACCCTTAATAAGTTCCCCCTTAATGTTCGACACATAAAAAGTTAACCCTTCACGTTCCACCCTTACTAATCTCCCCCTTCATGCACCATCCTTAATAAGTTCCTCCTTCATGTTCATCCTCAATATGTTCCCTTTTCATGTTCCATTGTTAATAAGTTTACCCTTCATGTTCCACACATAATAAGTTTTCCTTCGTGTTTCACCCTTAATAAGTTTCTCCTCCATGTTTCATCCTTAATAAGCTCCCCCTCAATTTGCCACCCTTAATAAGTTCCCCCTTAATGTTCGACACATAAAAAGTTAACCCTTCACGTTCCACCCTTACTAATCTCCCCCTTCATGCACCATCCTTAATAAGTTCCTCCTTCATGTTCATCCTCAATATGTTCCCTTTTCATGTTCCATTGTTAATAAGTTTACCTTCATGTTCCACACTTAATAAGTTTCCCTTCAAGCTCAACCCATAATAAGTTATCCTTTCATGTTCCACCCTTAATAAGTTCCCTTTTAAGTTCCACACTTAATAAATTCCCCTCCATTTTCCACCCTTCATAAGTTCTCCCTTCATTTTGTAGATTTAATAAGTTCCACATCATGTTCCACTCTTATTAAGTTACCCTTTATGTTCCGTCCTTAATAAGTTCCCCTTCAGGTTCCATCCTTGATAAGATCCCCTTCATGTACCCACACTTAATAAGTTCCCATTCAGGTTCTATCCTTGATAAGTTCCCCTTTATGTACCATATTTAATAAGTTCCCCCTTCATGTTCCACCCTTAATAAGTTCCCTTTCATGTTTCATCCTTAATAAGTTCTCCCTTCATGTTCAGTCCTTAATAAGTTCCCCCTTCATGTTCCACCTTAATATGTTCTCCCTTTATGTTCCACTCTTAATAATTTCTCTTTCACATTCCATACTTAATAAATTCTTATTCATGTTCCACCCTTAATAAGTTCCCCTTCATGTTCTGCATTATTAAGTTCACCATCATGTTCCACACTTGTTGAGTTCCCCTTCATGTTCCACCCTTAATATGTTCCCCCTTAATGTTCCACACTTAAAAGTTCCCCCTTTATGTTCCACACTTACTAAGTTCTCCTTCCATGTTCCATACTTAATAAGTTCCCCCTTCATATTCCACCCTTAATAAGTTCCTTCATGTTCCAAACTTAATAAGTTTCCGCTTCTTGTTCCATCCTTAATAAGTGCCCACTTCATGTTTCACCTTAATATGTTCTCCCTTTATGTTACACACTTAATAAGCTTCCCCTTTATGTTCCACACTTGATAAGTTCCCCTTCATGTTCCACGCTTAATAAGTTTGATCCTTCGTGTTCCACCCATAATATGTTCTCCCTTCATGTTCCACACTTAATAGGTTCCACCTTTATGTTCCACATGAAGATTCCCTATTCATGTTCCAAACTTAATGTTCTCCTTTCATGTTCCACACTTAATAAGTTCCTCCTTTATTTTCCAAACTTAATAAGTTTCCTCTTTATGTTCTACATGAAGATTCCCTATTCATGTTCCAAACTTAATATATTCTCCTTTCATGTTCCACACTTAATAAGTTCCTCCTTTATTTTCCAAACTTAATAAGTTTCCTCTTTATGTTCCACGCTTAATAAGTTCCCTATTCATGTTCCAAACTTAATAATTTCCACTTTCATGTTCCACCATTTAGAAGTTCCCTGTTCATGTCCCATCTTTAATACACCCCCCCCTTCATGTTCCACCCTTAATAAGTTCCCTCTTCATGTTTTACACTTATTAAGTTCCCCCTTCGTGTTGCACATTAATAAGTTCCCCCTTCATATTTCACCCTTACTAAATTCCCCTTAATATTCCATTCTTAATAAATGCCCCTTCATGTTCCACCCATAATATATTCTCCCTTCATATTCCACACTTTATAAGTTCCCTTTGTTTTCCACTCTTAATAAGTTCCCTTTTCAAGTTCCATCCCGAATAATTTCTCCCTTCAAGTTCCATCCCCCTAAATTTCTCCCTTCATATTCCATCTTAATAATTTCCCCTTAATGTTCCACTCTTAATAAGTCCCGCTTTCATGTTTCCCTTAGATAAGATTCCCCTTCATGTTCCACCCTTAATAAGTTACACCTTCATGTTCCACCCTTACTAAGTTTCCCCTTCATGTTCCATCCTTAATAATTTCCCCCTTCATGTTCAACCCTTAATTTGTTTCCCTTTTATGTTTCACCATTAATAAGTTTCCCTTCATGTTCCACACTTATTAAATCTTCCTTCATGTTCCACCCTTAATAAGTTCTCCTTTCATATTACATCCTTAATAAGTTCACCCTGAATGTACCACCCTTCATAAATTCCACCCAAATGTTCCACACTTAATATGTTAACCCTTCATGTTCCACCCTTATTAAGTTCCCCCTTCATGTTCCATCCTTAATAAGTTCCCCCTTCAAGTTCATTCTTAATATGTTCCCTTCATGTTCCATCGTTAATAAGTTTACCCTTTATGTTCTACGCACAGTAAGTTTCCCTTTCATGCTCCACTTTTAATAAGTTTCCTTTGTAGTTTCACCCTTAATAAGTTTCCCCTTCATGTTCCACCCTTAATAAGTTCCCTTTCGTGTTCCACACTTAATAAATTCCCTTTCACGTTCAACCCTTAATAAGTTCCCCCTCTCATGTTTAATATTTATTAAGTTCCCCATCATGTTCCGCACTTATTAAGTTCCCCTTCAATTTCCACCATTAATAAGTTCCTCCTTCATGTTCTACACTCAATAAGTTCCACCTTTATGTTCCACACTTAATATGTTCCCTTTCATGTTCCACACTTAATAAGTTCCCCCTTCATGTTTCACCCTTAGTAAGTTCCCCCTTCATGTTCCATGCTTAATGAGTTCCCCTTTATGTTCCACACTTAATAAGTTCCCATTCATGTCCCATCCTCAATAAGGTCCCCATTCATATTCCACCATTTATAAATTCCTCCTTCATGTTCCATACTCAAAAAGTTGTCACTTCTTATTTCACCCTAAATAAGTTCCCCCTTCATGTTCCACCCTTAATAAGTTCCCACTTCATGTTCCATCATTAATAAGTTCCTCCTTCATGTTCGACCTTTAATAAGTTTCCCCATCTAGTTCCATTCTTAATAAGTTCGCCCTTTCATGTTCCAAATTTAATAAGTTCCCCATTCACGTTCTACCCTTAATACGTTCCCCTTTCATGTTCCATCCTTTATAAGTTTCCCTTGCAAGTTCCATCCTCAATAAGTTCCCCCTTAATGTTCCACACTTAATAAGTTCCCCCTTCATGTTTCACCCTTCATAAGTTTCCCCTAATGTTCCACCCTTAATAACTTTACCCTTCATGTTCCACCCATCATTAATTGCCACTTCATGATCCATTCTTAATCACTTTCCCTACATGTTCCACCCTTCATTAGTTCCCACTTCATGTTCCATCATTAATAAATTTCCCCTAAAAAGTTAACCCTTCATGTACCACCCTTACTAAGTTCCCCCTTCATGCCCCATCCTTAATAAGTTCATCCTTCATGTTCATCCTTAATATGTTCCCTCTTCACGTTTCATTGTTAATAAGTTTACCCTTCATGTTCCACACTTGATAAGTTTCCCTTCAGGTTCAACCCATAATAAGTTTCTCTTTCATGTTCCACCCTTAATAAGTTCCCTTTTATGTTCCACACTTAATAAATTCCCTTCCATTTTCCACCCTTCATAAGTTCTCCCTTCATGTTCTACATTTAATAGGTTCCACATCATGTACCATTCTTATTAATTTGCCCTTTATGTTCCACCCTTAATAAGTTCCCCTTCAGGTTCCATCCTTGATAAGATCCCCTTCATGCACCACACTTAATAAGTTCCCCTTCATGTTCCACCATTAATAAGTTCCCTTTCATGTTCCACCCTTAATAAGTTCTCCCTTCATGTTCCATCCTTAATAAGTTCCTCCTTCATGCTCCACCTTAATGTTTTTCCTTTATGTTCCACACTTAATAATTTCTCTGTTACATTCCACACTTAATAAATTCTCTTTCATTTTCCACCCTTAATAAGTTCCCCTCCATGTTCCACATTTAATAAGTTCACCATCATGTTCCACACTTATTGAGTTCCCCTTTATGTTCCACCCTTAATATATTCCCCTTCCTGTTCCACACTTAATAAGTTCCCCTTCATGTTCCACACTTAATAAGTTCCCCCTTCATATTCCACCCTTAATAAGTTCCCTTCATGTTTCACACTTAATAAATTCCCCCTTCTTGTTTCATCCTTAATAAGTTCCCCCTTCATGCTCCACCTTAATATGTTCTCCCTTCATGTTCCACACTTAATAAGTTTCCCCTTCATGTTCCACACTTAATAAGTTCCCCCTTCATGTTCCACTCTTAATAAGTTCCCCCTTCGTGTTCCACCCTTAATATGTTCTCCCTTCATGTTCCGCACTTAATCGGTTCCACCTTCATGTTCCACATGAAGGTTCCCTATTCATGTTCCAAACATAATATGTTCTCCCTTCATGTTCCACACTTAAGTAGTTCCTCCTTTATTTTCCACACTTAATAAGTTTCCCCTTCAAGTTCCATTCTTAATAAGTTCCCCCTCTATGTTCCTCCTTTAATAAGTTCTCCTTTCATGTTCCACCCTTAATAGGTTCCCCATTTATGTTCTATCCTTAATAAGTTCCTCCTACATGTTCCGTCCTCAATAAGTTCCCCCTTAATGTTCCAGCATTAAAAAGTTCCCCCTTCATGTTCATTCCTTAATAAGTTCCCTCTTCATGTTCATCATTAATAATTTCCCATTCATGTTCCACCCTTAATAAGTTCCCCCTTCATGTTCCACCTTAATAAGTTCCCCTTCCTGTTCCACCCTTAAAAGGTTCCCCATTAATGTTCAACCCTTATTAAGTTCCCCCTTCAGGTTCCACCTTTCCTAAGTTCCCTTTTCATGTTCCACCCTTATTAAGTTCCCCCTTCAGGTTCCACCTTTCATAATTTCCCTTTTCATGTTCCACCCTTATTAAGTTCCCCTTTCATGTTCCAAACTCAATAAGTTCCCCTTTATGTTCCATCCTCAATAAGTTTCCTCTTTATGTTTCCACCCTTAATAAATTCACCCTTCATGTTCCACCCTTGATATGTTACCCTTCATGTTCCTACCTTAAGTTCTCCTCCATGTTACATCTTTAATATATTCCCCATTCATATTCCACCCTCAATAATTTCTCCCTTCATGTTCCACCCTTAATAATTTCCCCTTTAATGTTCCACCCTTAGTAACTTCCCCATTAATATTCCAAACATAATATGTTCCCTTTTCATGCTCCACACTTAATAAGTTCCCCATTCATGTTCCACACTTAAGAAGTTCCCTTTTCATGTTCCACCATTAATAAGTTCCCCATTCATGTCCCATCTTTGATACATTCCCCCTTCATGTTCTACCCTTAACAAGTTCCCCCTACATGTCCTACACTTATTAAGTTCACCCTTCATGTTCCACATTAATAAACTTCCCCTAAATGTTCCAACATTAATAAGTTCCCCTTCATATTCCAACCTTACTAAGTTCTCCCTTCATATTCCACCTGAATAACTTCCCCTTCATATACCACCCTTAATAAGTTCCGCTTTCATTTTACCCTTTGATGAGAGTCCCCATCTTGTTCCATCCTTAATAAGTTACCCCTTCATGTTCCACCCTTACTAAGTTCCCCAGTAATGTTCCATCATTCATAAGTTCCCCCTTCATGTTCCTCCCTTAATTAGTTTCCCCTTCATGTTCCATTGTTGATAAGTTCCCCTTTCATGTTTTACACCTAATAAGTTTTCCTTTGTATTCCACCCTTAATAAGTTCCTCCTTCATGTTTCATCATTAATAAATTCCCCCTCAATTTGCCACCCTTAATAAGTTCCCCCTTAATGCTCGACACCTAAAAAGTTAACCCTTCATGTTCCACCCTTACTAAGTTCCCCCATCATGCCCCATCCTTAATAAGTTCCTCCTTCATGTTCATCCTTAATATGTTCCCTCTTCACGTTTCATTGTTAATAATTTTACCCTTCATGTTCCACACTTAATAAGTTTCCCTTCAGGTTCAACCCATAATAAGTTTCCCTTTCATGTTCCACCATTAATAAGTTCCCTTTAATGTTCCACACTTAATAAATTCCCTTCCATTTTCCACCCTTCATAAGTTCTCCCTTCATGTTCTACATTTAATAGGTTCCACATCATGTACCATTCTTATTAATTTGCCCTTTATGTTCCAACCTTAATAAGTTCCCCTTCAGGCTCCATCCTTGATAAGATCCCCTTCATGCACCACACTTAATAAGTTCCCCTTCATGTTCCACCATTAATAAGTTCCCTTTCATGTTCCACCCTGTAATAAGTTCTCTCTTCATGTCCCATCCTTAATAAGTTACTCCTTCATGTTCCACCTTAATGTTTTCCCTTTATGTTCCACACTTAATAATTTCTCTGTTACATTCCACACTTAATAAATTCTCTTTCATGTTCCACCCTTAATAAGTTCCCCTCCATGTTCCACCTTTAATAAGTTCACCATCATGTTCCACACTTATTGAGTTCCCCTTCATGTTCCACCCTTAATATGTTCCCCCTTTCCTGTTCCACACTTAATAAGTTCCCCCTTTATGTTCCACACTTAATAAGTTCCCCTTCATGTTCCACACTTAATAAGTTCCCCTTCATATTCCACCCTTAATAAGTTCCCTTCATGTTCCACACTTAATAAGTTCCCCCTTCTTGTTCCATCCTTAATAAGTTCCCCCTTCATGCTCCACCTTAATATGTTTTCCCTTCATGTTCCACACTTAATAAGTTTCCCCTTCATGTTCCATGCTTAATAAGTTCCCTTTCATGTGCCACTCTTAATAAGTTCCCCCCTTCGTGTTCCACCCTTAATATGTTCTCCTTTCATGTTCCGCACTTAATAGGTTCCACCTTCATGTTCCACATGAAGGTTCCCTATTCATGTT
>JANJGK010000013.1:39384615-39400086 GCA_039081455.1 Macrobrachium rosenbergii
TCACGCATTTTAATCATTTTTACTTTATGGTATTTATACGAATGTCACACATTGTGTATCACATGTTTCTTCATTCACAGGCATCAAGACTGTATCTATATTGTGTCTCTGTATGTTTCGTATTGTAATTCGTACTCGTTCACTGCATATTATTGTTTATTGTTTCGACCTCAGGTCACAGTCAATTCCATTGTCTCTCACGGCCCGGCGTCAGTCGGCCGCAATATAAGCCGCCTGGATCTGTAATAAATCAGCAGTAACCTTTACCTGCTCGTTTCTTTGACACCTTACAAGGGTATGGTGCTAAGCATTTTTTCTATAGGCGTCATCAGGCCTTGGATGAAGATTGAGGGGGTAGTAGGGAGGGGGAGTTGCTGCTTGTAGAGTGTGGGAGACGAATTTCTCTTTCTCTCTCTCGCTCTGTGTGTGTGTGTGTGTGTGTGTGTGTGTGTGTGCCAGAGAGGCGATTCCCATGTTTTTTTTTTTTATTTCCTTTTGTAGCTTGGCCTTGGAAGAAGTGAACTTGACCCTTTTTGAATGACTATAAAGAAATCAGCTGTGTACATAAACAGCACTTATTTTTTTTTTTTCTCTTTCTCTCTCCATGGGATTTGGGAATTTAACTGCAAGGGTTTGCTAATTGTGAAGCTATTCTTTTGAATGTAGTTAGATGATGGGTTTAATTCACTGGGAATTTATTTAAGGGGTTACTTAATAGTAAATTTACTTTTTGGATTTATGTAATTTTGAATTTAATTAAGGGTCTAATTAATTTATTTTTCAATTTTATGGTGGGTTTTGTAATCTTTTGATTTAATTGTTCGTTTCGGGAACTTTGAATTTGATTGTAATTTTAGTTAAGCTAAGATTTAATGATGGCTCCGGTTTAGCATCTTTCTTTTGAGTTTCGGGGATTAATTGCAGAGTAAAGGGATTTAACATTGTAATATTGTGTTGTACAGGAATTCTGTTAAGGGAAATTGTTTTGCCCTCGGTTTTTTGTTTTTGATAAAGGGCATACTTTCACGGGACCTTGGGATTTCTTTTGCATTTGTGATTAGCCAAGAGTAAGTTTGCGAATTTAAGTACAAATATGAGGGGAGGAAGTAGTGATCAGAGATTCCTTAGAGCAGCTAATGGTTGTGTAGGACGCGGAAATCCAGTCTGCGGTCCGAAGAATGTTGTTGCAAGTCAGAATAGCACAAGATTGGTGGGTGTCTTGAGTTCTAGGATCCCACGGGGTCGTTGCTTTAACTGTAATATACAGGGTCACATTAGGAGATTTTGCCGTGTTAAGTACTGTAGCAGTTGTAAAACTTATGATCATCCTTGGCGGCCTTGCCCGTCTCGGAGACAATATAACAGGCCCGCATTCCAGAATTCAGGTAGTCCAGATAAGAAAGTACTTCACGTGAATTGTTCAAGGGGATCTGGTAATTGACAGACATTGTCGAAAGACCGGTCGTTTGTAAAGGAAAACTGGATGGGTGTCTCTTGGGATATTGGACTTTTGGGAGAACCCGCAGGGTCGAAGCCTGTTGTAATTGGGTCTGTACAGGGAGTAAATGTAAGGGTCTTTCTTGATACAGGTTCCTCCATTAACCTGATGAACAAAGAATTGTTCAGATCAATGTTTCCCGATCGATCTTTGAGATCTGCGCAGGAAGCTGTATGCGACGTTTAGGCAAATAAATTAAGAATTTTGGGTAGTTTGGACATAGATTTATCCATTGAGGGTAGATCTTTGATGGAACAATTTTTAGTTATAAGGGGATGTGCTTTGGGAAATACATTGCTGCTGGGACATCCGGCATGTCGGAGACGAAAGATATCGGTTCATACAGGGGTTTCCGGTATAACTGAGGGGGTGCGTGGTGTGTTTGAGCCATATGAGGGGGCAGACGTGAGTGTAGTGAGTGAGAATGTCTCGGGAGTACATGAAGGTCCGGGGCTGAATGATGAACATGTGTCGGGGGATGAGAAGCACTATAAGGGAGTTTTGACTGATGGTGTGGTGCTTGGTCCGGGTATGGTTGCGATGGTGAAGGTGCGTGTAGAAGGTGTGCGTAAATCCAGACAAATGTGCGTGGATGAGGGTAGCGAGAAGTTGAAAGGAGTTTTGTGTATGAGTTCTGTAAATGATGTAACGATTTCAGGGGAAACTTGGGTGGAGTTGCTAAACTGTAACGATACAGTTCGTAATTATCAAAAGGGTACTTATGCAATCGACTTCGTTGACTGGGTTGATGAAGATAATTCAGTGAACATTGTCGGGGATTTTTGTTCTTTGTCAGAAGCAGATTTAGAAGATAGAAGGCAAGTGTTTAGAGACCAGTTAGCAAATGCTGATTGCAAGGAATATGCTGAGGGTGTAGAAGATGTTTTAGCCGAGTTTGCGGACATAGTCGCACTAAAAGGGGACAAGTTAGGAGTAACAAATGTGTCAGAACACAAGATTCAGTTGGAGGACAAGACTAAGCATATTTTCGTTCCTTAATATAGGATTCCTTTTAAGATTAGGGAACAGGTAGAACAAGAGGTAAATAGGTGGGAAGATGAAGGCGCTGTTAGGCCTAGCGCATCACCTTTTAATTTTCCATTGCTTGCAGTCCCCAAGAAAGATGGCTCAGTCAGAGTTTGTGTAGACCTTAGGAAATTGAATAAGAAAACCATTTCTGATCACTACCCTGTGGCGTGTTTACCAGATTTGTTTTGCGAAATTGGGGGTAAGAGTATTTACAAGTCAATTGATTTAATGCAGGGATACCTACAGGTTCCACTAAATGAGGAAAGTCGAAAGTACACGGCCTTCTCTTTGCCGAAGGGTCATTATGGGTTCACATGAATGCCATTTGGTTTGACAGGCAGCCCGATGACTTTTACTAGATTGATGAATATGGTTTTGCATGCATGTTAAGGAAGAAAGTCCATATCTACATGGATGATATCTTAGTTGCCACTGATTCAGTAGAGGAGCATCTAGAAGTTCTTAGGGAAATTTTTAGAAGACTTAGGTTAGCTGGTTTGAAGATAAAGTTAGCTAAGTGTAATTTTCTCAAGAAGCAGATAGTATATTTAGGGCATGTCATTTCTGAAGAGGGTGTCAGAGTAAATGATGATAAGGTTAAGGCAATTGTAGAGTTTGCTACACCGAAGACTAAGCAGGTTCGGTCGTTTTTAGGCATGGCGGGATTTTTCCGTAGATTTGTGAAGTGTTTTTCTGTTCTGGCGTCTCCTTTGACAGATATTCTGAGGGATGATGTGCAGTTTGTTTGGGGAGAGCGACAGCAAATAGCGTTTCAAACCATAAAAGATACTTTAACAAACCCCCCAGTGTTGAAGTTTCCGGATTTAGAACGTCCATTCACGTTAGTGACAGATGCGAGTAATAACAGGATAGGCGCATGCCTTATGCAGAATTTCGATGGAAAACTCCACCCGATTGCATTTTACAGTAGGAAGTTTAAGACACGAGGTAGTAATGAGCGTCTCTTGTCAGTTGTTGACAAGGAGGCATTTGCCGTGGTATCGGCCTTAGTTCATTTTAAGGTTTTGATCATGGGTACTCAGGTAGAGGTTTTGATGGATCATAAGCCATTGGTGGATCTTTTTAGTAAGCCGGATATTTCACCCAAAAGAGCCCGGTGGTATCTAACAATCAGGGATTTTGATGCTAAAATAAAATATATAGAGGGCAGACAGAATGTGGTAGCAGACGCCCTTAGTAGAAGTTTTTCTGATGAGCAAGGTACGCATGTATGTTATGTATCGGGAGATAGCATTTCTTGGAGTGGAATTTGTTAGGAAGGGTTATAAGCTGCCTTTTGTGGGGCTTGAATTAGAGGGTAATTTGTTAGTTAGGAAGATTAGATACAGACTGAGAAATAGTGAAGATAAGGGCGATACGACGCAGGTAGTTGTTCCCACGAGCCTGGTACCTACGGTGTTAGATATTGTTCACAGTAAGTCTAGTACTCCTCATCTAGGAATTGAGAAGACGTATCAGAACGTAAAAGGACAATTCTTTTGGAAAAATATGTCCAGATATAGAAGACTTTGTCAGAAGTTGTTCAGTCTGTAATGCATGTAAGCCATCTAGAATTGTATCCTGCTGATTAGGGTCATTTCCGATTCCTACCAGACCCGCAGCAAGAGTCCACATGGACATCTTGAGTAATTTCTGTGAATCTAGTTATGGCCATGGGCACCTATTGGTCGTTGTTGACGAGTTAACTAGGTTCGTAGAGATTTTCCCGTTGAAGCATAAAACAGTGGAGGAAGTAGCGATCGCGTTCTTTAATGGGTATATTTGCAGAAGCCCCTAATCACAGATAACGGACGCGAATTTGTAAATCGTACGATGCAATGTCTTGCGAACGTAATGGGGATTAAAAAGGTTAATATTATTCCATATAGACCAGAAGCGAATGGCTTGTGCGAACGACCAAATAGAAAGGTTACTGAAGCTCTTAGAATGACCGTGGGAGGTAATAACCTAAATTGGGACCGCTATCTTCCACAGGTCCAACATAGTATAAATGCTATGTTTAGCAATACCATTGGAATGTCTCCCAATGAAGCGCTGTTTGGATACCCAGCGCGAGGTGCATTTGATCTGTTGCCCATTCCAACAGATGATGAGATTGTAAAATCGCTGATTTCAACTGCGAAAGAGAGATGTGCACGCCTTGCTAAGAATCTTGAGATGAAAATGCGAGACATGGTAGATAGGAGTAATGCAAAGCCAGATAGAGTCAAAGTGGCTGTTGGAGATAGGATTTATTTGAAGATAAATGTCAGGAATCAGCTGAACTATAAGCTGGGTCCTAAGTTTGAAGGTCCATTCCGGGTTGTTGAAGCAAAGAAGTGAAATAGATTTGTTGTTCTGGATGAAAACACTGATGTGTCTCGTTTGACACATATTTCTAAGATCAAAAAGACGGGTTAAGGGGTATTAGCATGGATGCATTCCTGGGTTGTATTGTTGTTATGGTAATGGGTAGTTACGGGTCGTTTTTCCTTTCGGGTGTTAATGGGTTGTAAATGGGCATGACTTGTTTGTTGTAATTGAGAAGGACGTTAGTCCGTAGAGTTATACAAATCTCTAATAGTTCGGGTTCGTTGTGATTTCTGATGTAAGCTGCAGTACTTAGTGTAAATTGTGTGCAGAATACCGTAGAGTCTTGTAGATATACGAATTTGAGTTTTTGTTTTTATGGGTCGCATCTGCGGTTAGAGTTTCCATCGTTCGCACTTAGCGATAGTAATGGGTTACTTTGAGTTAATGGTTTGTTTTCATATGATTTTGGGAATTGTGACATGGGGTAATTTCATACGAGATTTGACCTGTGTGATATTATGTAAGGATGTTATGATGTGTTTTGTCGTCTGACGCAGTATCTTTGAATATAGAGTTACAGAATAAGGGTTTGTTGTTTAGGATTTTGTTTTTGGGGAGGTATTTAGTATATTGGACCGAACTGGTCTGATCTTTTACAGGTTGGGATATTCCCCCGGCCGGCAGATGAAGAGTTAGAGGAATTTATTTCTGGTGATAGAAATTCATTTCTCGCTATAATGTGGTTCGGATTCCACAATAAGCTGTAGGTCCCGTTGCTAAGTAACCAATTGGTTCTTAGCCACGTAAAATAAGTCTAATCCTTCGGGCCAGCCCTAGAAGAGCTGTTAATGAGCTCAGTGGTCTGGTAAAACTAAGGTATACTTAACTTAGGTTGGGATATGTCAGTTAGGATTTAGGAGAGGTTTAGGAAGGTTTTGATAGGGATATTAAATTCAAGTATTTGGGATTTTTCAGTTCTCTTTTAAAATTTAAGGGAGCTGTGCCATGAGTAATTGTAGTTGTTAGGATCATAGGAGCGATTGCCATTAAGTCAATTGCTATTGTGCTGAGAATTAGTCAGGGTATTGGGCAATATTCGCTAACCGGAATAGAACTTTGATGTCTTTTACAAGATATGATACCTTTCAGATGTTTAGGATTGCCTTTCGTATATTCAGTGTATGGATAGGATTCTCGGGTATTTTTTTTTATTGGGTAGAATTTTTATGAATACTTCCTTAGAGTTAGTGTACCTGATAGTGGGTTGACTGTGGAAATTCCGGGTAGCAACTTGGAATTGTTTCACATTGAGAACATATGACCTTTGCACTAGTAGTCTTATTGGTTCAGTAATAATATGGCATAGGGAATAGACGAGTTACTTTTTTATATGACTGTCAATATGACCGACTTACACCACTCCCTCGCAACGGAGATGTTTGAATAGCTCCACCGTCCTCAACATATGAGAAAGCTGTCAACGTTACTTCTGCACTTTGGTGAGACGATCCAGGGCTTTGGAGAGATGTCGGGCAGGATGTCTTCATGTTGCCGTAGTTTCGAGGAGACGTTGGGTTGGTGCAAAAGGATTCGCGAGCGCCACATTCAACATGGGCTTGTGCGATTGCAAGCCATTCAATTTGGTCGGATCGCTGCAAGATGCAAGAATACATTCAGCTTGGACTGGTGCAGTCGCAAGCCTTTCTTCTTGGTCGGATCACCGTTGGCGTGCGCAGTCGCAAGTTTTCAGCGTGAGGCAGTACCAGGAGTGATATCGTCCAGAGTAATGCGTTTCTTGAATGGACTTATTGTGCTATAGTATCTGTGTTATGAGATATATATAAGTTTTGCACCTAGATCTTTAGAGGTGGGGTCCACCTCAGGTGCGTGGACCGAGCTACTGTAATTGCTTGCGAAGGTGACCTTTGAAAAGTTGGGTCAGCTATTCGCAGGGTCCATTTTGACTATACACAGCATATAGGAAAATGCTGAACTATTCGCATACCACAGGAAATCGCAGAGCTCCTTGGTGACAGGACACGGGCAGTGAAAATGTGGTTTCAGCTTAAATCATTCTAGAAGCTGAACCGGTTATAATTCCGGATTTAAAAAGAACAATTGTGCACGAGTACCTCGTGTCGCCTTGAAGTACAGAGGGCGTGTCTTTGTCGAACATTGAACTTGGTGATGTAATGAGAATGTGTTCATTTGTGCATTGCATAATGAATATAATGGGAGGGGTCATTGAACGATTGGGCATTGCGATCGTTATTTGTATAATTGAGCATGTGAACTGTGAAAATTCACACGGAGACTGTCCCAGAGGATTTTGTGAAGTGAGTATAACTCATAAACATTTTAGACTTTACTTTCAGAACTATGAACACAGACGTTACCCCTGTGGCATTGAAATTTTGTGTTTCTGCAATTTTTACATTTTCTGGTTTTTAATGTGACGTTTGTTCTTTCACAGGTATTCCATTCCATTCCATTTCTCCTTCCTTCACGTTCCTCTTCAAGGAAGGGAGTGGCATGACATTTTGAGATGACCTGATTTTATTAATTGACCGGTTTATGATTTAAAGGACAGATGAGTTATTTCCTGTATTTCGTTAAGTAATTGGCTGTTTAGGATTTTGGACCTTATTTCCTTAGAAGAACTTTTGATAGTTATGATGAATCATTCGTTTTCATTCTTCGTAATTTTTAAGAAGTTATTTTCGTTGTTTTTTGTCAATAAAGGTTTAGTTTGTACTTAGTATCTCATTCCAGAAGTCCTTAGAATTTAGTTAGGGAAAAGGTATAACTTATGATGTCGGCTCACGCTACACGCTAACACACAATGTCTCGGGAAAAGCGAGATACCAACCTCTGTTCTTAAAACGGAGATTTAAATAAAGTATAGGCCTCAGGATCGGCCTATAACATATATATATATATATATATATATATATATATATATATATATATATATATATATATATATATATATATATATATATATATATATTTCTATGAATGCCTCTAGGATACTTACTTGATTCTGCGCTGCAGCAGATGAACATAGGGGTTCTTTACATTATCAAGAAATCTACTGTATTTATTACACATCTGTCTCAATATTAGGGAGACCTCGTAGACAAAGAAGGCAAGGGAAATATTGTGGCTTAAGGCTTTAGTCATGCGAGGGAAGATTGCGTAACTCAAGGGTTCTCTTAATTAATTATATTTATGTAACAAACACAGATCAGAAGAATGACGAACTACTGGGCAGGTAATAATAAGGGCCTGCTAAATGAATGATTCCTACACAGGATAAATATTCTACGCTGTTGATGTCTTCATAACAGGTAACATCGCAGAGGGAGTGGAAGGGGTACAGCACACGGAAAAGAGCAGAGTGATTCCACAGTCGAGACCTATCTGTAATACTGCATATGCAAGATGGTTACTTGCAAGAATAATAAGACGCTTAAAGGGAACTGAGGGAATGCACAGATGTGCCAAATAAATCAGTTCAACACTAAATGCATAATTACGTTAACACTGAATGCTCCATCACAAATTTCTGAAGGTGATTGCACAATGGAAAAGAAATTAAAATCAGACAGAGAAATAACAGCAATTGTGACTGACTAAGAAACCTTATTCTGGTACATTACCTTCGTCAAGATGACTGTGTCTTCGTTCAACAGGGGCTGGCAATGGAGAAGGGAATTAATGGAAATGACACTACAAAAGTATACTGGTTCGAACCTCAGGGTCAAACACTTGGAGGATACAATGGACAGTCAAGGGTAAGGACCTCTGTCCTCGGTGTTCTGAGCTCTTCTATCTCACCTTAGCGGGTTTTGACTGACTGGAAATTTATGGCATATTATATTTGAGCAGAGTTTGCCCCATGTGACATGTAGCCATAGCATATATATGCTTTCTCAAGAAAACAAGGACCCTAAAGGTGACATACAAATAACATTTACAAATATTGACACATATTAGACCAGGTTTTGGCTGGCCCAGAGATGCTCATTATTTAAGGTCTGATTATTGGAAGCCACCTAAAGACCAATAGTATCATGACCAAAAAGGAGCGTGATCCTTTTCCTTCCCAAAAGGGATTGTCAAGATTGTTGAAATTCATGTACTGGTTATTTAAGAGCCTTTGTGGTCTACAGTCATATACATGGCCCACTGTATCCCTACTGCAGGACACTTCATAGCTGAAAAAACAAGGGTGGTTCATATAGAATTAATGTGCATGCCCATTATCATCATGGATGTTACAATTGAGGTAGCATCTTGCCAGTCATGCCGCCCTTCTTCCTGAGGAGATAATGAAGTGATTTTGGAGGCACTTAGTTTAGGGTCAGATCCGTTCTACCACTGGGTAGTTGGTAAAGAAATTTATTAAAAAAACACCTTAAACATTGCTGAGCTTTTAATTCCTTAGACACTCTTCTCCTCCTCTCTAAAACTTCTGCATGTTTCTCACTACCTTATGTGCTTCTGTTGTGTGGTTTACCACTTCTCCTGTCTTTCCAACATTCATTGCATTAACTCCCAGCTACCACTTTTAGGTAACCATTTCCATCCGTCAACCATAAACATAAACATAAACATTCATTGTTAAACTTAGAGACTTCACTTATAATTCCATTTATAACCCTTGTCTAACCTTAAACCTAACCGAGATGCACGCACACACACACACTCACACACACACACACACACACACACACACACACACACACACACACACACACATATATATATATATATATATATATATATATATATGTGTGTGTGTGTGTGTGTGTGTGTGTGTATATATATAACTATATATATATATATATATATATATATATATATATATATATATATATATATATATATATATATATATATATATATATATATATATATATATATATATATATATATATATATATATATATATTAGATAGAGCGACAGAAATTACACACACACACACACACACACACACACACACATATATATATATATATATATATATATATATATATATATATATATATATATATATATATATATATATATATATATATATATATATATATATATATATATATATATATATATATATATATTGTTAGGATCTTTGGTGGTTCTATGGGCGGTACGGTAGTTACCTGTTTGTTTATTTGGCTAATCCTCTCCCCTCCCCTCTTAGTTTCACAGGATTGTTGACGTCTGTGGTGTCGTGGCGCCAGCTTTTAGTCAGGTTCGGGCAGCAGTAGCGAAGGGGTTGTTCTCTTGGGGATGATAACTTTTGAGTACCAGCAGCAGTTCGACTTTGAGGACGTTTCTTGGGCAGCCGGTGTTTGGGCCCAGGCTGGAGCAGCGCACCAACGAAGATGGTTGTTTGTTGGCCGTACGTGGAGACTCTGTCGGCGGTTTTGGCTCGGGTGCAGTGGCCCCGTGTCCTTGGTATTTGGCGAGACGGCAGCAGGACGTCGTGATAATACGGCCTGTTGTCGTTAGTTGGTGGACTTCGCTGGAGATGGCTTTTTTTTATTTTTGTATCGACTGCTGCTGGTACTTCTTTTTTTGATATAAAGTAATATTGCTTTACTTTTGTGTTTCGTGGCCCGGACCTGGCTCATTTTGTTATGGCTTTCTTTTTTATTTAAGATTTTTATTAAGTTTAATATTAATAAATCTATTTTTATAACAATTTCCTGTATTTTTTTTTATCCCTCCTTCTTTGTGTGTGCGAGCTGTCGATTAGCCAGAGCAGCCCCAATAGTTTTTCCATCTATAAAGATCTTGTGTTTTTTTTGTGTTTTTTTTTTCTTACGGGCCGAGCCACTCGGTTCATAACATATATATATATATATATATATATATATATATATATATATATATATATATATATATATATATATATATATATATATATATATATATATATATATATATATATTAGATAGCGTGACAGAAATTATATGCGCATCTTTAAGTCTGCTAATAATAAAACTTGTATGAATACCGTATCACCTTTGTATTCCTCTGTGTGTAGGCATAAAATGGACTGAACCTGTTATAAACTATGCAGTATTTTCTAGGAAATAGTTTTTAATATAAATTCAGTTGGAATTCTATTGCTATGAAGCATTTTCATATATGTTTAGATTATTTTTGTCTGGATTCTCCTTATATGGGATATTTTCTTTATCAAGAGTTAATTTAGGATAGACATCAAGAACGCTGAAGGAAATATTGTTGCATAACAAACTTTAGTACTGATATTTTGTCACTGGGCGAATCATTGTATGTAGGTGTTTGGATTTCAGTTGATTTTTGTGCAACTCATGAAACACTGTTCAAATAACCACCTAAACTCCTAGTCCTTCAGAGATATTGTCTGCCGTTAGACCTGTGAACTTATTTTAGCAAAACACCTGAGTCATGTTTTATCATTCAGAAAAGATTTCTGTTTTGTTTTAAAAAGAATTTTAGTTACTCAAGAGTTCCCATATCCAAACACTGTCTCATTCAATGAAATGTATATGCAACGATTTTGTCATATCCATTATCTTAATTCAAAAGCACCACCTAAATTCCTCCAAATGTAAACATTAGAAAGGTAATATCAAGGCACTGGAGAAACTGTCCGTAGCTTGTTTATATACAAATTGTTACTTGTATGTACATAATAAGAAATCAAACGAAATACACAATGTAGCTTATTATACCATAAATGATTTACCATATGCTAGAATAATCCTCATAAAGTACCAGTTAAACAGCAAATTTTTTGCATCTGACACCTGTTTGTGAAAAGAAAGCGGCATATTCTTACACAAGGTAATTTTATTAGCATAGTTGTCTTGTTTTGATAATACTAGTAAGAGCTTCCTAACGAGTTAGAAGCTGACAGCAGGAGAAATAATTAGTAATTAGCATCACGTTTTGATGTATATTTTCAGGACCTGGTACTACAGTGAAGAATCACTTCAGATTACAATTTTGTTTTCAGTCATAATTTTCCTCGGGAATATTGAAAATCAGACCATATTAGTGAAATAATGATGACAAATTTCTTTTATAGCATGCTCATTGGTACTCAGTTTCTCTGATAACTATTAATGACGGCTGATGTTACGATTAAATACATTATTGTACTTAAGTTTATATCCGTTTTCTTATCTAAGCGATTACTTTTCGTTTTTGAAGCAATACATTTAAATAAAACCAAACTAATACGGATAACATAAGCGACTGTGAATGTCACAGTTGCTTTAGAGCTTTAAAATTTTTCATAGATAATTTCTCTTTGATGGTATAAGTGGAATTTGTATCATCGTCATTGCAAAACTTTCCTGAGTTTTGAGATCCGATTATCAGTGTATACAGGTTTCCTGTTGAGAGAGAGAGAGAGAGAGAGAGAGAGAGAGAGAGAGAGAGAGAGAGAGAGAGAGAGAGAGAGAGAGAGGCCACAAAATTTCCATTTTTACTTTTGAACAACGATAGTTTTGTAATGGTTTGTTTATTGGGACAGGTCTGAGTGGACGAACTGGTTAGATTAGGTACCCCGTCATGTTCCTGCATTTGAAAATTACCCGAGGGATGGCTTGGTTCAATAACGTCCGCGCAGAGATTAATTCAGGTCTGAAAAACAGTATAACATCGCAAAGCGGTACAGGAAGTATGTCGTTTTACAATTCATTCGATGTTTGAATAGTAAATCTGTTCAGACAGCTACTACAAGAAGTAAATTGTCTGTTAATGATGAAAGAAACTAAATACTTGTGGATTATATATAAAAAATAAACAACTGTTTACACTGAAGAACTTGATGTGAATAGTAGAGCAAATTGCGTACATTATACCAGTATCATCTTTACTGTTCATAAAGGATATGTTAAAAATAGCACTGGGGTGAATATGTTCGTAATTAAGGGTAGTATCAGACTTCGATGCAAAGTTTCACGCCCGAAATTCAGGCTGATACTACTATTTGCAGTCTTGGATTTGGTAATAAAACTCTTTTGCTGTTTGTATAGTAATTCATAATTTGATTTAAAACCAGGATTAGTGTGTTTCATGCAGGAAAAAAAATGAATTATTTACTTTAAATATTAATATATTGTTGCACATTAACAGCGTCAGTCTTCATTGCAAGCTGTTATGGCCTATTACAGTAGCAAGAAGCAGTTATTTATCTTTGAAAATTAACATTATATCTGTTACATGTAATTATTCTAAGTCACCTTCCGGGGAAGGTTTTCCGAAAGTGTCTATTTTTTTTTTTTTTTTCGTTTTTGTCACTTTCTTTTCTTCACATTTTATTGTAAAGGGACATATCCGATAGACGCAGTGGTAAGGGATAGACTTTTTAAAGACTATTTACAAATAATCTCGTTGTTTACTCGTGCCAAACCGAGTTTAAGATTCAAACAGTATTTCACTAAATATCCACATGAAACTACACTATGGAATAAAACAATATATATATATATATATATATATATATATATATATATATATATATATATATATATATATATATTACGAGTATATATATATATATATATATATATATATATATATATATATATATATATATATATATATATATATATATATATATATATATATATATATATATGTATAGAGAGAGAGAGAGAGAGAGAGAGAGAGAGAGAGAGAGAGAGAGGTATATACATATATGTGGTTATGTGTGTGTGTGTGTGTGTGTGTATAATGGTTATTTTGAAATAACAGTGTTATAAACTTGCCAAACGTCTCTTGAAGTAATGGTATAGCAATCGAAGATAAAGTTTACGCCAACAGTCTCTTATCTTTCAGTTACCATATTAACTTTCAATTATAACTTTATTAATCATACCATATCTTATACGGTGTTCCTTAGGATGTAGAGGAAACTTACTGAATCAGTATTCGGTCTATCAGACTTCCCAGGCTCGTCGTTAGTAAACTTTAGTAGAGAAAGTTATCACAATCTAGCCTTCAATGTCTCTTTCCTCCTCTCTCTCACATACAATCACAAATAAAGTAAAATATATGGTACAGTAATCCATCAAATTCAACTTTGCTTCATAGTGTACATATATTACAGGAGCGAGAGCCAATAGTTACGTCAAATGTCTTTTCAAAATTGATCTTAATGGAACAACCGTTAAACCACTTTGAATCCCATGTAAAACATGAAAAGAATAAAGAACATTTAACCCTGCATAAATCATAAAAAGAAATTATATTCGGGGGCTTAAAACACACCATTATCTTATTACAAAGGTACGTGAAACAAATTTTGGACCGAATATACCTCTAAAAAAAATTGCAGCCTTTGCTGAGCCCAACTTTCGGAATTCCGAGATTGGTTACCACATCTTAGAACGAAAATAATTACATTGTAGATTGTTAAATGTGAACTGTTCTTTAAATCATCTTGATTGCCGTGTACAAAGTGCTTCTGAGAGCAATCTGATTGCTTCCGTTTTAGTTTTCTTTAAAAGAAAACTATTGTGCGGCTTTGTCTGTTCGTCCGGCCTTTTTCTGCCAGCACTTTTTTTCTGTCCACACTTTTTCTGTCCCCCCTCAGATGTTTTTAAGCTACTGAGGTTAGAGGGCTGCAAATTGATATGCTGAGCATCCACCCTCCCCTCATCAAACATATCAAATTTCAGCCCTCTAGTCTCAGTAGTTTTTTTTATTTTATTTAAGGTTAAATTTAGCCATAATCATGCTTCTAGCAACGATCTAGGATAGGCCACCACCGGGCAGTGGTTAAAGTTTCATGGGTCATGGCTCACAAAGCATTACACCGAAACCACCGAAAGATAGATCTATTTTCGGTGGCCTTGATTATATGCTGTAGCGGCTGCACAGAAAACTTTATTGCGCCGAAGAAACTTAGGCTAATTTTTTACTTGTTTATACTTGTATTTAGAAAGCCAACAATTACAGTTTTATACATGAATTCTCGCAGCTAAACTTTCTTGAATCTGGAACTTAATAATATCCGTACACTGCTCCACGAGCTAATAAGATTAGCAGTAACTGGGAGCCCTTTCATGAAGATATTGTGTTCTTATGGATTTTATTTCGAATTAATGGCTATCTTAAGGGTCTTATTCTCAACATAAGTGGGAAATTCGTTCATAAGTTGTTTGTCACTACAAAACTAACTTTCCCAATTAAGAATATGCCACTTTACCCTACTTTTTACTAACAATTAGAATTAAGATTTTATCAAGAATTACAATATAAACAATTTATCTATTTGTTATGTTCAAGTTAACTTTATGTTGTATTTACAATAATTTTAAAATTCAAGGACGTACAGACACAAAGAGAAATTGCGAGAGGCTATAGTATCAGGCATTGTTTATTCAGATAAATGCGGTAAACGCCACGCCGCATATTTTAGCACTTTAGTGAGGGCACTGAAATGAAGAACCAATTGCCATTTTGTCATTTCAAGTCGTACTGGTAGCATGGTAGTTAGGCCAATGGCCTCCACCATTCGTGACCATCTTTCAAATTGCGAAATTGGAATAGATTGAAATCATTTTACCATTTTAGATAAACAAAGTGACATGTTAACCCTCAGAATTTCCAATTC
>JANJGK010000013.1:39400186-39443755 GCA_039081455.1 Macrobrachium rosenbergii
GAGCCATCTGGTTTCTTCACTAACACACAAAGAGAACTATAATGACTTGAACTGGGTTCTGCTAAACCATGCTGCAACAAATATTCAACTTGTTTCTTCAAAACATCTCGATGAAAAGGTGATAAGCGATAAGCTCTCATTTTAAAAGGTTTTCCATCTTCTCTGATCTTTATCTCATGCTTTGTCAGATTGGTACGCCTAGGTACATCTGCAAAAATTTCAGGGAAACTTTGAATCACTTCACTTAAGTCACTACTTTGCTCAACACTCAGATGTTTTAGTTTATCTTCCAAATTTTCTAATATTGAAGAATTGTTCATCTTGTTTTCAGCTCCCAATTCGTAGCCGTCATCGTCCTCTGTAGATGAAGTTGTCTGTGTTATTGACACTGTTTCAGTTTTAGTCTCTGGGAAGTAAGGTTTCAAAAGATTCACATGAATCTTCCTCTGTCGTTTCCTTCTCCCTGGTGTTTTAATCATATAAGTTCGATCACTTATCTTCTATATTATCTTATAAGGACCTTGAAACTTATTGGTAAGGGGATATCTTTTCACTGATAAGAACACTAGAACTTGCTGTCCAGTACTAAAATTTCTTAGCTTAGTTTTAGCATCATATTTTCTTTTCATTTTCTCTTGACTTATTTTCAAATTTTCTAAAGGAAATTTTCTAATTTATCTTAACCTTTTCCTCAAGTTCTTCACATATTCTCCTTGGATTTCCTCTTGATTTTCTTCCCAATTCTCTGCAAGAATTTTCAATAGACCTCTAATGTCTCGACCAAAAATCATTTCATTTGGTGAACATCCCATACTTTCTTGATAAGCATTCCTAACTTCAAATAACATCACGGGTAAACCCGTATCCCATTCTCTTCCTGATTCATTATAATACTTAGTTAACATACTTTTCAATGTCTGGTGGAACCTTTCCAAGGCTCCTTGAGTCTCTAGATGATAAGCAGTTGATAACTGTTGTTTTACTCCTAACAAGTTCGTCACATCCTGGAATGATTTTTAAATAAAGTTCGTTCCTCTATCACTTTGCACAGTTTCTGGTATTCCAAACTTGGAGTAAAACCTCACCAACTTCTCAGCAATTACCTTTGCACTTATACTTCTCACAGGAATCGCCTCAGGATACCTAGTCACTGGACACATTAATGTTAACAGATATTCATTTCCTTTCTTTGTTTTCTGAAGTGACCCAACCACATCTATAATTACTTTGCTAAAGGGTTCTCCTCTAACTTCTCTGGGTTGTAGGGGTGCTTTCTTATGGTTTCATTCGGTTTTCCAGCTATCTGGCATGTGTGACATACTTTGCAAAATCTGCTAACATCCTTGTGAAGTCCAGGCCAGAAAAAATACTTCATAATCTTCTCAACTGTCTTCCTGATTCCCATATGTCCAGACTCGTGCGCTACTGCTACAACTTGTTTCCTCATTGGATATGGAATCAAAATTTGATGATAGGCCTATTCACCCCATTCAGCATTTTCTGGTATATCTACAGGTCGATGCTTCCTCATTAGCAATCCCTCCTTTAGATAATAGCAGTAGAGGTTTGCTGCATCTCTTATTGATCAACAACTCTGAAGAACAGATCAGTCAACGTTGTATCCCTCTCCTGCAGTTTCATTAGCTTCTCTCTAGTCACTTGACCAACTTCAAGGGCTGAACTCTCCATATCCGCTAACTCTGCTTCTGTAGTTTCACTACTATCTTCAGGAACTCTTTGACTACCTTGGAGTCTCTTTAATAACAACAGGATCCTCTTCTTCTTGGGAAATCTCTTCATTAATAACACTAGGGGAAACTTCACTTTCCTGGAACAGCTCTTCTAAGCTTAAAGATCCGTCACTTGATCCTTCTGGTGCAGGTAAATCCTCAGTATCTTCACTTGCAAACATAGTTCTCTTCATACTCCTGGTAGTTACACAACTTGGAAAAAGGTGGGGGTTATTCTTCTCTAAATCTACTGTAGGACTAACCCTTAACGGTTTGTCTGTCACAATAGGATAAGGAACAAATGGTGCAACACCAACTTCATTACCCAGTAAAACATGTACACCTTCAACAGCTAGTGAATCCTTTACAACAAAATCAACATTCCCTGTCAGCAATTCACAGGACAAATGCAAGCGGCATATAGGAGTTACTTCTTCTCCTCCTATACCCTTCAAAATAACTGAATCTCCGGTAAGATTCTTCTACAACTGTGGGTGAGCACCACGAACTACCACACTATGGTTACTCCCCGTACCACGTAATACCTTGACTGGTACCTGCACACTTCCTCCTTGAGTTGTCAGCGTACCTTCATAGATATATGGCTTAAAAGCCTCCAAGCTGCTCAGCCACTCACTGCTTCAAGTTACATTTCCACTGGTTGCTAAACACTCTGCTTGTTTAGTCTCAGTCTTCCCCACACTGCTCTTCGTAGTTTGCTTCACCTGGTTACCTTTAACCACTTGACCAACTGGTTTGGTCTGCTGTTGTGTCTGATAACAATCTCGACTGTAGTGTCCTACTCTTCCACACCTGCAGCAGACAACATTAGTCTTCTGTATCTGTCTTGGAAATAGACTGGATGATGAGGACTTAACATTCAGTTGCTGAGTGGTGTTACCTGGCTTTGTATTGGCATAGCCACTAGAAGGGTTTCCAGTTGTAATGTTCCAGAAATTTGGCTGAGACCTGAAAGTTGTGCGTTGTTGGTTCTGATACTTGACATTATAATTTCTTTTGCTACATATGATATTATAATCTTTGCTCAATGTAGCAGCTTTGTTAAGTTTCTTAACCTCTCTGTCTCTTAAATAGGCTCTTATGTGTTCAGGAATTCCTCTAAGATATTGTTCTAGGACTACTAACTCCTCAAGTTCATCCATAAATTTAACTTTAGCAGCCTCCAACCATCGTTTAAAACATCTTCTTACTTTGTAGGCATAATCCAAGAAAGTTATCTTGTCATCCTTTCTCAAAGACCTGAATCTTTCATTGTAATATTCAGGGGTCATCTGGTAAACTTGTAGCACATTGTGTTTGAGTACCTTGTACTCTTTACACTGATCAGCTGATAAGGCTAAATAGGCACTTCTTCCTTTACCAATGAGAACACTCTGTAACAAGACCGACCATTTATCCTCTGGCCATCCCCTACCTGAAGCCACTTTTTCAAAGTGATCAAAAAACTCATCTGGAGCTTCTTCTGTAAACTTTGGAATTAACTTCTGCACTCTTACTACATCCAATACAGGGTCTGAATCACCTAGAGTAGGGTTAAACGGTGTTACAGGTAACTTGGAGCGGGCATCTATCAATTTCATTTCTCTTTCATAATTTTCTTGTTTCTTTGCTCTTTCTCTTTCCTCTCCTGCTCTTTCTCTTTCCTCTTTTGCTCTTTCTCTTTCTTCTTCTGCTGCTTTTCCTTCTTCTCTTTCTTTTCTTTCTCTTTTCTCTCTGTCTTCTCTTTCTTTTTCTGCCTGCATTTTCTCTCTTTCAGCCTGCATCTTCAGCTTAATCAAATTTTCTTCTGCTTCTATATGTCTGAGTTCTGCTTCTGCATCACTTTTTTCTTTCTTTTCCTCTTTTTTATCCGTAAGTTCTGCCTCAGCTGCGTTCAACAACTCCTGTGCATCTCCTAACTCTTCATCTATTTTACTAGAGTCCATCAATGCTTGGATTGCAATATATTTGATTTGTGCCTTAATCATACCACTAGACACATTACCCCCACATGCCACTGCTAAAGCAATCCACTGTGCCTTAGTCAGGTTGGATTCAGATAACTCTTGGGTGGAAGGAGTTGCTAAAAACTTCTGAACATTGAACAGAGCCATTTTCTCTAAGTTACTCAACTAAATAATTCACAATACAAAGCAAAAATTAACTATGTGGTCACTCTCCTATCAAAATATGGCCCTAACACCACAGTATAAACCATAAACCAGAGTGATATTTTGTTTTGTTCCCGAGTCTCTGGGGACCAAATAATATACTGTCATGATGCGTATCATGTACATGGTTATTACACAACTAATCTCAAGATTCAAAAATATACCTCACTTCAGCCAAATACCTGAACTCTCATAACAATAATTATTATGACTGAGTACTCTAAAGGTAACAGAGATCCCTTAAGAAAAAACTTATTTATTACTTGAAAAATCAAACTAAGTTTATCAGAATATGTGTGAGGTATAAAAAATCTAAACTAGAAATATTCTAGAGTAAAAGGGCATCACTCCATCAAACAACTCTAACCGTTTGACTTGTCTTAATTCACTTTAGCAAAACTAAAAGAACAAAACATGTTTATCACTGCCTTATACACACACAATCAATCCTATTCGCTGGTGATCAATAAATGAAACACTGTGTTTCTAAAAACATTAAATACAAAACTTTATTTTTAAATTCAAAGTTTATAATTAGAATTCACAAACTGGAAAATTTATTATAACTTGAAAATAACACAATACTCAATTAATTCTTGAACTAAATTATGAAACAAAACTAATTCACAAAAACGTTATCAGGAATTTAAATTAATCAAGCAAAATTTAAACTATCAAGAATTACTCAAGATTTGAAAAAAAAATCTTAATAAATGAAATATTAAATCAAGTATGCAATGTTAAATTACCAAGAAACATTTAAAATGCTATGTAAATAAATGTTACATCACAACATAAAAAATGTGTAAATATGAAGAGAGTGCAAACAGAAATACACACAAAAATACACATAAGATTTATCATTAACAATTTCACTCGGTCAAAATTTCCTAACTTATCATACCATGGTATTAATAAGTAAAATTCATGTTACCTTACACAAACTTGTGAAAACTTCTGTAAATCACTTGCTTCAGCTGCGTTACCACAAAACACACTATTTTACCAGGCGCCGTTACAAACTAAATGACTTTACTAAATTCAGATCCCAAAAGTTAATGCTAATACGTGACCACAAAACTGTACGTTAAAAGTATTCTCTTTTTAAGAACGAGAGAGAGAGAGAATGAACCAAATTAACTGGTCTCAGAAATCAGAATGAATTAGATTTTAGAATTCCAGTAACACATGAAACAATTACATGATGTCATTAAAGCATTTTGGGTACGAGATACAAAAGGGAAGTTCTAGAAGTAGGGAGGTGACGTCATTAAAGTATTTTGGGTGCGAGATGCAATGGAGAAATTTCTGGAAGGAAAGTGATGTCATCCCAGCAAAACGTTTTGAATGCAATCTTACAAAACATGGTGTAACTGATCAAGACAAGTATTTTTTCTCTCAAAGTGGCGTACGTGACTCGAACATGTAACAACTTGAAATCACTCGTCATGAGCTTGTATGGGACGAATCAGCATTTGTTATCCAAACCTGTCATCACGACCCAAAACAAAGCACTCTCTCTTATCTCAACTGATGACAATTGAAATGAAACAAGTCCTTGCTGGACACACACATGTTCGTTCTAAACTATGTTACTATTAAAATTGTATTAAAAATTCTAAATTACGCTATCAAGTTATTTAATCATTAGTTCTTTTGAGATCTGATGCCAAACTAAATACGTCACTTCAACAATCATTATCATTACACATAACACACGAAAAAAAATAAATATGTCAAAATTGTTGGAGGTTATACGTATTACAAGGCAACATCATAAATATATATATATATATATATATATATATATATATATATATATATATATATATATATATATATATATATATATATATATATATATATATATATATATATATATATATATATATATATATATATATATATATATATATATATATATATATATATATATATATATATATATATATATATATATATATATATAAGTAAGGACACCAAGGCCAAAAACGAGAACAGCATTTTACACAACTTTATTGGGACATGTTTCCAGCAGTACTCTCACTCGTTATCAACCTACAAAATTAAAATGACAACATTACAATTCTTATAATAAAATTCAAAATAATACAATAAAATTACTATGAAAATAAGAATACGTTTAAAAGATGGCTAATCAAAATAAATAAAGAATAAAAAAAAATAAAGCAAAATACAAAAAATTTAAAAAATTAAGTCACAAAAAACGGAAGGTACAAAGGCATAACAAACATGCTAATTAATGGAAAGAGAAACCCACAAGATTCTTGTGTATAACTTGTTTACTGGTAAATATTTACATATTACTTTGATCTCGAGCACTTCCAGGTCCTAACTGTGACCCTTTTTCAAGAGATGAGGTAGTCAGGCTGGTTCAAGGCCCAGCAATCTTCTGGAACTTTTTCTCCCTGTGCTGTCATTTATATGATGGCTGTCCTGGTTTCCATTCTCTGGAGAGTTCTTAATCTCCTCCTGTCGGTTTGATATCCTGATCTGTTGGTCAGTGGTATTAATCCTTGTGGTATGTGAGTAGTCACCATCGGTCTGTTGGGCAGGAGACCTAACCTCCAGGTCAGAAGGGTCGAAAAGAAGCTAAGATCGACTTAGCTTCTTTTAATATTAAAGATCGGCTTATGGGATCTTCTGAGGTAAATCCTTTGTTTCCTTCTATCACTTTAATCAGATAGATTAAAGTGATAGAAGGAAACAAAGGATTTACCTCAGAAGATCCCATAAGCCGATCTTAATATTAAAAGAAGCTAAGATCGACCCTTCTGACCTGGAGGTTAGGTCTCCTGCCCAACAGGATTAATACCACTGACCATCAGATCAGGATATCAAACCGACAGGAGGAGATTAACAATTCTCAAGAGAATGGAAACCAGGACAACCATCATATAAATGACAGCACAGGGAGAAGAAGTTCCAGAAGATTGCTGGGCCTTGAACCAGCCTGACTACCTCATCTCTTGAAAAAGGGTCACAGTTAGGACCTGAAAGTGCTCGAGATCAAAGTAATATGTAAATATTTACCAGTAAACAAGTTATACACAAGAATCTTGTGGGTTTCTCTTTCCATCTTCAGAAGAAAACTGAAAGAAGTTTTTGTTTGTTTTATACTAATTAATATACAATACCAGTAAAATGCAGACTAAAAACACAAAAGTGAGGTTACAGCCACATTTCTAGCCAAAGAAGGCTTTATCTTGATGGTGTATAGAACTTCTAAAATGTCGAGGTCTGTAGCAAACTGAGAAGTGGTTAAAACAGAAAAATCATCAATATGTAAAGGACGACCAGTCTCCTCGCTGTGTTCTCTAATTGCACTGTAACTAGGCCTTGAAAGACAATTGCCAGTACGGTATGACTTATCTAGGTGTTCAAACCATCTCATCCAAGCTGATCTGGCAGTTTTTCCAACGTTAGTGGCATCACAACCACCACACTGCCATTTATAGATCAGATTGGACCGAAGCCTTGTTGGTATAGGGTCTTTAATTTTAAAGAAATTACTTAATTTATTTTGTAAAGTGAAATATATTTTGATATCCAGCTGAGGGTGAACAATGGACAAAATAGATATTAATTGTTTTTTTTTAAATCGTAACTATGAGTTCCAGTAAAAGTTAAAGGTAAATAAATAACAGGTTTCTTTACATTAGCGGTAGTTTCGGGTTGTTTGTTTACATATAATTTCGAAAGCTGTTTACCAATATATGTGTTTACGTAATTCAACGGATAGTCATTGTTTTTTGAAAGTGACCTTAGAAATTCCAATTCCTCATGCAAATTCAAAAAGCTAGAACAAATTTTATATGCTCTGGTTAACTGCCTAAGAAACAGTAATTTTGATAATTGTGTTATGGCTTCATTTGATGTGACGTCTCTGTTTACTCAAATTCCACTGGATGAGATGATTGACATTTGCCTAAATGAGTTGTTTAAAGATAATGATACTGTCAGTGGGTTTAACAGGTCACAGTTAAAGGAACGTTTAGTCTTAGCTACCAAAGAATGTTACTTTTCGTTTAACGGTTTGTTATATAAGCAAATTGATGGTGTAAGCATGGGATCTAGTATAGGACCATCTTTGGCAAAAGCATTTATGTGTTTTATGGAGAAAAGATGGTTAGACGATTGTCCTTTAGATTTTAAGCCCTTACTGTACAGGAGGTATGTTGATGATACCTTCTTAGTTTTTAAGAGTCGTGACCAGATTCCTCGTTTTTTGGAGTACTTTAATATTAAACATAATAATAGAGAATTTACTTGTAAAAACGAAGATAATCATACGCTTGCTTTTCTGGGTATTCAGGTAAAAAATCTTGATAATAACTTTCACACCTCAGTCTTTAGAAAGCGTACTTTCACGGGTCTTATGTCTAAATTTCAATCAGCTACACTTTTGAAATATAAGATGAATTTGATATTGACGCTAGTAACCAGAGCATATAAAATTTGTTCTAGCTTTTTGAATTTGCATGAGGAATTGGAATTTCTAAGGTCACTTTTAAAAAACAATGGCTATCCGTTGAATTACGTAAACACATATGTTGGTAAACAGCTTTCGAAATTATATGTAAACAAACAACCCGAAACTACAGCTAATGTAAAGAAACCTGTTATTTATTTACCTTTAAATTTTACTGGAACTCATGGTTACGATTTAAAAAAACAATTAATTTCTATTTTGTCCATTGGTCACCCTAAGCTAGATATCAAAATATATTTCACTTTGCAAAATAAATTAGGTAATTTCTTTAAAATTAAAGACCCTATACCAACAAGGCTTCGGTCCAATCTGATCTATAAATGGCAGTGTGGTGGTTGTGATGCCACTAACGTTGGAAAAACTGCCAGATCAGCTTGGATGAGATGGTTTGAACACCTAGATAAGTCATACCGTACTGGCAATTGTCTTTCAAGGCCTAGTTACAGTGCAATTATCTCGAGAACACAGCGAGGAGACTGGTCGTCCTTTACATATTGATGATTTTTCTGTTTTAACCACTGCTCAGTTTGCTACAGACCTCGACATTTTAGAAGTTCTATACACCATCAAGATAAAGCCTTCTTTGGCAAGAAATGTGGTTGTAACCTCACTTTTGTGTTTTTAGTCTGCGTTTTACTGGTATTGTATATTAATTAGTATGTTTGTTATGCCTTTGTACCTTCCGTTTTTGTGACTTAAATTTTTTAATTTTTTGTATTTTGCTTTATTTTATTTTATTCTTTATTTATTTTGATTAGCCATCTTTTAAACGTATTCTTATTTTCATAGTAATTTTACTGTATTATTTTGAATGTTATTATAAGAATTGTAATGTCGTCATTTTAATTTTGTAGGTTAATAACGAGTGAGAGTACTGTTCGAAACATGTCCCTATAAAGCTGTGTAAAATGCTGTTCCGGGTTTTGGCCTTCATTGGTGTCCTTACCGATATGCAGATGGCGCTTCCCTGCTGGTGTATGGTATGCATTTATATATATATATATATATATATATATATATATATATATATATATATATATATATATATATATATATATATATATATATATATATATATATATATATATATATATATATATATATATATATATATATATATATATATATATATATATATATATATTGTCGAGTATTTACATTGCTACCTCTTAGCCAGCAAAAAATAATTTGAATTTGCAATTAAAAGAGCTTCTCATTTAAATTTCAGGCCAGCCAACATGGCGGGACGAGGTAGGATGATGCTTGTTTTGAACCATTAAAGCAGTCCTCTCCACATCTGACTGGAACTCAAGACAATAGCCCCCCTCTTCAAACCACCCCCCACCTGCTAAAGAGCACTGCTAGATTTCCCCCATTTTGGGTAGCGAGAATAGCGTAGTTTTAGTAAAAGTTATAATCATTAGAAGCATAGGCCCCTCGAAGGGAAGGCTGCTAACTTAAGCTTTAGGTCCTCAGTTATAAGGCTTCTTTCCCTGTGACACTTTTACTGGCCTAAGAATTGCTTTCAGATATGCCCAGCTCGTATACATACGTACAGACACACCAAGCGCTCGCGAAGACAACACGAGAGGGCAAACAGGGACGCTCTGGCTTTTGTGGGGAGAAGTAGAATACTTTTTCTCTCAATCTGGACTGGCTGTAGATGGTGCTCATTCTGCAATTCAATGTATTACAAAGGAGCCTCTATAAGCCTGAGTAGGTAGGTCTGAGTAGTAATCTTTTGCCAGTACCCCTCTGTTCATTCTAGAGAAATTCTTTCCTTTATTCTCCAAGATTTTTGCCATTTCATTTCCACTTCTGGCCTTTTCCTTTATTCACTAAGACCAGCCCAAAAAAAACATTCCTTGAATTGCTTGTGTTTAAGTAAATAATCAAGAACCTTAACAAACTACTCCCTCCATAGAGTTAATTTGGGCTAATTAAGCTAATTAACAAAATCCTCCATGGTGCATTGTTTATTAACGAGGGAGAAGTGATTTTGTGTATAAGTACATGCTAATTCTGGTATTCTTTTCCAGGAGATTGAATATCCCAGTCCAGTTTGCTAGCCTATGCTTCAAATCATCTTAAAAGCACTGCCATTACAAAAGACGCAAACTTCCCTGGTACGTGGTCTCGGGTGCCATAGTCTGTTCCCCTACCTTTTGTTGCCCGCAAGAGAGCCCAGTCATTCAAGACGAACTCAGCTCATCAATGGCTGAGAATTATTGTGCAGTTAAAATTTGCATTTTTTCCTTATTTGAGTTTACTTTCTGTATCACCAGCCTTTCAGATTACACCCTTGGTTGTTTTTCTGTAAATAAATTCCCTTAACGTAAATTGCTAATCATTTCCCATGGCGACCTTTACATTACTACTTAATAATGGTTCTATCAAGGTAAGTTACCTATTTTTTCCCTTTCTTTTTGTCACAGGTTGGTATTCTCGGTTGGCCTTAAGGCAGTAATTTAATATAAACCCCCCTTTCATCCCTCCAATGAGACCCAATCTGTGAAAGTGACGACCTAATGCCCAATATCCTATAGAATAGCCATAACTAGTGTCACTAACGGCTAAGAAATAAGAAGGACAAACTGGGAATAAAATAATTTCTTTAACATAATTAATTCTATTGTTTACAAAAGCACAAAGGCGACTGGAAACAGGGAACAGACAGGTAAAGAGGTTATTATCATTAAGTTTGATAACATTAAGGATACATATGGGATAACTAGGAAAGTGATATTAATTTTTCTTTAAAGAAATCACACAACGAGTCTTTTGTTAGAATTTCTTCATAAAACAGGAGAAAGTGTATAGCGAGGCAGAGCTGCAGCCGCGAAATTCACCACCGCAAACTTCCCAGTGTAGGGTACCGTTGTGTGTGTTGCCAGATGAATGAGCATAGGAGTTAGGAAGTGTTTACTAGGGAATTACTGCATGTGTTAGCGGGAAGAGTTAGCTAGGAGTTTATTCAAGAACAGTTACGGCCGAGAAAGAGTACAATTTCTCTGTCTGTGATATAAATCTCGAATTCACATGGTAGCTAAACCAAGCGTAGCGGTCTCTGGCATCCTGACACCAAGCGGGCAAGCAGACGTTCTGTTCACGTTGGCGCATGCACGAATCGTTTCCAGTGTCGTAACAATGAAAACATTCCAAGTGTAGTTATTTAACAACCCTCCCAGCGTATATTCAGTAAAGTAAAGACATTGCTGATGTTTAACGTTAAACAATTCACTTTTTCATTCGAAACCTACATTTAGCAAAGAAAGTAGAGTTTTTTTTCTCTCTCTCTCTCCCGCACTTCCCATTCTCTGTTGGCGCGACGAAGCGATGAGTCGGGCGACAAAGCAAGTTGACCCGCTCAGCGCTTACACATGCAACTCAATCCCACAGATTTCGTTCACACTGAACAAAGTTTCATCACTTTTCAACCTTAATGTAAAATCTTCACAAAGACTTGAATAGCTTTGAAATAATCTGAAATCTCACTTACTATCACTTGTCATGGCAAGAGAAATCAGTGAAATTACGTAAATACCAAGATTCCATTTTTGAAAATCACTTAGCGTAATTTTGCAGTTGTAATTTATCTTAAAACAAAACAAGGTAGAGTAACTTAATTCATAACAAGTACATTCCATTACACTACGCTCTTCGAGAGAGAGAGAGAGATTTTCTTTTGATGTTTTGTTTTCCTTTCTTTTAGCATGACAAGGGGAATTACACAAATTTATCCATGAGTTAGAAAAACGACCCACGAATCATAACGGCCAATTGCAAAGAATTTTCTTTCGTTTAACTAATCTTCGAACTTTGAAGATCCAACTCCCTTATCACTTTATCATACCCATTGCGTGAAATTTCATAAGCACTCTTACCCACGAATAATATTGCATACCACTTTTCCATTTCGTGCTTCAGCCAATATAAATTCTTGTACGCCACCGAGCGCACGGATAACTAATTACTTACACTTTTATCAACTGCCATGGACGAGTGGGTGCCTCACTCAAGACTTGCGTATGCCGCGAGCACCAAATTGCATATTGAGTGCAACCCCCATATCCTCCCTCTCCTCATGTCAGGGAGCAATCTCTAGTTTGTAAAACTAGCCACCCACGAGTGTCATGACCCAGTTTCCCCTTCCCACAGTGCCACTAATTTGAGGCACTGCCAACCAAGCCAAGTACTGAAGCACTTATCTTTCTTCTTTTCCTTCCCTTCCTTACTGACTTTCTGCCAGAGTTTCTCCTTTCCCTCTTACTCCTTGATTACCTTCTACCTCAGGCAGAGTGCCATTTCCTTCGGTGCCATTTCGTACACTGACATTTTGTATTGCTCCATGGAGTGCACTGGCACCATAGTGCCACCTACCCCAAGTACTTAACCATAAGCCACTGCACCTGTCCTAAGAAACAATGCTATACAACCAGTGTATCCGCCTATAAGGAATATTATATCTTCAGGAGTACCTCATTCTACTAGCATATCCGCCCAAAAGTACTCAGACTTCCTTCAGGAATGCTCCCTCAGTGTGACCCTCACACAACACACTCAACCACTGTGCCACCTTATTAAAAGGGTGCCACACCACTGAAGTCCCACCAACTTATGTGACACTTCCACAATCATCACAAACCTTTCCTCTAACAATGCCCATTCAACCCACTTAGCCGCCCTTACCCACCAGCAACATGGCAACTAAGGAGTACAAAGCCTTCATGGATCTAGGGAAGGAGGCTGGTCTCTCAGGACCTGCACTTACCAAGTGGACCGAAGAACAGCTAGCCCAACGAAGGCAGCATGAAGAAGAACAGAGACATCGAGATGAATAAAGAGAAAAAAGGAGAAGAAAGGAGAAGACAGCCCAAGTTAGCCCTCAAAGAAAGTGAGCAAGTGCTCAAGGTGAGCAAGCTGGAGCTCAAAGACAAGGAGCTCGAGTTGGCAAGAGCAAGGAAAGAAAGCGCAGAAGCCATAGCATCCCAACAAGCCTCTAGCCCCACACCTGCTACCTCAAATGCTCCACTATCAAGCCTTAATGCCCTAGTCCCCAAGTGGGCTGAGGAAGAGCCAGAAGCATGGCTGGAAGAGGTCGAGGCGCTCTTCGATAATTTCAACACCACTGAGGCCGAGAGGGCCTTAGTGCTGACCAAATACCTGGAAGGTAAAGCAAAGGCAGCCCTCCGCTCGCTGGAGCATAATCAACAAGGAGACATGGCCGCAGTCCATGAGGTAATAGCCAAGGCATACGAAATAACCCCTGAGGAGCGGAGACAACAGTCCCGAGGTCTGGCCAAGGAAGCTGGCTGGTCCTGGACAGAATGGGCCTGTCACAAGACTCAGGCTGGGACCCACTGGGTCGACTCCCTGAAATGCACAACTTTCGAGGACCTAGTCAACAGGACCATGCTGGAAGATCTATTCCAGTGTGTGCCTAGGCCTCTGGCTGTGTATCTCAGTGATAAGCAGCCACCCACTCTCAGGGAAGCCTGCTGCTTGGCCGATGTCTGGGAAACATTTAATGTCTCCCACAGCACTTTTCAACGTCGCGTAGTGCCAGTATACCTCTCAGGATCAACGTGTCCCAGGAATGGACCACCTAGCAAACCTACTTGCACCATCTGCAAGAAGTACGGTCATGCCGAAGCCGAATGCTGCTACAAGGCAGACAACAACCAACGGCAGCCTACCAATAACCACTACTCCTCCTGTCCTTCTAGCTCCACACCATCTTCCCAGCAGACTGTCACTGCTTGGAGATCATCTTGTGCCAGGGGACCCTGCTGAGACTGTGGGACTCCAAGGCACTCTTCTGCTGGGTATCCTGGCTGCCCAAAACATATGGTCTCTCCTGGGTATGTTAACCTGATCAGTGCCACAGCCTCCTTGGCTGTACCACCTGACAGGTCTCATCCTGAGCAGGTCTGGACTCAGTCTGTCTCCATGACTCCTCGGGATGGCTCTAGCCCACCAGTCCACCCACCAACTACTGCCGACACTGGTTCGGATATTAACCTGATTGATCAGGCCAAAGTGCCAGCCAGTGCCACCGCAGACAAGCGAACTAGGTGGACGGTAACCTGGGTAGATAAACAATCCTTGACCGTTCCCATAGTTGAACTCAGGGTGATCACCCCCTGGGGTATCAAAATTCACCTCCTTGGCGTGGTGAAACATATTCGGCACGGAGTGGAATTCCTGCTAGGACGAGACATCCTCTGGGGATGTCCCACACCCTCGCCACTCTGTTGCCTGACTGCCTCCGCCAGTGAGCCATGCCAAAACTTCCTGAGCGGGCCACAGCCTCTGTGACAGCTGTGCCACTGTCAGCCCAACCTTCCGTTCGCTCAAGGGCGAACTGGACCCACCAGCATCTAAACCATTCCAGGTCTAGTCCACAAAGCTCACAACCAGATGGCCACCAAAAAACTCCTCCCTCCAAAGGGATATTACCAAATACCGCTGCAGGACCTGCGACATAAGAGGGCACTCCGAAAGATGGTCAAAGTACCCCAGCAAACTAGCTGCAGCAGCACCATTTCCACAACCACCCAAGAGGCTCAGCCCTCACCCCAAGACAGGAATCTATGTCGCCTATCACTCCAGGTACACTGAGGGATTTTGCAAAGCCAGGTCCCTATTCAGACTCGTCTGAATCCAATTCACTGCCAGTGCCACTTGTGAGCACTGGTAAGTGCAAAGCTCTGCCTATCTCGGCCGAATCTCCATACCAACCTTAATCCCTGTGCCTGGTCCCGAGTTAGTGCAAGTACCGGATCCAGAACCTGACACAGATCCTCCTATGGGAGATCCACCTAACCTCACCAATGTAGTCATTGCCCATTGTGAGCCCCTGACCCCTGACGTTTCTTCTTCCCACTCTCTTTCACCTGCCGAGGATGACACTCTGGCTGGCCTGGACACTACCTATTTTCTGGGCTACCAGAACTGTCCGGCCAGGACGCAGATGCTGGCTCTACTCCCACGACGGTTGTCGCAGCAGCTGAAGTAGGAGACCAGCCCATAGCTACTGAGGCTGCCCCGATCCTGCTCCTGATGGTGCTCCTGGCCTTCCTCCAGAGTCGGTATCACCTCCTAGGAATGGCATAGCCAGACCTTGGAGGCCCCCTAAGAAGAAGAAGGGCCAGAAGAGATCCAATTAACAAATCAGAGCCCCGAGCTCCCTTGGCGCCTGTGCCCAGTTGGCACAGTGCTGCGTCCATCTCAGAGTGATCCTGACACCTGCCCAGAGAAGGTAGCCTGCGTGATCTCTGCCCCAGTAAAATTAACTCCTTACACCTTAGGCATTTGTAACATACTAACCCTTTCCCAACTAACCTCTTTCAAAACCCTTCCTGACTCAAACTGATACCCTCCTTAAATTGTATACTGTGATTTACCCTTCAGGTTACTCATGTTTAATTTTGTTGCATGTACTAATCATTAAGCGCTGCGTAACTCATAATTCATTGCGTGCCATTAGTCAGTGCCAACTCGTTCAGTGCCAGAGTCTTAGGATAGTAGGTTAGGTTAAATATTTACTGTGTGCATTTGCCTAGGAGGAGAGTTCTCCTGTTGTTAGAGACAGTTAGTAGAAGTGTCTACATCCTTAGATAGGTTACGCCTGTTGTAGTAAGTAAGTTAGCCAAATCCCATACCCCTCTTAGCAGTTAGATAGGTCCACTTAGCTATTGCACTGCCATGCACAATTCATGTAGGGACGCTAGCTGACTAGTCGGGATGAATAGCTTACTTAGCCATGACCTTCACGCCCGAAAGGGTGTGAATGCTTTTTCAAAGGGGGAACCTGTCAAGTATTTACATTCCTCCCTTTTAGCCAGCAAAAAATAATTTGAATTTCTAATTAAAAGGGCTTCTTATTTGAATGTTAGGCCAGCCAACATGGTGGGACAAGGTAGGGTGACGCTTGTTTTGAACCAAGAAAGCAATCCTCTCCACACCTGACTGGAAATCAAGACAATAGCCCCCCTCTTCACACCCCCCTGCTAAAGAACACTCCCAGATTTCTCCCCATTTTGGGGTAGCAAGAACAGTGTAGTTTTAGGAAAAGTCATAATCATTAGAAGCATAGGCCCCTCAAAGGGAAGGCTGCTAACTTAAGCTTTAGGTCCTTAGTCATAAGGCTTCTTTCCCTGTGACACTTTTACTGGCCTAAGACTCGCTTTCAGATGTGCCCAGCTCGTGTACATACGCACACACGCCAAGCGCCCAGGAAGACAACACGAGAGGGCAAACAGAGATGCTCTGGCTTTTGTGGGGAGGAGTAGAACATTTTTTCTCTCATTCTGGACTGGCAGCAGATGATGCTCATTCTGCAATTCGACGTCTTAAACAGGAGCTCCTATAAGCCTGAGTAGGTAGGTCTGAGTAGTAATCTTTCGCCAGTACCCTTCTGTTCATTCTAGAGAAATTCTTCCCTTTATTCTCCAAGATTTTCGCCATTTCATTTCCACTTCTGGCCTTTCCCTGTGTTCACCAAGATCAGCCTAAAAAACCAATCCTTGAATTGCCCTGTGTTTAAGTAAAGCATCAAGAACCTTAACAAACTACTCCCATATTGCTAATTCAGGCCAATTAAGCTAATTAACCATGTCCTCCATGGTGCATTGTTTATTAACAAGGGAGAACTGATTTTGTGTATAAGTGCATGCTAATTCTAGAATTCTTTTCCAGGAGATTGAATATCCCAGTCCAGTTCGCTAGCCTATGCCTCAAATCATCTTAAAAGTACTGCCATTACAATAGACGTAAACTTCCCTGGTACGCGGTCTGGGGAGCCATAGTCTGTTCTCCGACCTTTCGTTGCCCGCAAGAGAACCCAGTCATTCAAGACGAACTCAACTCGTCAGTGGCTGAGAATTATTGTGCAGTTCAAATTTGAATTTTTTCCTTATTTGAGTTTACTTGTTGTATCATCAGCCTTTCAGATTACACCCTTGGTTGTTTTTCTGTAAATAAATTAAATTTAACGTAAATTGCTAATCATTTCCCATGGCAACCTTCACATTATTACTTAAATAATGGTACTACAAAGGTGTAAGTTACCCATTTTTTCCCTTTCCTTTTGTCAGAGGTTGGTATTCTCGGTTGGCCTTAAGGCAGTAATATAATATAAAAACCCCCTTTTCATCCCTCCAATGAGACCCAATCTGTGAAAAAATATATATACTGTATGTATATACATATATAATTTGCTATTAAATTTTTTACTGTATCCAGACATTTTGCTACTGCTTCAGTAAAAAAATATTACTATTTCCTTCATTTGGAATAAAAGCGATAAATAACATAGGAACTAGAAAAGAAGAGAAGGGGTCGGGCATTGTTGGTAAGGTTTCCTTTAAGCTATGAATAATCCTACTAAGGGATGCAGAGCCAATGGAACAAGGTTTTTCAACAACACCTTTTTATCAAAGCATCAGATAAAGGTGAAACTTGGCAAGTGTATATTTTATAACCCTACCTAATTTTTGCAAGTATTATTTAGAACCTACGTTCAATAGTTCTGGTACTTATCAGAGTAAAAGTGTGTTTCCTGTGCCAGAGCCATCAAAATTGCAGGTAAGGGTTTTGAATACAGTGCTGACGTTAACCTATGATGCCATGAGGTTCCACCCACAGTGAATAGCAATTTACATATGGGGAAAATGTCTCTTCATTGTGGCTCTGCCCACTTGCCAGTTGCCAGTGGCATATTCACTGAATGATATTAGTACCCAAGGCCAAGAGAGACAAGGTCTACCCAATTGGGTGGAGTCGCCTCCCACCTGGGGTAACATAACATACATGACAACGTATCTTGGAGGTACCTGCTCATTACGGCAATTCACCTACTGACGCAACAAGGAGTCAGACAAAGCTCCGCCTACATGGGGGATTCGGGGGGGAAGTGAGCAGACCTTCTCTTTCTCTTGGCCTTGTTAGTACCCATCCTAGGTTTTAGCGATATCAATGATGGCGGGCAGAATTTGTCATCTTCCCCTTGATTGCATGATCATTCTCAATTATTATTATTATTATTATTATTATTATTATTATTATTATTATTATTATTATTATTGCTAATAGATTCACAATTTCGTGAAAAACAATCTTTTCGTGAAAAACAATCTGAGTAATAAAAATCCACAATTATATAGTAAATATATTACTATGTAAAAAAATCAAAGACTTTCGAACACCTGAACGGTGTTCCTCATCAGTGTTAACGTTAAAATGCAAAGTGAGGGTAGTTTTCTTATGAAATCGTTTTTAAAAATTGGGGGCGGGGCGAGAAGATAACAGCCCATCACGGAAGTGCTGGTTCAACTCCTTGTTGAATTTGGTATTACTTAACACCCGAACCAGCACTTCCGTGATGGGCTGTTATCTTCTCGCCCCGCCCCCAATTTATAAAAACGATTTCATAAGAAAACTACCCTCACTTTGCATTTTAACATTAACACTGATGAGGAACACCGTTCAGGTGTTCGAGAGTCTTTGATTTTTTACATAGTAATATATTTACTATATAATTGTGGATTTTTATTACTCACATTATTATTATTATTATTATTATTATTATTATTATTATTATTATTATTATTATTATTATTATTTTGTGGAGGTTTCATCGCAACTTCCACAGAAGCTGTTAGGACTAAGTTGTTAGCTTGGAGTTCTTCCATTTTCTTGATATTTGTATTGTTTGTACTTTGCAAATAATTCAGTGCATGTAATTCATCCAAATAATGAACCAGTCTATAGCTCATTTGTTAGGTCTACATCTATTCCGGGCGGAAATACAAAAAGACAATCCATTTTGTTTATCTCAGGTTTTGACACTATAGCCTTCTATTTGCGGCAAGTCAGGAGCGGTCACTAAAAGCAAAATTCAAATGAAAACCATTGATACCTCATTTCCCTCAACTGTTAGAGGTGTAATGGTTAATGCCGTTGTTTTACTTCAGTTAATGTAACCCATTGTTCTTTTTTTTTTATTTATATCATACAATACCCTAAACAACACTCGTATACTCGCTGCAATGGTAAGAGTCAAGATTTTGAGGGCAAGCTATTATTTATCTGCTTAATATCAATCAAATGTAACACTATTTATATTGATATGCATGGAAAGGAAAATATATTGAAATCAGGGACCTATTGTTATAATCATTGTGTTTTAATAAATATGTTTTAGATGTACAAATAAAATGTCTAACACTATACATAATTTATTTACAAAATGTCTTCATCGTCACTCTCGAGGTAGAGATCATCCCTTTCCCCATCGTCGCTAGCGATGTCAGTGATTACTGAATCCCCGCTCTCATGGATATTGTCCGACTTCCAGTACTCCTCCTCAAACTGAGGGGATTGTCTAACAGCTCCTGCCCACGTTTCTGGGCTGGCCAAGTAACTATTACCCATTATAGAGATAATTACCAATTCAGGCCAGAGTAAGTCTTCCTATGGGTCTTCTCGCTTGTATACAAAGTGGCAATTGTGACCACGAAGGCAATTTCATATCCCGCTGGCCATTATTGAATTTGTTGAAGCCTAGACTGTGTAAGTGTTAGTGACTTACTGCCTACCTGGTGGATGGGCGGAGCCTCATAATGTCACATTATGTTTACGTCACAAATGGTTTTAGGATCCTTGTCTGTGATTTTCTCGGTTCCAGCATCGGCGACTTCATTTTACTTTATAAATATCAAAACTATCGAATTTAGGTACTAAATAACACTTGCAAAAATTAGGTAGGGTTATAAAATATACACTTACCAACTTTCACCTTTATCCGATGCTTTGAGAAAAAGGTGTGGACGAAAAACCATGTTTCATCGATTCTGAATCCCTTAATAGGTAGGGGCATATACCTTGGGTAGGGTAAATACTTATATTGCCCCATGCAGCGAGTACCATTTGTGTGGGACAAGGACTAATCCCTTTATAGCCCAAGGGTTGTTTCTCTTTGCAGGCACGTGGCTAATTAGCATTCGAAATATGGAGACAAGATTTGAATAAAAGGTGAATGGGAAACAAATAATGAATATAAAAACACCGCGGAAATTTCTGACAACAATAGCCTTTTTTGCAATTACATACTGTATATCGCTTAGGCGAAAAATAACAAAAGAATTCACCACTTGTAGACTCCAAACGTATAATCTGCTAGGATAATCTTCATAGGTAAAGGAGAGGTTCAAGGGAAACAATTATGTCTCTTTTTATTCTCTTAACCTGAACCTATATAAATCATTTCCCTTATATGGCACACAAAGATAGTATAATTTTTCTCAGTGGTGATTTATTACTTGGCATTAGCTGTACTAATCATCAAGAAAAATAAATACCGTTTATATGGTCGCTCTCTCTCTTTCGCTCATAAACACTTTGCTGGTAAGTAACACGGCATTCCCAGTATTATAGAAGTGTCGGAGGTATTTATTTCTTCTGAATAGCAGTCTTAAAAAAATGGTGTAACACAAATAGCGTAAATGATTTCTGAGAGGAATTCCTATATACATCTAAAAATATATATACTTCAATAGGTAAAATTCCTATTTATTTCCAAGTTATTCTTTATTGCTGAAATATAAAGTATGACTGACATAAACTAGTAAATATATTCGTAAATCACCAGTAGTCCAGAGAGTTTTATAAGTCTACAGTATGTGTGTGTCTGAATGGCAAAACCAAGCTAAGAGAAATGCTGATGTTAGTCTCTTATATAAGAGCTCACACAGCGTTGATAAATCGGAATTTCTAAGACTACTTACGGTATTCCTTGTCAACTGCGTGCTTGGTCATCCCTAAAAATATCACCCAGAAATGGGGTTATTAACATATAATCAGTGATATGGTCATTTTCAACCATTACTGAAATTGGAGTACTCTACGATATTATTGGTGTCTCTCATGTCTCTCTCTTTTTCATAATAATGAATCTCAATTTTTTCCCTAGCTAGTGGAATAGTAAAAGGAAACAAAAAATTATCAAAATTTTTTATGATTCGTTTTCTGACGGATATACAAATAATTTTTAACTATAACAATGATCTGTGTTGTAGCTATCTTTCACGGATTCAAACAGAATGAGAGAAAATGACAAAAAAAACAAAAAAAAAAAGACTGTCATCCACAATCAGTGCTTATATCTCCGGCAACAGCAAACCCCGATATATGGTAGTTTTTCTATGTTTAATTATTTGTGATGTTACATCAGTGACATATTATATATATTACGGATGTCTGCTTTCATAATGTTATCATAAAAGTAAAAACAGGTTAATTTGTGGAAAACAAGTAAACGTGCTATTACAATGATTGTTTACGTTTTTGCGCGTCTGGTAGCTTGCTGCAGACGATACCGTCTGAAAACCCTCTGGATTGTGGAAGTGTGAGACTTCAAAAGGTTAATATTGTAGGCGTTTATAGTCGGGGTGAATTTTTAACACTAGAATGGCCAAACAGTCATTTTGACTGCTTTTGGAAATAGAGACAATTTGCATGGCTTAACTATCATCGTTATTTAGTTGATGCATCATGACTTTTCCTAACTTATTGAGTAGTTCATTATGCTAATAGAATTTAATTATTGCGCTTGTTATTTTTTTTTAAATACATCCCGCACTACGACAAGCGGCCAAGCAGTCATTTTGACTGTCCCGTCTACCAGCCTCGCCCGTGTCTAGGAAGCAAACCTGTATAAGACGCGTATAGAAAGACGCGCTCGGTTCTATCACAACATACACTTCTTAGCGTTCAGCATTCCCACTATCAATATGTCTCGTCGAAGTTTGGATGAAGATGCAATATTATCAGAATTGTTGAAAGATTCAGCTTCAGATTCTGACGGGAAATTAGTGAAGATGAGTACATTGTAGAAGAGGAATCATCTAGTTCTGATGATGAAGTCAGCCAATCTGAGGGCGATGAGGAGTCTGAAGTGATTACATCGAAGGTAGGTTAGTATCATATTCTCTCTCTCTCTCTCTCTCTCTCTCTCTCTCTCTCTCTCTCTCTCTCTCTCTCTCTGAGTTTCATGTCCTTTATATATATATATATATATATATATATATATATATATATATATATATATATATATATATATATATATATATATATATATATATATATATATATATATATAGTGAGCTAACATTTTTCTTGTTTTAGAAACTTTGCTATGTTTGTTTCTCATGCTTTATTATTATTATTATTATTATTATTATTATTATTATTATTATTATTATTATTATTATTATTATATTGTGCTGAAATACTTCTGTGTAATTTTTCTCTTCCTGCATCCTTTGTATATATTCCTTTATTTATTTTTACAGAGGAACTCCCATTTCAAGACGTAGATTCATCATCAAACACGATTAGAGCTAAATGCGGTACGGTGTGGAAAGTATTGCGCCATGCAACTGAAGATTGTGGAAGATTTTCTCAGCAAAGCATGTTGAAGGAAACTCCTGGCCCTACCTCTTTTGCAAAACGTTTTATACAAAAAAGCAGCTACATGAGTGCCTTTGGGATAATCACAGATTATTATATTATTCAACACACCAGGAAGTGCACTGAAGCTGAAGACAGAAGTCTTGAAAAACGATGATTACAAAGTATCGCATGAGGAAATTCTTGCAGCAATTGGAATCATGCATGCTCGTGGGATTTTGGCAAAGAATCAGGCAATTGATCATTTATGGCCAAGAAAACTGGGTCCACCCTTTTTCAGGGATACAATGCCACGCCACAAATTCAAAGAAGTAATGCGGTTTATAAGATTTGACACAAAAACAATGAGGTTAGAACTTTTACGCACAGATAAATTTGCTCATATTTCTGAAGTGTGGGATACATTTATTGGGAATTGCAGGGCCGCTTATAAGCCACACGAGAACAGCAAAATTGATGAACAACTTTTTCCCTCAAAATGCAGGTGTCCTTTTCTACAGTATATGGCAAATAAACCAGACAAATTTGGAATAAAGTTTTGGGTTGCTGCTGATACAGAATCAAAGTAAATGTTACCTGCGTATCCTTATTTGGGAAAAGATGAATTTCGGCCAGGAAATCAGCCCTTATCAGTTTATGTTGTGCTACGACTAATGGAACCATTCACTGGGAAAGGTAGAAATGTGAAAACTGACAATTTCTTCACATCGCTTCAATTAGCTGAACATTTGAAAGTAAAAAAAAAAAAAAAAACCAGCAGTATTGTTGGCACAATGAATCGAGCTCGTAAAGAAATTCCACCTTAGATAAAGTCATGGAAAGGTCAACTGTATGATACACATCTGCTGAAGAATAAGGATACATTGACAGTATACCAAAGGAAGAAAAACAAGACAGTCTTTATACTCAGTTCACTTCATCGTACTGTTTCAGTCGGAGATGGACAGAAGAAGAAGCCAGAAACCGTAGAGTATTATAATACAACCAAATTTGGAGTAGATGTACTTGACCAAATGGCACGTAATTATTCCACAAGGTGCCCTTCCAGACGTTGGCCTGTGCATATATTTACGATATTCTCGATTTTGCAAGTGTCAATGCATGGATATTGTATTTAGAGGTCACAGGGGAAAAAATGAGTCCTCGTGATTTTAATCTTGGATTAGCAGAGGAATTGGCAAATTCTTTTACAATTTAAAGATGGCTGAAAGTGACGAACATTCTGATGAGATTTTGGAAGAGGTTAGTAGTAAATCCAATAAGAAACGGAAGCAATTCCAGATCTGCATGTACAAAAACAACAAAACAATGTTGACCTGCAAAAAATGTGAGAAATATGTGTGGAAAATGCGCTGCTGTAACTAAACAATCTGTATTTTGTAAATTGTGCAAGAAATAAGGATAAACATGTTCTCCATCATAGACCTTATATTTTTTTTTTCCTATTCGTATCTGCAATTTTAATAACTACTATATATTCGATGCAAAGCAGCAAAAATATTTCCAAAAATCAATATGGATGTTAATTTTACTCATTGTTTGGCTAATACCAAGTGAAACCTATACAATATTGGAGACAGGTTTCCTATAATGTATACATTTTTATTTGCTTTGAATTTTTTTAACACTTTTGCGATTATTGTATATTTTCATTTAGAGGAACAAAAGGCGAAGTTGATTTTTTATGAAAATGTAATATCATGAAGAAAATAAATAAGACAATGAATTTTTTTTCATTCCTATAGCAGTTTAGACTGGAAAAATTTTGTATGTTATATGAACAGCACTCAATACACTACTTATAAACTATTTATAGACATAGCCTTATCGTGTAATTCCTCTCTCATTTCCATGCAAATGGTATACTTACTGATATTAAGTCGCAAGATAACTACTAAACTAATTTTATTGGGAAATTAGATACTTTTATATAAAAGCGGTCAAAATGACTGCTTGGCCGTTAATGGTAGGTGTAGGACCTCGGTTTTTCTAGTGTTAAAGGGTTGTGGTTCAGGATTTTATTATTAAATGTATATGAGGTCAGGTAAAATTTTGCCGAAGGTTCTTAAGAGATCTATTTTTGCTAGCAAGGGACAAAATATGGCTACGAAAATGTCGAACGGTGATTCAGAAGATAAGAAGACTTTGATTCATAGGGTAACCAATTTTGCCTCACCAGTTCAGCCTTTTCTGGTCTTGGTGAATTGCGTTTTGTGACAGCCGGTCGAGATTTTTATTGAAAGCGTTCAAAATCATTTGACTACAAAATGGATCACAGACGACACTGATGCCTTGAATGAGGTGAAAAGTTTTCTGGCTTGGACGTTGGAGATATTGACCAACGTTGTCGTAGCTTTCAGTTTAAGAAATGCCACACTTGGGATGACTTGAAGAAATTTCTACAAACTTTATATGGAGCAGAGGAATACGCTGATTTGATTCGGGATTTGAGGGCATTTTACAAAATTAGAAAACGACAGAGTTTGATGATAGATTTTAGCCCACAATTATTTGATGCAGCATCAGACTTTTTGGAGAAATTGAAAGGTTCGAGCTGGGTATCTGGGTATTCTATATCGTTAGAAAATTTTCAGAAGTTGTTTTTGCTTTTTCCTGATTCTTGAATGAGGTGCCTGATGCAATAGCGAGTAGTTTTGATGGCCCAGCAGAGCTTACGTCTGATTCATTTATTTTCACCCAAGTTAGAAAGCACGAATCAAAATGCCAGACGGTAGACAGTACATTTGTCAATGGGATGCCGAAAGCCATGAGGGGGACTCAAAAGAACCTTTCACAGAGATTCGGGCTTTGCTTCCAGTGGGTTTTGTGCTAAAGTAGAGAGTGATAGGAAATCTATGGATGAACACCACAGTTTAATTGTTTTAATTGTAATAGGTTGGGTCACTCAGAAAAGCTTTGCCAGGTTAAATACTTTGGGGGTGTAGGAGTTCAGAGTATTTTTGGCAGTTTCGCCCGTCACTCAAAATGAGTAATGTTAGGCCAGTAACTCAGAATTTTGGTAGTGGTTACAGTAAAGCCCCTCAGGAGGAATATCCAGGGTAGTCTAGAAATAAACAGAATTTTTGCAGGGAAGAGCAGCCAGAAGGGAAAGGATAGGATGTTCGTGTCTGTCGGGCTTAGCGGTTGCTTTATTGGGACAATCGTTTGCTGATTGTTCCCTTGGTGAATTGTTGCCTCCTTTATTTGTGTTTTTTTCTTTGTGGAAGGAGTTGACGTTTGTCTCGGTGATTTTGACAGTGTCAGTCAGGTCCAGGGCAGCAGCAAGTCAGGCTCAGGGCAGCAGCAAGTCAGGTTTTGGAAAGGAGATCGGCAGGTTCTTGACAATGGTCTGTCGAGAGCATAGTAGCAGCAGCAGTTTTCTGAGGATCACCTTGAGGGTGATGGCAGCAGCCACAGTTTTCTGAGGATGTTTTGATGGCTCCACCGTTGTTGGTCATCTTTGTGAGGATCACCTTGAGGGTGATGGCAGCAGTTGCAGTTTCTGAGGATGTTTTGATGGCTCAGCTGTTGTTGGTCATCTGTGTGAGGATCACCTTGAGGGTGATGGCAGCAGCCGCAGTTTTCTGAGGATGTTTCGATGGCTCAACCGTTGTTGGTCATCTGTGTGAGGATCACCTTGAGAGTGAAGGCAACAGCCGCAGTTTTCTAAGGATGTTTCAATGGCTCAACCGTTGTTGGTCATCTGTGTGAGGATCACCTTGAGGGTGATGGCAGCAGCCACAGTTTTCTGAGGAAGTTTCGACGGCTCAACCGTTGTTGGTCATCTGTGTGAGGATCACCTTAAGGGTGATGGCAGCAGCCGCAGTTTTCTGAGGGTGTTTCGACAGCTCAACCGTTGTTGGTTATCTGTGTGAGGAATTGTTCCTTCAGCAGCAAATGGCTGTCTCGACAACTCTTAGGAGTTTGTCTGTTTGTGACTGTTTGTGTTGTGTGTTCAGTTTACTATTACTGTATTATGTATTATGCTGCCTGTTTTTGCATTTCTAGTAAGCTTTATTTTACAGTTTTCTTTTTATTCATTTGTAATGTTATGTTTTTGTATGTATTATGCTGCCTGGTTTTGTGTTTATTATAACATGTATTCTACTGCCTGGTTTTGTATTTACCATAGTATTTATTTGACTGATTTTGCATTTATGCTGTGGTTTTATTTACGATGTTCTTTTATGGTTATGGTGCTTATGAATTGTTTATTGAGTTTAAACTATTTAATTGGGTTTCTACTGTTGCTGCTTTGTTATTGTTAGTTTATTATGTATAATATTTATTTGATTTGTTTGTAAGTGGACCTGACTCACTTGTACATTATACCTCCTTTACCAGGGAATATAGAAATACCGATTCTATTACGCGCTGCATGCCCCATTAAAACCTTATTACCCAAGTTAACACCTCTCACCACCAAAGCTGGTTCCCTTAATAACTGGTTCCCCAATGAAAAACAAATATCCGCCTCTCCTACAACATCCAGTTTATTAGCCTGAACATCACACACTTTCTCCTCTGAACGCCTCGATCGGTACTGGGAAAGCACCGATTGATAAAAATCATAGTCCACTAAACTGACTGATGCCCCCATATCAACAAAAATCAAAATACTAGACCCAGTTACACCTCCCTTCACCACAGGCTTCGTATATCTCCCAAAAGCCCTATATGACACTATAATGATCTCGTCTTTCAGAGACTAGCAGGTTCAAAACAAAAACAAGCAACTGGGCTGGAATGACTGACGAAAGGTGACAAGCAAAGAAGGAGCAGAACAAAACGAAAAATAACCTCAAGATTAATTTATTATTCCAGCTCAATTGCTTGTTTTTGTTTTGAACCTGCTTGTCTCTGAAAGACGAGGTCATTATAATGTCATATATTGCTTTTGGGAGATATACGAAGCCTGTGGTGACGGGAGGTGTAACTGGGTCTAGTATTTAGATTTTTGTTGATGTGGGGGCATCAGTCAGTTTAGTGGACTATGATTTTTATCAATCGGTGTTTTCCCAGTATCGATCGAGGCGTTCAGAGGAGAACGCTAATAAACTGGATGTTGTAGGAGAGGCGGATATTTGTTTTTCACTGGGGAACCAGTTATTAAGGGAACCAGTTTTGGTGGTGAGAGGTGTTCACTTGGGTAATAAGGTTTTAATGGGGCATGCAGCGCGTAATAGAATCGGTATTTCTATACTCCCTGGTAAAGGAGGTATAATGGTTGAGGGAACTGGGGGCTTTAGCCCGCATGAAGGTGTTGAAGAAATGAAGGGGAATGTATCTGTAAGTGGAAATAAGGAAGAAATCGTGGGAAATACTCAATCACAGGGAGAAATACAATAACCCATTGATTAAAACAAAATCAGGTTTTAAAGATTCATCTTTCATTAACTGTCCTATCATCTGTCTGATTTCTGTATCTTTTCCTTGTTGTATTTGTACTCTTTCTAAGTCTACTACTTGACAGCTAAAACAAAAAGTATTAGTTGTAATGCATTTCTCTGTTTCTTCTTGGGATCTGCATAATGCACCTGCTAGTGTATTGAATTTCCCTGTGATATATCTGAATTCTGGAGCAAATTCTAACACACTAATGAACCATCTATTGAACTTCATGTTATTTGTAAAAGTTCTCTTCTTAAACAAATCACAAATGGGTTTGTGATCAGTAAGTACATTGACTTTATGCCCTAGGATTATGTGCCTAAATTTCTTTAATCCCCAGTATAATGCTAAACATTCACTTTCTATTGTGCTATAATTTCTCTCTGCTTCATTCAAGACTCTACTGGCATAATATACTGCCCTCATTCTGGTGTTGTTCTTTTGCAATAATACAGCCCCTAGCCCTGCACTTGAGGCGTCACAGGCTAAGTAGAAGTCTTTGGAGAAATCTGGGTAGACTAATACATGATTCCTTGTCATTTTACTCTTTATCGTTTGGAAGGCTGTCTCTTGCTCTTTATTCCATTCATGTTTGACATCCTTCTTTGTTAATTCTGTTATTGGTTTGGCTATTGTAGCAAAACCCTTAATGAAAGGTCTATAGTAACCTACCATTCCTAAAAATCATCTCAATGCTTTCAAATCTGTAGGAGCTGGATACTCAACTATTGCCTTTATCTTGACTGTTTGCATGAGTAGTCCATCTTCACTAATTACGTGACCTAAGTATTCCAAGGATTTCATTAAGAATTGACATTTCTTTGATTTGATTTTTAGTCCTGCTATTCTTAATCGTTCTAGGACTATTTCTAAAGTTTTGAGGTGACTTTCTAAATCTTTACTAAAAATGATAACGTCATCTAAGTAAACTGGAACATTTTCTATGTCTCCTAGTATTTGTAACATTAATCTAACAAAAGTTAAAGGAGCCGAATTGAGTCCAAATGGGATGACTTCAAATTGTAAGTGTTCTTTATGTGTGCTGAAGGCTGTGTATGGTTTCGACTATTCATCTAAAGGTACTTGCCAATATCCACTCAGTAAATCTAAAGATGAAAATATTTTTGCACCTCCTAATTAAGCTAACATATCTTGAATTACTGGCATTGGCATTCTATCTGGGATGGTGTTGGAATTTAACTTTCTATAATCTATCACAAGTCTCCAATTTCCATTTTTCTTTGGAATAAGTAGCAATGGAGAATTATATGGAGCTTTGAAAGGAATGACTACCCCATCTTTCTTCATTCTTTTATCAGATTATCAACTATGGGCCTTTGGCTTATTGGTAATCTGTAATTAGGAATAAAGAATGGTTTTGTTTCACCATCTAACAAAATTCTATGTTTTAGGACATTTGTTCTGCCTAATTTACATCTCTGTATTTTTCTAATACCTGAATTAATTTATTCTTTTCTTGAAATCTGTTTTATTCATTTCCTTGCTTAATTCAGACCTTTGACCAGTTACAGAGAAAAATGCTTCTTCTTCCAGCGTTAGTAACGTATTGTTAATAGGTATTCATTTGCAGAAGACAATGCCTGCATATAGTGTTAGTTTGTTATCTGAGTAGTTTTGGACATAAACTTCACAAGTATTACCCTTCATATGGACTAATGAATTATCCATTCTGACAAATTCTGGCAAATCTTCATTTAACAACAAAACGTCTTTAACTTCTATCTCTTCTTTTCCCCTTAAATGTAATTTTGTTAAACACTTTGGATGTAAAACCGCTTGTCTATTTAGTATGAACTGAACTTTATTATAACCAGCAGTGCCTACTCAGCATATTTCTTCATCTTCTACCTCTGCAATGCAATTATGTTCTGCATCTTCACTAGTTTTTTCAGTTACTGCTATTACATTATTTATGTCTACTTTATTTATTTTGTTTAATAACAATACTTCATTTAGTAAGTTTTTTCATAATCACAACTTATTACTACATTGCTATAACTATCTGTATTTATCTCTGTATATTTATCAATATAGGCGCCTTGTTTTTCGTTATATTCAGAGCCTTGGTGATCACCATTATTTATATCTGGGTCATTTCTTTCTCTGGAGTATATAATTTCTGGATGTGCACATCTTCTTGTGTTTCTGTTCTGTAATTGTTGGAATTCCTCTTTTCTCTTCTTTTCCCTTTTATTCTGATTGTTCTCTTGATGATAATTTATTTTATTTTATGTATGTCATTCTCGCTTGTCGAAGCCGTCTCAGACAAGTTGATCAGATTTGGGTGAAACTTTTCTTCTTCAAGTGTAAAGCATACGCTCCTTTGATTATCCTGTTTCAGGTTAATTCTTCCCTCTCTGCAGTCGAGGATGATTCCGCATCTCTTCATTAGATTAAATGAGAACAACACTTGTGTGGGGAAAAATCTGTCTTCTAGAACTATAAAACTTTCAACAGATTTATGTGACGAAAGGTCTATTTCTAAGTTTACATTTCCTAAACTTTTAATCTGTTTACCCGCTACTCCTTTTATTATTCTGCTTTGGCCCTGAATTAGCGTTTCTTTAACGCATAAGTATTTTGTTAATGTATGTTTATCAATTATGCTTACAGTACTATCTGATTCCATAAGCACAGTGCATATTTTGTTATTTATGGGAACTTTAATGGTAGGTAAATACTTTCTGATTATTTCTTCTTCGTCCGTGGAAAATACAACTTCTTTACTCTGCAAATAGGATAATGCGGATGAACCTTCACTTCCCCTTTTTGCTAATTCTTCTACTTGTTGTCTTATGTGTAGGGATAATTTGTCATTGACTTGAAGACTTATTTGATGTTGAGCGATTGCTGCTTAATTCAACTATTTCTTTATTTCCCTCTTGTGTTCCAAACCAGCAAGTCTTGGTTAAATGTTCTACTTTCTTACAAACCGTGCAGATTCTAGGGTTTCTACACTCGTTTATAAAATGATTTGTCTACCCGCAATTTTCACAGGCTTTCTTTGGTCGCGCTCCTTGAGCGGAATAGTTTACTGGGGTTGAATTATTTGTGTTTGAGCCTTGACCATATTTATAAGGTTTGGGAGGACCACTCTTTGTTTGATTATATCTTCCTTTCTGGTTTGGATTCCATTTTCTTTTAGTATTTTGGGCATATTTTCCTTGTAAGGTAGTTGGTCTATTCCCTACTTGTCTGTAATTATCATAAAACTTATTATTAATTTTAAAAGTAGGATTATTATTTCTGCTTTTCCTTTCATTTTGTGCTTCTGTTGTTCCTACAACTTCCTTGGAGAGATTTATCTCTTTCTTTTTTATTTTTTGTCTCATCGTTTTCAATGTTTGAAGGCTCTTGTTCTTTGGATCAATTTTTATTTTTCTTAAAGCCTTCTTTTCCTCTTCTCCAAGGGCATTATATATTGTTCCAAATGACAAGTAATTTAAAACATGTCTTAGCTCAACTAAATTACTGACACTATCTGCAAACTGTGTCTTATCTCCTATGGTAATGCCTGTTTTCATTAAGTTTTCTGTTATTTTCTCTATTGCATTCTCCACACTTGCGTACAAATTAGCAATTGTTTTATATTGCGGGTTAAGGAATCTAGTTATGTTATATAAACTGTCAGTCTTATTTACTGGTTCCCAGAGTGATAAACAAACTTCTTTGAATTCTGCAGTTATTAAATTTGCTAAAACAGAGTTTTGTGAGCGTCACCAAGTTCTGAGCTGACGAGAGGCAAGGCTTCATTTATTTTAACTCTTTCATCTGTTATTCCCCCTGAAGTTATGCGACTATCTGCATCTGGGAGCCAATGATTCACTGCACAAGATTCGAGTCGACTTTTGTCAGGATTTGAATCATCCACCTGTCCACAGAAGCGTGTGGCTGTTGTTATTACAGCTGCTTGATTCATATTGCGATCTTGTAAGGTGTGAATATTATTAGCATTGTTACTATTATTATTACTATTAGTATTATTAGAATTATTAACACTATTTTGGTTCTGGTTAGTGGGGTTGTTATTGTTACTATTTCCTTGCACTAAGCTGAGTGGGAATTTAGTCTTGGAATTCGGCTACGTCTGAGTGTTGACAGTCTTAAATCGTATGGTGAATGTCTAACCGTGCTCAGTAATGCGTCAAATACTCTTTGCATTGCCAAAACAAATTTATTCAAATTGAGTATCTCATTTGCATCTATATAAAAATTTTTCACTACGCACGCTGTATCATAAAATAAAAGAAACTGTCAAATTATAACAGTAAAAAAAAATAAACTCTCAACTGAGTTCAAGTGCACAAGTAAATTAAATCCTTCAAAGTAATTATTCAAATACAAAAAAATCTTATGTGAAACTGGGCATCATATCATCAGAAAAAAAATTCATCACAATGAGTACACAAAATTCCATATAATTTCTCAAATATTTATCACCAACCGAGTGAAAAAAATAACTATTTCCCTGTCTAAATTATTCACTAAACAAGTAATTATCACAGAGAGGTAATAATGGTAATTATGAAAAAGAAAAATTTAATTCACTAGAGAGAGTTTCCTTAATTTTCAGTCTTATAAACTGATGTTAAATAATCTTCACTTATTCACGCATTTAAAGAGAGAGAACAGTAAATTTCATTTCTCGGTAACTTACAGGTTGTTGCTATTGTGAATTCTTTTGAAGTCGATAAGTTGTTTTTCTCTGTGGTTGTCGCCTTCAGAGTTTTAGTTTATTAAACACACTGCTTGTTATAGTTGTTGAGGTTTGGCTCACTCTGTTGTCACTAACTGTTCTTGGTGTTTTGCTTCTTCGTGACGCACCAATACTGTTTTTGTTCACTTTTGTTTGATGCTCTATCGCAGAATTTTTATTTCTTCATATAAGTTTTGCTCACTGTAGTAAAATTCTAAGTTCGTTTTGTAGATTTTCTTTTCACTGTAACTTAAGTAATTGCACTGATATTTCTGTTAATGTTCGTTTGTTTCGTCTCACCTTCTGGATCCGCTGACGCTGCCACCAATAAGTTGTGCCCGAGTAAATTTTTTATTCCCTCTCACCTGCAAGATTCTTCTAAGTGTCGACTACGTCGTCACTGAGTCTCTCGTCGTCTGTCGCTCACGAGCCTGCTATTGTTGAAGGGAAATTATCTTAAAGTACTGGTATCTCTCAGAAAGGTGTAATAGAGACGAGATTACAGTTTCTTACTTTAATGTCGAAAGTTAACTACAAACTTAAGTACAATTTACAGTTACAGTTATGATAACGAAATCACTCTTATTAGACAGTTCCATTCAGTCTGTTTTGGGAGCACAAAAGCAAGGAGAGATATAACTCTCCCTGTGGGGGATGTGAACTCCAATGCTGCTCTGCTCTACTCTCCTCTTGTTGCTCTGGAACCCTTGGGTTTTCTGGTTATCTGCAACTCCTCCTCCTTCCAGTGTCCTATTAGAAGAATTTATTTGTAAGGCCTCCCCTCAACAGTTGATTGGGAAGGACGTTGGTGGGTGTTGTTCAAATCTCTCCTTAGAGGATTTGACTGGAAATGATCTTAGGAGGGGGTGTAAAAGACCCCTCCCTAGAATGTTTGATTAGAGGGTGTTGAAGTACATCACTTTGTCCAGCCCCCAGTTCCATGGAATTTCCATTAAAACACCTCCTATTGAAGGCGGGGTTATAGATATGGCTGGCGTTAGCTTTTGACAAGATGCTGAGTAATCCCTGAGTAAGCTAAATCACGAGGCCACAGTTTCCAGATTTTACAATCGGTTTTATGGCCCTGGGTGCGATATACTCGCTTACTGTTTTGAGTTCATGGAAGGTGGTTTACATCAATCAGCACTTCTAGTCTCTCTCGATGCAAAATAACCCAGGCTTAATTATTGTTCTCTCTCTCTCTCTTTTCTCTCTTTTTATTCTCCTTCTTTGTCTCTCTCTTTATTCTATTTTTCTCTCTCTCTTTCCTTCTATTCTCCCTATCTAATTTACGTAATGCTTTGTTGTGTTTGCAACTCGCCAAATCAGCAATTAGCAAAGCTAAAGTGGGTGCGAGACAATTACGATCCTGATACCAAGCGCACAGACCAAGAAAGTTCCATGTAAGTGATGTGTTTATTTTTAGCATAGAAAATTCTTTTACAAACATGACTGATCCTAGGAAATTAGGGAAATAGGGACACATGTAACAATTGAGAGAAGAGAACTACTATGTTAGATTTTGTTAATGCATGCCTTTCACGATAGGTATTTAGGAAACAACGAGCGCTAACCATTTTTCTTTCGAGGAATAGTGCAACAAATTCCTATGTATAAAAATTTTCACTTCGCATTTCGGAATCGCGAATTATTTGGGCGCAGATGAACTCCCACGTGGGACAAGACAGTTTGCTTTGCTGAAATACTCTCTCTCTCAGGTTAGCTAAAACTAAGTTCAAGCGTTAGGAAAGCAAAGGTTGAACTCTGCTTCTAGGTAAAAATTGCAATGTTATTTCACCATCATCCGCCTATCCAAGGAATTTCCCTGCAGTCAGGAAAGCCCAGACAGTATTTGTAAACAAAAGGGTTCATTCAATCAATGTCTAAAAGCAGTCCGCATCAGCCTAGAGTCAGACGACCTTCACCTTCCTCCTTCCCCACATGCCTACCCAAATCTTCATTCATTGCCCGAGTAGTTGTCCCCGTAACATACTCGGGCCCCTCTCAGCAGTTTTTTTTAAATGCAAATTCCACGTCCTACGAGATGGAATTTGCAAGTCCTACATGATGAACCCAATTTCCAAGTCCTACGGGACAAATCCACATTCCACATCCTATGAGACGGGATTTCCAAGTCCTACGAGACAGGATTTTCAAGTACTACGGGACGAACGCAATTTCCAAGTCCTACGGGACAAATCAAAATTCCACGTCCTTCATGACGTTCATCCACGTCTTGCGTGACGTCCTCAAATTCCAAGTCCTTCGTGACATCCATCCATGTACTACATGATGTCCTAAAATTCCACGTCCTTCGTGATATTCATCCACGTCCTACGTGACATCCTCAAATTCCACGTCCTTCGTGACGTCCATCCATGTCCTATGTGGCGTCCTCAAATTCCACGTCCTTCGTGACGTCCATCCACGTCCTACGTGACGTCCTCAAATTCCACTTCCTTTGTGACGTCCATCCACGTCTTACGTGGCACCCTCAAATCCCATGTCCTTCGTGACGTCCATCCACGTCCTTCGTGATGTCCATCAACGTCCTACATGGCGTCCTCAAATTCTACGTCTTTCGTGACATCCATCCACATCCTATGTGATGCCCATTAAATTCCACGTCCTTAGTGGAGCCCACCAATTCCACGTCCCACATGACGAAACAAATTACACATCCTCTGCGACAAAATTAATTCTATGTCTTACAAGACGACCAACCTACTATCCCTGCAATAACCGGCGGAGGCTGTGCGAGAGATAAAGTAAATTTCTTCATTTTGGCCATTCAGGCCACTCCCCCACGTTTTATTAAAATAAAATAATTCCATTCGCTTGGCTGCCCCCACCACAGTCGGTTCCCGATCCCATTTATTTCTCAGTCCAAATTCATTTAACTTTAGAGGGCCCTACCAACTAAATTTGTCAAAATGTCGACTACACAAGCCCAACACAATGAGGACTTTAAGTTCTATATGCAGGCAGGAAAAGACCTTGAAATGTTGGGCCAAGAATTACAAGACTGGGTCCAGGGTAACCTAGACGCTGCGAAGGCGGAGAGGGAGATAGAAAGAAAGGAATGGGAGAAGGAGAGGAAAGAGAAGGAGAAAGAGAGACTCACCCAGGAGAAGAGAAAGGAGATAGAGAGACAAGAATGGGAGAAAGAAAGAACTGCCCAGGAGAAGAGAGAGGAGATAGAAAGGCAAGAAATGGGGAAAGACAGAGTTGGCCAGGAGAAGAGAGAGGAGGCAGAAAAAATTCCCCAGCCATATCAGCCAAATTAATTCCCAAAAATCCTCTGAGTCTTGGCTCTTTGTTTAAGGTAAAGGATCAGCTGTGTCCTTATATGTCCTCTGGTGTCATCTATAAATATACTTGCCCTAAATGTATTTCAGGGATTTACGTGGGATTCAACGGTAGGCTTCTTAAGGTGCGCATTGATTCACATCGGGGAATTAGTTTCCGCACAGGTAGCAGAATCTCGAACCCAGCGCACTCCAACATCAGGAACCATTCAAAACAATGTAAAACCTACATTGAGAACAAAGATTTTAGCGTCATCGGTCACACTGCCAACCCTCAAGACTTAACAATCTTACAGTCGTTATTTATAAAACAACTTGTACCATCATTAAATACTCATACATCTGCTGGTCAACTGTATTTAGCTTAACTCCTTACTGTGGTGGCTTCTTTCCATTTAGTTCCTTACTGTTTCACCTCTAGGTTGGTTGTGTTTTTATTCTTATTTATTTCATTCTTACTGTAACATTTTAAATGTATTCTAAGACTGTACTTATAACTGTTTTTATCTTTTCTTCTGCACAGCCCTGAAGATGTAATTCAGCACAAAATTACGAAACGTTGATTTTAAAATAAATAAGACAGCCTAGTGATGAGTGGTTTTCGTCCGTCTTCCTCTGGATATGCTTCCTGGAGTATTTCCCTGTTCCATATATATATATATATATATATATATATATATATATATATATATATATATATATATATATATATATATATATATATATATATATATATATATATATATATAAGAATGTCTTTTACTGTAATACCACAGTGTAATATGAATATAAGAAGGCCCATAAAACACTATTTGAACGTTGCAACCATATATTTCGAGCACTTCCTTCTGTGCTCCTGTTCACTGGTAAAATATTTTACCAGTGAAGAGGAGCACAGAAGGAAGTGCTCGAAATATATGGTTGCAACGTTCAAATAGTACTTTATGGGCCTTCTTATATATATATATATATATATATATATATATATATATATATATATATATATATATATATATATATATATATATATATATATATATATATATATATATATATATATATATGCATATATATATATATATATATATATATATATATATATATATATATATATATATATATATATATATATATATATATATATATATATATAAATATGTAATAATAAGTAATGAAGTATAATATCTGTATCTGTTTGACTATGATAAAACCAAGACGCAGTAGCGTAGAGAAAGGAGAGAGTCGCGGTGAGTTGTTCATATCACTTGTTGACGCAGCGCTGTTAAAGCAAAACAGGCGACAATGCCTGGGCGAAAGAGGTCACATGGCTATCTGCTGTCAGTTCGCTGTATAACTGAATAACATTTGTCTTATCTTTAGAAACATTATCTGTTATGTTTCAAGTCGGAAAACGACAATTGATTGTTTATCGTAACCGATTTAATCATTACTTAGGCTATTCAAACTTTAATTCACATTTGTGTTTTAGAATGTGTGCGTGCGTATGTATGTAACGCGCAAGCAGGAGCGTAATCTGAATCACCACTCAGGGGGATTCAATCGCAGGTTGTGAGAGCGGTAACACACTACTTTTGTACTAAGATAGAAAATAAAACAAAAAAAAAATGGAGACGGTTTCTGATTAACTTCTAACTCCATTATTTACCAAACAGGAGGGTCTTCAAAGGGAAGTCCCCTCCATTGCTAGATTTGGTGGCAAGGCGGTGTTGATAACACATTATGGCAGAACGTCAAACTCTCACCGCTCTCCAAGCATAACCTGGCGCATTCGACAAACACAAAACATCACCTGGTGATGTGTATATCTCGAAAGATATACTCGATGCGGGATGAGACTGATACACTCAGTCGACTGTAAATTCCCCATCAAAGTAATCGCTGCTAATGATTACAAACATGCAGAATTCTTAAACTTTATCTACTAGACGGATGAGATCGTCTCTCGTACGATCGCGAGCCATTCCTGTCACATTCCTGATTGCTCATACGTTGTATCCTGTCGGACGAGAATCAAGCACCGAGAGAAGGAAGCAGTGTATCCTGCCGAGTGTCATCTTCGCTTAAACGTATCAACAATCAAGTCCGAGAGAAGCAAGAAGCTGTTGTCTGCAGTGTGTTCGTCACCATGATCGACAACAATCATCACCACGGATAAACAGGAATGAGTTACGCATGTTGAAGAAACAAGAACGTCTTTCTAATTCCTCTCGTTTTTCAGAATTTCCTGATTCCTGTTGTGAAGTTTTCCATAACAAGCAGACGCCTGTGTCCTACAATCAAGTCGTGTTGATCATCAACGTCGACCTACTTCAGCACAAGAAGTGAAGCTGCCAGCCTGGCAGAAGTCCCAATTCTCCAATATAAATCACAGCTAAGTCTACTTATTTCTTAGTATTTGGGGTTGAGCAGTGGTGTCACCTAACAGCAGAAACAGTGTCCTGTAGTTGGAGATCTGATCTGTAAGTTTCACCCCGTAGACTTTACTTTTTCTTTTTCTCTTTTATAGGCAGTGAATATTTAACTTTTTTTTTCATTTAGGAGAATTTCCTTTCTTTTTATGAACTTATGAGGTTGCGTTGAACCCGAGTGTATTCACATAATTCCTTTGGGAAATCAAATAGAAGTAGAGGTACTAATAGGCCTAGAGTTAACGTAAGAAATACCAACAATATGCCCTCAGGTGCAGGAGCAAGCGCAGCCAAGGGCCCAGACCCAGACTCAAAAAACGTATTCACAGTCGTGAATACTCGTTCAGCCATAGTGCCTTTTCAAGGCTTAGTCAACGGTCAGTTGACTCAAGGGGTCGAAAGCTGGATCACATCCATTGATGCCCATTTGCGAAATAAAAAAGAAGTGGATCACGTTATACAATTACAAGAGGCAAGGTCATTTATTGACTATGTCAAGGGGGATGCTGGTTCTTGGTTACGCACTGGTTCATTTCAGGAGTGCCAAACCTGGGATGAATTGAAAGGGATGTTAAGAGAGGTATACGGTACCGAGTCCGATATGGATGAAGTACTGGCATTCAGGAGTATCCTCAAATTAGCAGATAAGAAAGGTGTATCACTGATTGATCGAGCTGCCCTCGTAGCAGATAAATTTCAAGAGTGGCATGCAAGGCTACTCAACTCCTCTTGGGTTAATGGCCACACGATGCGTACCGCAGACGTATGCCGTTTAATGAAATTGGCAGTGATAACTGGTATGCTACCAGATAGGTTGGTGCGTTGTTTTGATGTCAAATTTGATAAGGCATCTGGCGGGGTGGACATCCAAAAGCAGATTAAAAAGCACATGGCGCAATGCCCGGACTTAGATCCTACAATCATATCTTCCGTAGAAAATACTCAAGTTAAACTGGTTCTTGCAGATGCAGCTGCATCACAACAGGTTAATGCGGTTAGCTCCATCAACCAGCAGGTGAAATGCTTCAATTGTAACCGTATTGGTCACTATGAAAGTGAATGTTGGTCTAAATACTGTAGTATTCATCACACCACTAAACATAGTTATCAAAACTGCCATCAGAGGCAGAAAAATCAAAATGGGAACAGAAGCAATCAGCATAGCACCAATACCGGTAGTGGCCCTAGTGGTAGTAATGTTAAGAAAAATATCAATCAGTATCAGAAAAAGAAATATCAGGGAAAGAAATATCAACACAATCAATCAGGGCAATCTAATGTGAACACGGTCCAGGATCAAAATAGTTCACAGAATTTTCCCAGTGTCAAGGAGAAAACCGTGACAACCCAATGGTCTCTAGGGATAACTTTAATAATGTTGAGTTGCCAGTAAGTAACATGTTTAATATCTTGACTGATCAGTGTGCTGGTCAGACACTTGTAGAAGAGTGTGGTAGTAATTGTAATTTATCAGGTAATCATCCAGTTTTAGATGTGACTCGAATTCTCACACTCATTCATAGGAATATAGAGGAAAGGCCTGTTATTAAAGCAGTCAGTAAACATCACAAAGCCTTTACCTTGTTCCTAGATACTGGTAGTCCTCGTAATTTGTCGGATTTAAAATCACATCATTTACTGTTTCCAGATTTTCCCATAGAGAAGACAAAGGTCAAACTGGCAAGTTTAGGAAATAACAACTTGAATGTAGTGGGTACTGTCAGAATTCAGTATAAGATAGGTAAAAGGATTTTTACCGATGATTTTATTGTAGTAAATGGGATTAATATGCATCAAGTAGTCATTCTAGGCTATCCATCAATGTCTAAGAATAACATTGTTATGGTTCCGGCCAAGAGTGGTGTCTTCATTAAGGGGAAATTTATCAAATCATCTCACACCTTAAAGGCAAACTCTGATCATAAGGACGTACCAAAAGAAAAAGTTACTTACATTGAAGAGCCAATTAGTGTTTGGAGTATATCAGAAATTAACCAGACAACTCATCAGAACACTTTTTCCCAGGTAATATCTAATTTGAATCAGTTTATAGAACCAAATGTACCTTCATATATCACTGTTACTGCTAAGAAGGTCCTACCTGGATCCGAGATCATGATATTGAATGAATCAATGAAAGTGCATGGTTTATCTGCGACCGAAGCTCTTTACACGGTCGATAACAACCACCAAGCAGTGATTGAAGATTTATAATCACCTGAATAAAGAGTTAATAATAAGTAAAAACACACCCTTGATGGATGTTGAGGTCTATCATCATAGGATTTTGTCAGTAGCAGAAGTAGAAGCTGATCACTTGACAAGTGACAACATTACCTTAAATTCAATAAGAGATAAGTTGGTTGAGGACATAAAAGACACAGATGTCAGGAAAAGATCTGAGGAGTTACTAACAAAATATAGTGATGTATTCACTACTAACAGTGGCTGCTTAGGTAAAACTAATGTCATTGAACATCAGATAAGGTAGAAGGATCCAAATAAGATCATTTATGTTCCTTCCTACAGACTGCCCATGAAGTTCCAAAATGAAATAACAGAGGAAGTCGAAAAAATGCTTAAAGAAGGCGTAATAAAGAAATCTGTCAGTCCATATAACTTTCCATTAATTGTCGTCCCCAAGAAAGATCGTACTTGGAGGATTTGTGTTGATTTCAGGAAACTCAATGAGAAAACTATTCCAGATAGATTTCCTGTGCCTTGTACTGATGATATTTTGTCAGTTCTAGGCCAATATTCTTATTTTACTTCATTAGATCTGTTAAGAGGTTTCCATCAGATTCCTTTGGAGGAGAGTAGTACACAATATACAGCATTTAGCACCTCCAGGGGCCATTTTGAATTTTTGAGGATGCCATTTGGGTTGCGTTGCGCACCTATCACCTTCACAAGAATGATTAACTTAGTTTTTTGAGATATGTTAGGCGACATCCTTCATGCTTATATGGATGATTTAGTTATATTTTCACATACACTTGAAGATCATCTTAAGAAATTGGAGCTTGTTTTCCAAAGATTGAGGCAGTATAACCTAAAGGTAAAGTTATCAAAATGTGACTTCTATAAACAGGAACTAGTATACTTAGGTTTTGTTGTGTTAAAAGATGGTTTAAAGGTGGTACATGACAAGATTTCAGCTATCGAGAGATTTCCTGAACCCACCTCAGTGAAAGGTGTTCAGCAATTTCTGGGTATGGCTGGATACTATAGGCGGTTTGTATATAATTATTCAGTAATCGCAGGACCTTTGACTGATCTAATAAGAAAAGGAACAGATTTTAAATGGGATGTTCAACAGCAGTCAGCTTTTAACACTCTGAAGGAGAAGTTATTGTCTTCACCAATCTTGATTTTCCCAGATTATAATAAACCATTTTACATTGCTACAGATGCTTCTGATTATGGGGTAGGTGGTGTCCTGCTACAATGGAAAAAATGATAAATTACGCCCTATAGCATTTTATTCCAGAAAGTTGAAACCCGCTGAGAGCAAATATGCTGTTATAGACAAAGAGGCCCTAGCCATTGTCAATTCCTTATGTAATTTTAAATATATCATATATGGCTATGAGGTTAATATATTGACATCACAAACCTCTTTGTGACTTCTTTAAGGATTTTGATTTCAGTCCAAAAAGGACGAGATGGCATATGATAATACAAGATTTTGGTGCTAAAATAGGGTATGTTCCTGACAAGACTAATATAATTGCTGATGCATTATCCAGGAATCCAGTGACGTCTCATACACATGATCCTTCTGGTTTTGATGATGATCTATTGACGTTACAGTCTGTTAATATTAATGTTGCTACAGAGAATCAAATAACCTAAGAATTAGCAGGTGATGCTGCAGATGACTTAGGCTGGAGTCATGATGATCTGCTGAGAGAACGATTGCAAGACGAAAAATTAAACCCAATAATAGAAACGCTAAAAGGAGATAAAAATACTGAAGTTTATAAAAAGTGTGTAACAGAGAATTATTCAATCGTTGATGATGTCTTATGTCGGAACGTTCTAAGGAAGACTAGAAGTAGCTTCCATATTAACCCAATCAGGTGGTTATACCTAAGAAACTGACACCCGTCGTGGTAAAATGGTTGCACACAAACAAGTTGAATGCACACCCCGGTTTCTCCATCATGCTAGCCAAAGCACGGAACATGTTTTATTGGTCCTCAATGTCTGTGGATATCCATAATTATATTAAATCTTGAGAGGTTTGTCATAAGAATAAAGGTTATGTTAAGAAACCATTATCTTTGGATACTTATCCTGTGCCACAGAAACCGTTTGAGAGGGTGCATGTAGATTTGCTTACAGGGTTTTATGAAACCCAAAGAGGAAACAAACACATGTTCGTTGCTATAGATGCTTTAACAAGGTTTGTAGAAATCTTTCCTTTGAAGAGTAAAACAGCACAAGAGTGTGCTAGAGTATTTTATGATGGTTTTATATGCCGACATGGTATACCTAATGTTTTAATATCAGACTCAGGTGGTGAGTTCAATAATGCTTTTCTAGTTTCCTTGTGTTCATTCTTAGATATAAAAAAGATTAATACTTTGGTCTATCATCCAGAATCTAACAGCTTGGTAGAAAGGGTGAACCGTAAAATCTTGGAGATACTTAAGGTTACCATAGGTGGCATGGATCCCAATTGGGATTTAGCAATCCCAACAGTAGTGTGTACAATTAATACTGCTTATCATTTGTCAATAAAGATGTCTCCTTACGAAGCTCTTTATGGAATCAGAATGAGGTCGCCTTTTGATGTGCTGAATTCCGCAGAGGCTATACCTGACCCATGAAAG
>JANJGK010000013.1:39448855-39496355 GCA_039081455.1 Macrobrachium rosenbergii
ATATATATATATATATTATATATATATATATATATATATATATATATATATATATATATATATATATATATATTATATATATATATATATATATATATATATATATATATGAACTGATTTATATAGAAATTCATGTTTGAGACATAACAGAAAATCTGCTAGTTGTTTGTGAATTGCCATGTAAGTGATTTTTCATAAAATCCAGCATATCAGTTAACTAAGAATCAAGCCAATATAGCTGACAAGATGGTTTCCTACTTCTTTTGAACCCAGGACGCATTCCATTCTCCTGGCTGGAAATGCCCGGGCCTACTACACAATAGCTCCACCACCTTCAACCCCCCTACTACAAGAACACAACTAGATTTCCCCCCTTCTGTGGGGCAGTGTTTGTGAGTTCAGATCAAAGAGGTTATGGTATAATAGGGCACAAGCCGCGCAAAGGAGAGCTAAGATCTTAAGCTTTAACCACCTAATCTATAAGACGATTTTTCCCTTGACTTCTTGACTGGCGCCAGACTATTCTTTCAGGAACACCTGGATGTGTGTAAACAAGCCAAGCCTGTGTCGATTTTGAAAAACAAGAGGAGAGACCCTCCAGCCGTGTTCCGAGGCAGATGTCTGTCCCCTGTTCTCTGGGTGCTGGGCAATGACAACTCGAATGGCCACTGGCACTATATTCAGAGCTCAAGTATACATCTAAGGTAAAGTCTAAGAGTTTAGTCTGCGCCAGTAACCACTGTCCCCTTTTTCAGTCTATTTAATTCTTTCTTAGTGCATCTCCAAGACTTTCACATTTTCATTTCTACTCAGGCGTTCCCTTTGTGTAAGCTGGGCCATCCCATTCATCCTTTAAAGCGCATTTGTTCAGTATCCTCATAATCTGCAATTAAGTCCTCCCTGTAAAGTGTTAAATTGGGCTAACTAAAATTTAGTAGGTAAGCTTATTCATTGTGCTTTGTTAGTAACAAGGGAGGTTTCATTTGCCCCCACATGTTTGTACTAACTCCTGAATTCTTTTTCAGGAGACGACATAGCCTGCCCAGTTCGCAAATCTATGCCAAGATACCCTTTAGTGACTGCCATCCAAATTTCACAACCATTCCTGGTCGCAGCTGATTGCAAGAATCCATTGCCCACACAGAAAACATCTAGATTAACTGATATCCATTATCCTGGAATTTACCCCTTTCATGGCATTGTTGCCTGTGAGTTGGTGCTTTTTGGTCATATTAGAGTTAATTCTTTTAATGGAAATTGTTGCATCTGTGGCCCCATATTTGCATTGCGTGTCTTTAAAATTACTGCATTTATAATCTATCAAATGTGATCTATGTGTCTGTAAATTGCTACATTTTTGGTCTCACATACTTGCCCCATTTTCTGTAAATAAACCCCTTTTAAATGTAGAAGAATTCTAACTCCAAATTGACGACCTTCATTATTTATGTAAATCAAGGGAAATTCTAAGATAAGTTCCAGTAGTCTTCCTTTTGTTTATAATCGGGGAGCCCCCTTGGTACCGAAGGCAGTCTATAATAAATTGTCCAAAATTCCGTCCCCCATAAGGACCCCGTTTATAACAATATATATATATATATATATATATATATATATATATATATATATATATATATATATATATAATATATATATATATAATATATATATATATATATATATATATATATATATATATATATGGGTAGTTTATCATTTATCTGGGTAACTGTGTAACATCCAGATCCGTCCCCACAGGTAAGCAGTTCGACCCCGACCCTACCCGACCTAGCGACCTGACCCAGCTCAACCATTCTAGCACAGAATTCAAACAGTTAACTTGGCGTCTTCTCATCCCTCTCATGTTCAATTTGTTGCTGCAAACCCGATGACTATTATTGATTTGGTGAAATTATATGACAATGAAAATGAATTGCATTTGTTCTAATGAAACTTATTAAACGGACATATCCTTTAGCTAAAGAGGAGTCAGCGCCAAGGAAAATGTATTCTGATTCCAGCAACACAAAAAACACGTGACATTGCCGTACAAACGGAACAGCCCGTGGTCGAAAACAAAGAAGAAGAATCAACTTGCCAGATTGATCCAACAATTCCAATTATGAATAAGGTACGTGTGTTTTTATTTATATAATATATGGGAGGGTGCGGTAGGATTCTCTTGGTTAGGATAGTAAATCGTCGATAACTAGATGTTATGGGTACAATTTCCCACCTTGCAACCCCTGTAGCTAGCACGCGCAGCACAATATGACCTCTTGCCAGAATATACGTACTTGCCAAGAATCAGTCAAAAAGCGGATAAGCCGTTCCGCCCCGGCGAAACTGTAATCAGAATTGTGTAAAAATTACTACTAACAACCACTGGCTTCACAGTTTTCGTCTGTCTGCCATTTTTGTTGTGTACCGTTCCGCCAGTTCTCTTGCCAGAGTTTACTGCCATCTAGTGGTAGGTTCTGACTAGAAAAACTGGCCGAACACAGGGTTGCCCAGGTAAACCATAGCCGCTACATATATATATATATATATATATATATATATATATATATATATATATATATATATATATATATATATATATATTATATATATATATATATATATATATATATATATATATATATATATATATATATATATATATATATATATATATATATATAATATATGTATATGTATTGTTACAGACTGGACTTGGTTGATAAGAATTTACACACAAAATTATAATTGATGCTGCCACGAAACCAAGGGAGTCCACTTTGTAAACAAAAGGGGATTTGATTGAAGACTTACCTCAGAATTTTCCTGGAGTTATAATTTAAGGTGGAAGGTCGCCATATTGGAATTTAGAATTCTTTTGCCAATTTACAGTAATTTATATATAGAAACTTAGCAAATCAACATTAGCAAATCAACATTTAGACAAAATACAACATTATCACTGAGGGGCAGATTCAGAATAGGGCACAGTAACAATAATGACATGAATTGGCAACAAGCAAGTGGATAAAAAATGGGGCCAATCTGCAATAATCAGTTCAATGATAATAATCCCCTTCAGCCTGCCCTGATTACGTGGAATATTAATGCAAATGATGGTGTTCCAGGATGGAGGAATGCTTCATACGAATAGTTGGCCACAACGGAAACTTCTCTGAACTACGACCAGGCATTGATTAAATTTGAGTGGCAGGCTAGGTATGGAAGCATGGGATTACGATCGCACCATGTGTCTCTCCTGAAAGAGACGTTTTACGTTAACCCTGCTCAAACTAAGGGAAATGGAATCTTCCTACAGAAGATTACCCAGTACGTTCTTAAATACAACACATAACGTAGCCTAGAAGGTGCTTTTGATGAAAGCACGTAAATATGATCTGAGAATCGGAGCAGCGTGTGCGTTAACAATGAACACGTAGTTATAAGTGCCCAAAGTTAACTTACGCTATTACCACTTAAATTAAATAACTTAAATAGCCCTTAGATTGCACTAGTGGAGGGATAAATGATTGTTATTTCGGGATCTTTACTCGAATTCAAAGTGCGTAAATGGCAAGGCAGGAGATACAGGCAAGATTCTGACAAAGGGAAGATTGTTTCGTGGAGGAAGAGGTTAAGAGATCAAAAGAAATGGAAATTAAGGAGTTAAGTACAAGGGACAGGGCTGGCAATTTGACTACTCGCAAACATACGAACCTTTTATGACTGTCATAGGCGCCTACAACCATTCCAGGTCCCTTGTTTGAGGACAGTCCGGCCAGCGGAGATAGAGGTACCTGCAGCGCGTCCGCTGCAGATGAGGTCAGAAGCAAGTCTCTCGCCTGCTTTTGAAGAGCAGGTCGCATTCGGTGTCGGGGGGGAGGGGGGGCGAGCTGTACCTGCAAGGAGTCATACGCCAGCAAAATCACAGAGAAAAGGAGACCTTAGGGCTAAGGCCTTACAGAATAAAATCCTACCGCATCCCCGAAGATTGATATGCCTATTTGGCTTCCTGAACACTAATTGCTACCCCATCTCAGGCAATGGGGGAGACGGGGTTTTGGGTATTGTTCCCACATCATACGATCTTTAAGGGGGGGAAATCTAGGTGTGTTCTGGTAGCAGGGGGGTTTTAAGATGGAGACCCATTGTCTACCCTGTTTGGGCATTTCCTGTAGGCCGTGGAAGCATGCGTTCTCTGCCCATATGAGTTAAAAACAACTGAGTTCCGCCATATTGGCGCCAGCTATAAGCTAACTGAAATATATACTTCTCCCTATAAGTTAGCTAGATAGCAGCTAAATCGGAGGGAGGAATGTATATCCTTAACAATATATATATATGTATATATATATATATATATATGTATATATATATATATATATATATATATATATATATATATATATATATATATATATATATATATATATATATATATATATACATACATACATATATATATATATATATATATATATATATATATATATATATATATATATATATATATATATATATATATATATATATATATATATATATATATATATATATATATATATATATATATATATATATATATATATATATAATATATATATATATATATAATATATATATATATATATATATATATATATATATATATATATATATATATATATATATATATATATATATATATATATATATATATATATATATATATATATATATATATATATATATATATATATATATATATATATATATATATATATATATATATATATATATATATATATATATATATATATATATATATATATATATATATATATATATATATATATAATATCATGGCTGATTATGTATTAGACGTGTTTACAATGACAGATAAAATGCCTTATTTTACTTCATTGCATTGACTTTTGACCCCTAATGATACTTCTATTTGTCTGACTTTGAGTCTAGACCGAATAAATGCAATCTATCAATTTACTACGTGAAGTCTACGGGAAAAGTTGTAATGGAAGGGTTAACTAAAATCGAGGAAATGTTAAGAATATTGGGTGTGGAACTGTCCTCCTCACAATAACATGTAATGGCAGTAACATTAAGTGATGTAAAAGTCACAAATGCGAAATGGCTGCTCAAGATGTACAACCACTAAAATAGACATGACCCCAGTGGTATACTCCTCACGTAAATGAAGGCCAGAACTAGGTAGATTGCCAGCTTAATTAGCGTCAGAAATGGTATTTCATCAACAATGTATTGTTCTATCATAGCATAAATTACGTCCCCAAGTTTGATATTGTTCTTAAAGACACTGGCATGAGTATGGCAGTGACATACCCAAAGAAAGTTATTCGATAGTAATAAGAACTGCCTACCAAAATAAGGATTTAATGAAAGTGGTCTTTAATGAAAGGTGTCATCCGAGCAAAGGGAGAAAGGAACGTAGTGAAAGAGACGAAAAAAGTCCAGCCACGTCATGATGGAAAGTCTTTTTTTATCAATTTAATTATAAGAAAATAGTGTTTCAAACTTTAATTTCGATTGTTCAGCTTATTTTGATTCACAGGCAGCGTTGACAACAGCTTCGTGTTTGCTATACTGCGGGAAATTAGCTGTTACTGTAGCAGCTTGTGGAGTTGCCTGTTGTCTCCTTATCCTTGGCTCACCGGGAAGCATATTCCCCAACTGATCATGGTTCAGCCAGGTGAGTGAGAACGGGTGCGCGCTCAGTCTTTTGTTTGTTTTTACGGTAATCCCCAACAGGTTTGTACTAAACACGTCAGAGAAGTATGTTCGTTTGTGTTTTGGGTGTGGTAAACATTTTGAGATTATTTTCAAGGGGTTTCTATGGTTAGTTTTCAAGATTTGGCGTCCCGCTTTTTTTATATATGCCACCGGGAAGAGCACCGAAATACATGACAACAACAGTACCATTTCATTATTATCTCATAATATAGAAAATTATGCATATAGCTCATAGAAGGTGTATGTTATAATAATTTTACTGTTTTTAAACTAAGACAAAAATACAGTAACATCTGAGATTTCACCGTTTTGACATTGACTTTACCATGTGGGCGCTGATACTTGAAATAGCAATACCAGACGCATAAACTGACCACAAGAGAATTGCAGTAGCTCTTCAGCAATGAAGTGCAGAGACCAATGGAACAGATAAGGAGAAGGTGGTTTACACTGTGAAAATATCTTGATTAAACTGAGCTTGGTAAAAAAGGGCAGCATACTGAGATTTCATCATCATAGTACAATGATCCAATCGTTTCACCATGCACAAGAAACCTAGCCCTAAGTTTGTACCTTATGAAGATGTGTTATAGACAGGTAGAAGAAAGCATGCACTTGATAATATTTCAAGTATTAAACGAAAACTTGAAAAGAAATAGTAACACGTTGAGATTTCTACATCCTAGTACTGACCGCCCATATTATTTTGCCATGCCTTAAAAATCCTACACATGGGTTGGGGCCCCCAGCACAAATTATGCAGACAGGTAGTAGGTGTTTGCTATGCTAATATTATAATAATGAAAACGAAACCCATAAAAAAAAGACGCCTACTGACCCTTCGGTATCTTATTCTTACCGTAATATTTAGTCTTGTCACGCGACAGCAGATACCAAAGCAAATTATGCCGGGTGTAGAGCCAAACTTGAAGTCATGCTGGCGCTGACATTGATAGCATACCAATAACTCTTTTGTAGCCAAATGTGGTGACAAATGATGAAGACAGGGAGTTATCTATGATAATAATTCAGCAATTAAACTAAAACACGAAAAATAAACTTAGTACTTTGAAACTTTTTTGTTTCATTAACTGACCTTCTTGTGCCATTACGCACTAAGAAGTCACAGTTATTGTTGTCGGTAACTAGTTCCGTTGAGCCATGGAATGAAATATTTTAATCATTCTTGCTAATCATACAGAATTCTAATCTCCTTCAGGTCCTTGTTAGGACAGATGGCGGCTTCATTCTGCATAAAGATAGGGGGGATAACTGCTCTAAGATTTATATTCTCTATTTCCTCAAAAGTCTCATCATCAAAGTTTAAACTGGTCTCTAATAAAATCTAGAACCAACAAAGGTCTGATAATCGTTGTGGGGCACTTTACGATTAAACCTCCTCTATTATCAAACTCTGCTATCTGCCGCTGAAAACTAAAAAAACAAAAAACAAAATTGCCTTTTTATACCAAGAAATCCTGGGTGAGTAAAGTAAATTGAATAACATAAATTTTCAGTAATAGAGAATATGAAATATGTTGGTGATTTGAGCACGAAAAAAGATAAGAGTTTACAACCATCAAAACTGAATGGAATATGAACATTGTAAATCACTGACAAAATGCTTAACTGGAAAAGGCTGGGGAACTTCTATTACTGTTCCCAATATCAAGCATAAAAATTTGTAAATATTTGTTTCCGATCGAGAGAGAATACTCAAAACATTGCACTTTTGAAATATTAACAGCCATTATCCATCACAAAATTCCGCTGATGCTTTTAATACGCAACAGTCATACTTTGTGTGTAACACAAATGAAGTTTTGTCTGTCAGGAAAATAATACAACATTAACAAAAACCATTTCATATTGTTACTTGAAATCAATTTTCATAAATTCAAGTATCTATTTACATATCATCGTTCAGCCCTGGTCACAATAATAACAATAAAGCAGATACGAAATTTGTTTCATTAAGTCAGATAAACAAGGATACATATACGTGCAAAGCATCATTAACAGAAACAGTTACGGCGTACTAAAGAACCGAAGGAGATAAAAATAAATCATAAGACGTAACACATTCCAGTAAACTTCCTTTGCATCCGCATTTCTTTTTCTTTCTTTCTTTTTTCTTATCTTCAACTTACAACACATTTGCTCTGGCGCTTCACGAGAACTTGCACAATGTAAGAAATACCGGAAGTGCCTTTATATAAAGGTGTGCTTTGAAGAAAGAGGATTTTATGGCCCCTTATGCTTTTGCATTTTAGAACTAGATTCCAGGACTTTGTAATATTTTCAAGCACGACGAAAATAAAAATTTGAAATTTTTGTCACTTAAATAAACCAGGTGTTCGTACCCTGGAAAGAATACGGAAACGGCTTTTAACTTCTTGGCTACGCAAATATTAATCCCTAAAGCAAACCGACTTATACGTCTTATGTTATTGCCCAGTCCGCACGGCACGAGAAGAATTTGAAACATTCCGTCCTCAATAATGAATGAAGGCAATAAATAAAAATGAGAATAAAACAAATGTAAGTAAGAACACATGCATATATACAAAAAATAAGCGTGCTGTAAAAATATATAGCAATATCACAGCAAAGGCTTCTTTACATCAAATAAATGTTAGCATAATGAAAAGCCTTCGCATATGAAGAGAGTAGATTGTCCAGTCACTGGTAAGAAAAACTTGTTCATGAAAAACAATTTTGTTTTGATAGGATGATAGACAGTCTTATAAAAAAAATAAATGATTTAGTTTTGCTAATCTAATAAGCCGCTATAAAAGACGTGAGAAGAATTTTGAATTTTCTGTCTTGAGTAATAAAAGAACTAGATAAAAACAGGTGGAAAGTAAAAACATGCAAATATGAGTAAAAATATATGCATACTTAAAAACAAATAAATGCGCGATAAGAGTACATTCCAGTATAACAGCAGAGTTCCTGGGATCAAATAAGCGTCAGCAAGATGGAAATCCTTCTCTAAGGACAGTAGATCAACAACAGTTGAATAATGGAACTCCTTTCGGGAGATAACGTGGGATTAATGTTTTTCAGTAACCTATACCGAATGGCAGCAAAAGCGATGAAAGTTTTTAAAGCGAAGGGGCTGTTAGGCGAGAAATAACAAGAGAAATGAATTCTGAATTAAAACGAGACTGGAGGACATAACTTACAGTTATAACGCAGCATCGAAGAGGATCCCCTGACGGAAAGAAATTGCCCCTTTAGATGTTATTCTCTTCCATTGTTACAAATTCTCACAAAACTTGTTTTTCAGGCGTCCATAAATTTTCTTCCCCTTTTCTGACCCAATCGGCCATCTTTTCATCACAGTATGTCTCATCTTTGCAGAATAATGTGTCGATCGTGGCAAAGACTTATAAGACATTATAAGATTTACTCAGTAATAAGTGAAAGGCAGATTTCTAACAGTGTGACTCAAGTAAAACAAACTTTGTCTAAGTTATTTCATTTTTTATTGATCAACTGACGGAATAAATAATTTACGATATTTTTTCTTTGTTATTTCCTCAACGAAAATTTAATAGCTACGTTCTATAGGAAGGACAAAAGCATATCTATAAACAGTTATTTTATATACAGAAGAGAAACTTTTTCTTATTAAACTTTAAATATCTCAGGTACCTGATTGAAGAAAAATGGAAATGACAACGTAAAGATAAATATTGTATAGAAACTGAAGTACTCCTGTTTTCTTGCTGAAATTTGGAAATACTTTTAATTATTAATCACCTCTAAAGATTGCTTATCAGCAGCTGAATGTTTAAAGAGAGTAGGGCAGTGTCCTACCTTTAGGACAAGACATCCTACTGTAGGTGGGTTGAAGTGCATGGACCATGTTGGTCACAGACACCTCTTCCTAGTAACCGCGCCCCTTCCCCATGGGTAGGACAGGAAGCAGGTTTTGTTCGCTGTTCCTAACTTAGTTTTCATTAGAGGTTGCCAGATGTTACTTCATCCCTGTAGGGAGCATTTGTCTTTCCAAGATCAATTCAAGAAACACTTTTCCCTTTTTGCTAATTTTCTGGATCACCTATCTTTAATCTGCCCGATTATTGGAACTATTAGCGGCTTGTTTACTAACTCACCTTACTGTGTTTACCTTTACTGGGTACCTAAAGGAAAACTCACCTTCATATGATCGTTAACAGCCAAATAACGTTGAAAGCACCCCTTCTTGTCCCAGTACCTTTATTGGTCGTATATAATAGTCCAGGGGCCAAGATAGGAAAAGTAGCCTAGATTCAGAGTTGGTTCCAACCAACTTGTGTAAAGCTGAAACTCCATAGAATATTAGAGGGAACCTTCGCACACCACAATACACCGGTAGTAGATTTCCATTTGTGTGTAAGGCTTCACAATTCGGGATTTAAGAACAGCTACTTCAAGTTCTTCCGCGGTTAAAAACAACAACATTGCACGGCAGATGAAATAGGTCTTTGTTTGTTATCGGGATTTTCAATGCTTATTTCCTTATCTGTCTAATTTCTTATTTGTCTTTCTTTTACCTAACAATTTGTTAATTCATTTATCTATCCATTTATTTAATCTTTCAGGTAACTTTGTTGTAAAAGAGTCAGAGGGCGTTTTCAATAAAGTTCACACAGATATGGCTCTTGAACATGTGAACAAGCTCTGCAAAGTTGCAGGAGGGATCATTGGCATTACACACTCGAAGCCTGCTCTTGATCGTTGGATGTTGAGCTGTTGTGATCTTGCAAGACTAGTAGATGACGTCCATTCTCTGACTGGACTGTCCTCAAATAAAACTGTTACGCATAAGGGCACAGGCAAGCACCGCATTGACAGGCATGAAGGGGATGTTTGTAAGCTGGAAGAGCAGCTCCAAAAGTTTAGTCCTTTTGCAAGAAACTGTATAGACCTGATGTGTATTTCTAGCAATGACATTGTACCTCTTGATGTTCAGAGAGATCTATCAACTGCTCAAGAAAGGGGCAAACAATTACTGTTAAGATTTATGCAAGACCGTCTTCAACCAAATGTAACGGAAATGTTCCGTGCCCCAATAAAAAAAAAAAAAAATCAAAAACTTTTGCAAATCTTCATAAAGTGGAAAAGTTAAGTATACCTTAGTTTTACCAGACCACTGAGCTGATTAACAGCTCTCCTATGGCTGGCCCGAAGGATTAGGCATATTTTACGTGGCTAAGAACCAACTGGTTACTTAGCAACGGGACCTACAGCTTATTGTGGAATCCGAACCACATTATAGCGAGGAATGAATTTCTATCACCAGAAATAAATTCCTCTAACTCTTCATCAGCCGGCCGGGGAATTGAACTCCGGCCCATCGAGTGACAGTCCGCAGCTCTACCAACTCACCCAACAAAGAGCTTTCGTAAAGTGGATGTGACCAATAAATGTGGAAAAGTAAACACTGTTAAAAGAGACAAAGATATTTTCAGAAGACTCCTGAGTGCCTCAGCAGGTGGTAGAGATATCAACATATCAAATATTGTGAAACGTGAGTTAGCCCCAGTGCCTACATCACTTGCAACATTCGATAGAAACCTGAGAAAGGCCGATAAAGCTCCCCTTTTAAACATACTTGGCAGTGGCCACGAAGTGAAGGAGCTGCCTAGAAGTAATGATACCACTTGCGCGCTTGTGGATGCAATGGCACTTCTTCGGTCATTGGGCAAACCAACAGGAGCTGCCACATTTGGTGACTTAGCAGATATATATTGTAAAATTGTATTTGGGTTTTTTTAGAGACATGTAAACGAGTGGATGTTATATTTGATATATATCGGACAAATCCCATCAAAGCTGGAACAATGGTATGTCGTGCCAATGTTAGCAGAAAAATTAGACGAATGATAGATTCAAGAAGTGTTCAGTTGCCAAGCTCCTGGCAAAACCTCATTAACCTCTCAGATAATAAGTTGAATCTTATTCATTTCCTTACCAATGAAACACTCATGCAGTCACAGAGATTGCCTCTTGAGCAAGAACTTGTTGTTGCAGGAGGATGTGGAAACCCTGAACTTGCTCTCTCTTCATCTGGAAAGTGTACGACTCATCTTAAACCTCCTTATGAAGAAACTGACACCAGGTTAGTGCTTCATGCAATTGATACCTCCAAGAATGACTTTAAACGTATTATTGTTCAATGTCGTGACACAGACGTGCTAGTTCTCCTTACTTATCTCCAGACAACAGAGGAGGTGTGGATGGCTGTGGATACTGCCAAAAAACCTAGGTATATCCCTGTGCATGATATTAGAACATCTCTCCCTAACAACATCATAAAAAATTTACCAGCATATCATGCAATCACACGTTGTGATACAACCAGCCAACTGAGTGGACATGGCAAGAAATCAACTTGGGCCACTTATATCAGGCATCCAGGCATGTTAAGTACATTCAATGATATGTCTGAAGGAGCTCTGCATGACGCAGAAAAGCTTGTCTTGAAAGTGTATGACCCCAAAACATCACTAACTTCAGTAGCTGACCTTCGGGCCGGCATGTTCCATCGTATAGGATTCTTGGATAAGTTGCCACCAACAAATGATGCTTTCACAATGCATCTTAAAAGGTGCCAGCACCAACTATTGTTCTGGTTGAAAGCCTCAGAGCTTTTGCCAACTCTTATTCCACACCGGAAACTTCTGGCTGGAAAAAAAAAAACGGAAACAGGTGAGCTAGTCCCAATTCTCATGACAATTGAATCCATGCCATCTGCTTGTAATGAGTTGTTAAAGTGTGGATGCAAAACAAGGAAATGCACATCTCGCTGTACCTGCGGTAGGAACCGAATTCCTTGTTTATTTGCCTGTGGCTGTAGAGCAGAATGCAGCAACCCTCATAACCCTGCTGCCGACTTGGATGATACTGACGATGATGAGGAGGATGATGCCATAAATGACAATGGGGTTTTATTTGGAAACACAAATTAAACAATACTTTTTTATAATATAATTCATATTAACAGATATATTAAACAACCATGTCAATGATGAAGTGTTGTTGAGTTTGTACATACCTTCAAGAAAGATGCTCATCATTTCATATGACTGGCATGCTGATAGATTAAAATGAATTTTGCAATATTTTTTGTGATATATTAATCATAAGTATTTTGATATTTATCTCTTTCATATTTCACTGCATGTCTTGAAAAATGTAGTTTTTCATATGAGTATGTTTCACTATTTTGTTTTTTGTGTTTAAATTCGCCTAATAATGACTATGTGATTGTATTTGCAACATGCAATAATGGTGATTACAAATTGAAGACATACATATAAATGTACTTATTTCAGCTTGGTGATAATGAAAAAAACAATATTCTTGAGTCAGGTTACCCTTAGCTTATGCAAGACAAGCAAAACTTAGAGTTTCTGATATTTTTATGGATGATGCTTAGATTGGATGAAATAGGGAGTAAGAGTATATTATGTTCTCTGAACTGCCCGCAAATAGGTTTATGCATTAATACTTTTGAACAAGTCAAGCAGGAACAAAAGGGATTTTTTTTATCACTACTATCATGACATCATGATAACTGAATTAAATACAGCACGTTAAGTGTAACAGTTAAAATTAAAAAAAAAAAAATTTTCAACGAACTTTGAATTTTAAACCCCTATAAGTCAAAGCAATGTTTAAATCAAAGGTTTTGAGTTAACTAATCTTATAGTATGCCTACTCTGAGTCATTTCGGTATGAATTTTATTTATATGTGAGTTGGAACTACTGACTTAATCATGAAAGTAAGTCAAAATTACCTGGAGAAATCAATAAGGCATATTCTTTACAAAAGTCAATATTTTTCTAACCTAACACACTTGCAATCCTACCACCCCTTAAACGCCTATTGGACATATCATACGTCGACTAAAATTGTCTGTTGGGTGCCGAGTGGACGTCTGTACGTCGACTACAAAAAATTTCAACCTTCGGTCAACTTTGACTTGACTGAAATGGTGGAAAAACGCAATTGTAAGCTAAAACTCTTACATTCTAGTAATATTCAATCATGTACCTTCATTTTGCAACAAATTGGAAGTCTCTAGCACAATATTTCGATTTATGGTGAATTTAAAAAAAAAAAAAAATTTCTTACGCACGGGCGGTAACTCAGCCGAAAATTTCATAAATTCTTTCGTCATTTTGTCGTAATTTTTGCACTGCTGTATATTAGCCGTTACATAAAGTTTTATATATGAAAATGTGCGCAATTTCATGTACAATACAGCAAAATACAACCCATGGTTGTAGCTTTTATCAGTTTGGAAATATTTTCATATAAACCACGATAACTGCCAAAATTTCAACCTTTGGTCAACTTTGACTCGACCGAAATGGTCGAAAAACGCAATTTTAAGCTAAAACTCTTACGATCTAGTAATTTACCTTCATTTTGCAACCAATTGGAAGTCTCTAGCACAATATTTCGATTTATGGTGAAATTTTGAAAAAAAAACTTTTTCCTTATGTACGCGCCAGAAATTCTTTCGTCACGTTGTCGTAATGTTTGCACTGGTTTTATATTAGTCGTTACATAAAGTTTTATATATGGAAATGTGCGCAATTTCATGTAGAATACAACAGAAAATAACTAATGGTTGTAGCTTTTATCAGTTTTGAAATATTTTCATATAAATCACGATAACGGCCAAAATATCAAGCTTCGGTCAACTTTAACTCGACCAAAATGGTCAAAAAACGCAATTATAAGCTAAAACTCTTACATTCTAGTAATATTCAATCATGTACCTTAATTTTGCAACAAACTGGAAGTCTCTAGCACAATATTTCGATTTATGGTGAATTTCTGAAAAAAATACTTTTTTTCTTTACGTCTGCGCTCGGTAACTCGGCCGAACATCTCAAATTCTTTCGTCATGTTGTCGTAATGTTTGCATCGTTTTACATTAGTCGTTACATAAACTTTTATATATGAAAATGTGCGCAATTTCATGTAAAATACAACAGAAAATAGCTCATGGTTGTAGCTTTTATCAGTTTTGAAATATTTTCACATAAATCATGATAACTGCCAAAATTTCAACCTTCGGTCAACTTTAACTCGACCGAAATGGTAAAAAAACGGAATTGTAAGCTAAAACTCTTACATTCTAGTAATATTCAATCGTTTAACTTCATTTTGCAATAAATTGGAAGTCTCTAGCACAATATTTCGATTTATGGTGAATTTAAAAAAAAACATTTTCCTTACGTCTGCGCGGTAACTCGGCCGAACATCTCAGAAATTCTTTCGTCTCGTTGTCGTAATATTTGCACCGCTTTATATTAATCGTTACATAACTTTTTATATATAAAAATGTGCGCAATTTCATGTACAATACAACAGAAAATAACTCATGGTTGTAGCTTTTATCAATTTTGAAATATTTCCATATAAATCACGATAAATAGAAAAAAATCGACTTTCGGTCAACTTTAACTCGACAGAAATGGTCGAAAACTGCAATTGTAAGCTAAAAAAAACTTACAGTCTAGTAATATTCAATCAATTAGCTTCATTTTTCAACAAACGGGAAGTCTCTAGCACAATATTTCGATTTATGGTGAATTTTTGAAAAAAACATTTTTTTACGTCCGCGCGTTACGAATTCATGCATCATTTTGTGATAATATTTTCTCTGTGTTGTTTGATCGCTTTAAAATTTGTTATATACCAAAATCATCGCAATTTAGTGTACAATACAACTAAAAAAAATTAACTCATTAGCTTTAACCGTTTTGCTTGCAGCGCGATTTGTATACAATTATATACGAGTTTTTTTTTCCGCTGTCATATATTCCAACATTTATATATATGATAATGATTTTTTTTTTTTTCATTTCTGATGGTTGCATATTAAATTTCAGGCAATGACAAAAAAAAATGAGCCAAAAAATTAACTCTTAATCTTAAAAACTAAGTGTGCTGTGATTTTTTGAAAAAAACTTTTTTTCCGCTTCGGCGCTAACTCACCGAACGCCGCCGGCATACGGGAGACGTTTTTGAAAATTGGGCTTCGGCGTTAAAGGGCTACCGGTCTCAAATGGTGTACTTAGAGTTAATCTATCAAATAATAATGGTAGTAGCTTTACACAAAGTGGTTGGAACGAAAAATGAAATTTGGACCATTGGCCCCTGGACTATAAAAAAAAAAAAGTAAAAAAGGAATACATTAACCCAGAAGAAACTCTTGTAATCTTGCTTTTAAATCCATCTTTACTTTTGCACAAACATAGATTTAAGTGTGACGCCAATAATCTGCGAAACAAGTTGATATGGGTAGACAGAACTCGTTACCCAAGCCAGCTAAGAAGCTCTGAAGACCAAGGGAACAAGAATTCGTTGGAGTTGCATCTTAAAAGAAAATGGGATTTTCGGTAAAAAGAAAGGTTCTTCGATCTCATTATCTCCCGAGAGTTTAACGAAGATCTATTTCAGACATGTGCTACGAAGTCGTTTATTTTATCCTATGCAGGAATTAATTGTGAGGCTGATTGTGACTTCAGTTATTATTATTATTATTATTATTATTATTATTATTATTATTATTATTATTATTATTATTATTATTATTATTATTATTATTATCCACAAGCGCTTGTCGTTGAGGCAATACTGGAAGCTGTCCTGTTTTCTTAGTAAAGAAACATATACCCAAAACCGGATGCTATTCTTACAGCTCCTTATATTGTGTCGCTAATCCATTCCAGACTATTAACTTAATCGGTGACGTGCCAAGAACTCGTTCGGAGAAGATTGAAGCGAATGAGGTGAAGCGGAGAATGACTTCACCGCCTCTGGAAAAATTCCTACTTTTTATTTGTCCACGTCTAATAAATCTGAATAGATCCTTGTCCTTTATAGAAAGCAATAAATAACAGAAATGAAAATTAATTCATATTAAGTCAATTATCATCGAACATAAATAAACATACTTGACATTTTGCTACCGCAAGCTGTCAACAGAGACAAATGACAGCCAAGAGCAATACACTACACTACACTTAACGAATATGTTTTCTATTGGCCTCTGTTTTTATATTGAAACGAGAGATATAAAGTTTTACATTACTGACTGGATAAAACATTTAAAATCAGGTTAATGATCAAACTTTACAACTGTTCAAGTAAAATCTGTTTTATATTCTAGACTGCATCATACGCTAATGATTTTTTGATACCAGAACAAACAAATATACAAGGGCAGAAATAGGTGAAAAGGTTATATCATACGGATAGAAACAAGATGAAAAACGAAGCTGGAAGGTAAAAAGTAAAAATGGAGAAATGATGAATGCAAAAAACATAACTGATTTTTTCACCCTTTTCTACTTTCCATATTAGATTCGGAAGCCGTCGGAGTGTATGTCATCACAGTGTATACTTTTGCTAAGGAAATAAAGTTCCTAAACTATTAAAACATGATCAAAATAAACTCAACAGTTCCGATTTCACTAAATATTGTCCTTTTGACTCCAGGGTTCTATTCAGATGTTTTGAAATCAAAGGTCAGTGAGGATTAAAATTCAGTTCTCCCGTCGCAAATACAATTTCATTTGTGTATATGGCTAACTAAAATGCAACAAGACTTTTTAAACGCCGAGATGTCATTTCCTAAAATAATTTACTGTCATACAGCTTTGCTGGCTAAATTACAGATAAGGTGCATCTTTCGAAGAGAGAGGAAGAAAGAAAACTTTGGGGTCTCGCAGAAGAACTATAACATTTCATTACGAAGTTCATCATATGTGTTGCAATAATAAAAAAAAATATATCCAAAAATGAATCTCAATTAATTAATACCTGCAATGGTGCGATGTACACTAAGCTTAAAAACACGTCCTTAGAAACACATTATAAACATTTTATGTTTTAATGTTTAAACTATTCTAGAGAGACAAGCATACACTTATGATGTGTGATGCAAAAAAAAAAAAAAAAACAGTTTTTATCCAAGTTGGATAATTTCTAGGAGAATTACAGAAAAGAACTTAAGCATCTTATCAAAATAATAATGTTCTGTCGCTTGTGCTTATCATCAGAAAGCATTTTCCTCTTCGACAAACATCCTGCAATGAGAGTATTTTACAAATTATTACTTACAAATATGCATTAAGGTGTCAAAATGGAAAGATACGCCAATAGAAATACAAACCATAATATTAACAAATGGAATATTCAGCAGTATCTCACGTCTTTTCCACCAAGCAATTGAATTTTGGAACGCAATTTGGGGGTTCTCGTGAAACTAAAATTCATTGTTACCCAACATCAGAAGTCCCGACTAACAATGTACAAAGGTTTGTAAACTGAATTGAACTGAAAGACAGAAACAAATGCAAAACAAAGGTTCTTGACCCGACGGTGATACCAGGGAAAGATCACGTAGAAGGGAGACATCCAAGAAAATATTTTCTGGACTTTCTCTTTGTAGTTTTTCACCTATAAAAATTTTCTATGAGCGCTATGGTATCGAATATAAATATAAACTTCCAGTAGTTCTGTATACGTCTTTATATTCTTTGTCCACTTGTAGCCACATAATTAGTGTAAGTCTTTGATCTTATACTAAAACACTTATGAGTGTGGTGCGCGACGGACCTTTGTTAATGACTGCTGAGTGAAAAATAACAGGCAACTGTTTCTTCTGCATAGGATTTATTCCTTATTTGCATAATTTTAGTAACTTTTTAAATATAGTATTTAATGTATGTTCTTTTTATTTCATTCAGAATCAGAACATTTCTTCGTAATTCCTTGTGAGTTTTTGTATTCATCATCAGAACATTATGACACTTCAATGTTTTCTCATTTACTGGTTTTGCCAACCACTCTTATCCGGTACAGGTCATGCAAACTTCGTATCTGATCTCACTAGGCGAAATTTGCTCTTTTTGATGACATGCAAATGCTTGGATTAACTGAAGCAGATTATCTGTTACTTTGCATCAACAGAAGATGTATGAAACTACAGACCATATTAATTACTATTCACCCTCAGTGCTACTAGGTCCATAACACTCCCCATGTAGAAACATAACATGCAACATTTCTTTTTTGCAGCTACATTTCATGGTGGTACACTGCCACTCCCTTCCCTTGCAGTTTTCTGGGGTCATACCACTAGTCAGCATCTTCATTCTAAGTGGTCTGCTGCCAGTTTAATGCCCATATTCTTCTAAAGGACTAAAAAAGAGAGAGAGAGAGAGAGAGAGAGAGAGAGAGAGAGAGAGAGAGAGAGAGAGAGAGAGAGAGAGACTGTACCATAAACTGAATATTTACATGAAAGGGATGCTTTACCATTGCATTTTTTATTGGTGGTAGATAGGAATTGTCGATTTCACCCTATGCTGTTTGCATATGGAACTTCTGCCATTTGCTGTCTGCATTGCCTTTCAACCCCTTTGACTGAATTGTGGATTCAGATGAAATAATTCTTGTAAATGTAAGAATGACACATGAATGAATTCTGCATTTGTAGAGAGCATATCTGTTGTTTCCATGAATACATGAAATTGTTGTTCATAAATCACCCTTACTTGAAGATTAATTTTTTCACTTGTTAATATTTGTGGTAAAGATGTCAAATCACTACCAGGACCTATCTGTAAATACAAATTAGAACAGTTGCTTAGAGGATGATAATAAACCCAAATCATCTGAGATCCTAAGGTAACAACAACAGCTGGGTTATATCTGAAACCTAAATAACCCCTATTCCTTTCTTGCGAAATTTTTCTCGATCTAGGGCATTGCCATTATAAGAAAGGACTGAATTCACAGGCAAAACATTGATGAAATCACAGAAGGGGTAGTAAAGCCAAGCCACAAGACACAGATATGGAGGTCAGGGGATACAAAAATGGGTAGGGTGTAGGGCTTTACTTTTTGCCTTCATCACAATTTATCGGGTTGTGGAGTAAAGCCCTATACCATACCCTTTCCTTTTTACATGTTTTTATTTAACTTGACTTCTGCATCTGTCTGTCTGTCTACTTGGGTCAATATTGTAACTCAATTTTTGACCTGTTCCCTTGAAATTTTGCACGGTTACTCAATCTCAGTGACAATACAAGCTTACATGATCAATAGGTCAGCAGTGACCTCTAGTGACCCTACAATGACGTCTCCCAGTATCTCAGGATTTTTATGAAACTCTTCGGATTTTTGACAACCTCTTTGACTCTGTAGAAGCTATCTTCTATATAACCCATTCCCTACCCAGCACACAATTAAGTGTTAATTTAGCTGTGTCCTCCCCTCCCCTTCCCTTCCCTTTACCAGCCCCTTCACCGCCCATCCCCCTCATCCTCCCCCTCCCCATTACAAAGCATACTATCAAGTGTTAATTTAGCTGCGTCCTCCCCCTTCCCTTCCCTCTTCCTTCCCCCTCTGCCCCGCCTCCCCTCCCCCTCCCCATCCCGAAGCGCACAATCAAGTGCCAGTTTAGCTGTGTCCTCCTCCTCCCCTTCCCTCTTACATACCCTTCCCCTTCCCTCCCCCCTCCCACTTCCCCCTCTCTTTTCTGGAGCACATGATTAAGTGTTAACTTAGCTGTGCCCTCCCCCTGCCGTTCCCTCTTCCCTCCCCATCCCCTCCCTCTTCCATTGCCCTCCCCCTTTCCCTTCCCTCCCCTCCCCATTCCGGAGCACATGTTCAAATGTTAATTTATCTGTGTCCTCCTGCTCCCCTTCCCTCTTCCATCCCCTCCCCTTTTCCTCTTCCATCCCCTCCCCTCCCCTCCCCCTCCCCTTCCCTTTCCGGAGCACATTATCAAGTGTTAATTTAGCTGTGTCCTCCCTCCCTACCCTTATATATATATATATATATATATATATATATATATATATATATATATATATATATATATATATATATATATATATATATATATATATATATATATATATATATATATATATATATATATATATATATATATAGTATTTATTCACAAGGGTTCCCGAATACTTATTTTATACAACATTGTTTACATAGCCTAAAATTTTATGTGTTCTGTTCATGACGTTTTACACATCAACGATTAATACCATGCACGCAGCTGTTTTTTTTTTCATCGTGCATGGACCTGGCTACCACTCATTTGCTACTGTCCAACAATACAAGAATTCAATTCACCTTAAAGCAAGTGTGGACATTACAATAATGGCAAGGGGGATGGAGCCGGTTGAAGGACCCGCACAGCCGGGGCAATAGCCGGTCGTGTGGACAAGGCCTTAAAGCCATAGGACTCTTATACACGATACTTGGCCAAGTATGATTTCGAAGCATGGTACCGAAGCTATGCTCGGAAATTGCTCATGTAGACAGAAACGCTGAACCACCTTCACTTTGGGCAGCTATGAGTGCACTGAATATGTAGACCCTCACCCAGTGTTGTGCTCCCTGGAACTTTTGCCTCACCAGATTCTAGCAAATGCCGGAGTTGATGTTGGTTCCATACCCCTCCATCAGACACCCGCCCATTGGTACCAATATCTGCATACAGGAATACATACATAGTTAGCATCCACCACAACCATTTGCACAATGCTATGAGTCCCTTTGTAGTTATAGTAGTATGATCCCGATGTAGCAGGGGCTCTAATGACTGTGTGCTTCCCATCCACTGCACCAAAACAGTTGGGAAATTGCCATTTCTCCTTAAACTGGGTGGAAACAGGTAATGAGCATCTTGTCTATCAAGTTATACCATAACATAATTATATAATGTTTTACCAGATCATACACACACACACACACACACACACACACACACACACACACACACACTTCTTGAACTGTACATCATCAATAATAGGTCGAAAAGCTTCCAAATAGAGAATATTAGAACATATAGTGTCCTTAATGGATTAAAAGTCATAGAGTATCTCGTCAGAAGTGTTCTAGTAATCTTGTGGGCAACTGTACATGTCCTACCTTTATCTCCCAATATTATACAGTAGTACACCCTTGTAAAGGATATGCACATATGAAGGAAGTGTAGATGTTTTTGCATTATATAACCCATGCAGGATGAGGAGGACACAGTGCCACAGCCAGATGTACCGGATGTGGATTTCATAGTGCCATGGCCAGATGCACCGGATGTGGACGAAAACACACATGATGCAGCGCCAACATCACCACTGCACAGGAGCACTGCAGCTTTACAGCCTAGGAAAAAATGGCGGAAGGTGGCTACACCAGAGAGGGCCATGGAATTCGCCCTCAACGAATTACAAGCAATGTCGTCAACCAGGGAACACAGCAGTGGTGATGCTCATAGCATGGGCATGCTAGTAGAGAGTGAACTGCGGTCCATGGAACATCGTCAACGTTGTATTACCAAGAAACTTATATCGACGTATTGTTCAATGGTACCTTGAGGATGCTGCATCCGACGTCCTCGATCATGCTTCAGCAGGCAGGGACACACCAACATCAGCAACAAACAAGTTGGGAAATTCAAGAAGATGACTAAACACATGTCCTGCATGCAAGTGCATGATTGAACATTTGAACATGTATACTTTATATGCAGACATACGTACTTGTACATGTATCATTACATAACATGTTTTAAATGGTATGATTAAAATGTTTGGAATGGTATGATTACAAACTATTATACATATGTATGTAGTATCATTATGAAGCACATGTGTAAATTTCAGCGTTAATAAAAAAATAATCACATGTTATGTGTTATGGGTTATGGTTACATTAAACTGTGGGACAGGGGTTCAATAATAATGGTAGATAGTTTCGATTTACCCTATGTATCAGTATACGTAGAGCTTTGTAAATAGCTAAATAGCATCACACATCTCTGGGATGATTTTTGAAAGTGAACTCTTTGATATTCTTGAGGTGTATTCGAGGCTTCTGTAGGTTGCACCCATCGCCAAATATCTCAATGTCACTTCCAGCTGTGCTTCTGCAGGTATTGCATCTCTCATGTTCGTATTAGTCTTTGATATTAATGAACGGATCCGCTCTAACATAATTGTGAAAAGTTCTGGGTCATGCGAATGTATTGCTGCATGTCTTGTTTGTCCACAGTATGAAATGCACTAAATATTTGGCTATATGATCCACACATTTTGTTCAGTAACCATTCTTTGACACAAACACTCCTTTTTGTTTTCTTCTTCAAAACCAACCCTACACTCACAATGCACAAAAGTACAGCCATCCGTCGTCTTTCGGTGCACCCAGGCATGACTGTCATGCTCAGGAGTTTCTCTTCCACTGACCAGATTTGGTTAGCAGGCTCCATGTAAACACGCTCTTGGCTCGCTCAACAGACGTGAGCACAATGCTTCGATACCATACCTCAACACTGATACGAAGTGTTCGCCAAAACCATACTTGCCCACGTATCGTGTATAAGAGGCCTTAGATAAGATAATATAATTTAGGCCAAAGGCCAAGCCCTGGGACTTATGAAGTCATTCTGCGCTGAAAGAGAAATTGACAGTCAGTAAGAAGGTTTAAAAGGTGTAACAAGAGGAAAACTTGCAGTTGCACTGGGAAACAATTTTTAGAAAGGGTGGAAGGTCAAATTGAATATGAAAGGAGGTACAGTAAAAAAATGAGAGAGGTTGCAGCTAGGGGCTGAAAGGACGCTGCAAAGAACCTTAAATAATACCTATAGTTCACCACGTGAAGTGCACTGACAACATTACCATGAGGTCACATGGCTCCCTACCAGAAGGTTTTCATTCCCTAAACTATTAACACAAACCATCATTCCCACGTGCCATTGCACAGCCATGTATGTTGCTGTTTACTCATTAACAGCTTTATGCTTGTTGAGTTGCAATTGGAATATAAAGCGTTGGCACCTATGAAGTCATTCAGCAGTATAACGGAAATTGACAGTCAGCCTAAGCAGTTTTTTTTCGCGCCTCACTTCATCGCCCTAACTTCTGGTTTATCCTCCTTGGCCTGAGCAGTTCTTCTATTGAGTCTGCCATCTTCAGCTTAAGCAATTCCTCAACTCTCCCGTAGAGGGGTAGTGCTGTCAGTGTACCTCACGTGGTGCACTGTAGGCATTACTTAAGGTTCTTTGTAGTGTCCCTTCGGCTCTTAGCTGCAACCTCTTTCATTCCTTTTTCTCTAACTACCTTCATATTCTCTTTCCTCCATCTGACTTTCTACCCTCTTTAACAATTGTTTCATAGTGCAGCTGCAAGGTTTTCTTCATGCTACATTTTTCAGACCTTACTGTCAATTTCCCTTTCAGCGCTGAATAACTTCATAGGTCTCAGCGCTTGGCTTTTGGCCTAAATTCTCTATTCCAATTCCAATTCCTCACCTCTTTCTTTCCACTCCGGCTTTTCCCCTTAAAGAACGTTCAGTTACGATGAAGCTCACTTAGCAAATCTATTGGCCTTTATAGCAAGACCGATATTAAACGACGGCACAATTTGCGTAAAAACAGATTTAGCAGTATCCTGAGACGTTTCTTCGTAAAGCAGCCCCCAGTGGCGCTTACCTTTTTCCATATAAACTAAGACAATCATGCTGGTAAGTAATTTTAGAGTTACTTCTTTCACTATAATGCTTATTGTTTGTGCCTGGTACCAGTTTCTCAGATCCGTTTCTTTACAATTAACTAAACGTATTTAAAAAGTAATAACATTTTACCACAACCATTCTGTTCTAGAACAACTAGTTTATTAAAAACCATATTGAGAATTCACTTGTAAAACATGGGGCCTATATACCAACAAGTTTTTTATAACCTGTATTTTACTTTGTTCACCTATTTACAAATTCCTTCAGTAGTTTACAATTAGAGCTTACAACCAAGGTTTGTCCTAACTGCCTCTCAGGCAGTTTACCCATCAGGAGAATGGCGAGTGCAATTGTAGATCACTACAGTGCGACTATAGGACATCTGAAGAGGGCTGATTCCATTGGCCTACAGTTTTCTGTTCACCCAAATTTGAGATGACCTGCTATGTCATTTTTTGAAAAATTAAGCTTGAAGGAGATTGACATAGCAGGATTTCAGCAAGTGGCTAACAACAGGGCTATAGTGAAATTTCAAGAACACTTGCTTTTTGAAGAATTCGTTAAAAAGTTTGATGGCAAGCTTATTGAATTTGACAGTAGGAAAACGATAACAGTAGTAAACTTGAGCAGTGCAAGCACATATGTTTCCATTCGTTATACTCCATTTGATATGAAAGATGAACTCCTACTTGGGGTTTTGAGCTGATATGGAAAAGTGTCTTTTATTAGACACAATCGCTTTTCGTATGGAAAAGCTAAAATTTTATTGAATGGTATTCGTACAGATGGTCGTGAAAAGTAACATTCCATCTTCAGTGACTATTTGTGGACATACGATTGCCTTTCTATATCAGGGTCAAGTGCAGACATGCTATAAATGTGGAATAGTTGGTAATATGACTGTGAATTGTATGACGGACAGGGAGGATAGACAAAACTTTTTCGACACTAACGATTTCCCGTGTTCATCTACCGAGAAACCAGTGTCGAAGGAAGGGGTGCAGAAAAGTGACATAAATAGTGAAGAAATCGCTGGAGAAATTACACAATAGGTGCAGTCAAGCCTGGTAATCAAGGAGATACGATAGCCAATACAGAGAGCATGAACCCCAATATAGAGTTAGATAACTTAAATCGTGTGGAAACTGTCGTTGAAAAAAACAGTTACCAGGTAGAACATGTACCAGCTACTATGTTTTCGGATTACCATGACATTGAACATTCTGTAGAAACTCAAGAAGTTTTTGATGGATCCGCGTATGAAACAGAAAAGGTTCCTTAAGTAGAGGAAAGTTTTTAGTTTTCTGCAGCGAATGAAGGCGGCAGTGGAAAGTGTACACAAGAATGTGAAGGCCTACAAGAGATGGAGGTGGAAGCATCGGTATACCGTGAGGATGAGTCACTGGATGTACTTTTAGACAGTGGAGATGAAAATTTTTTATTGATGTGGATGTTCAACACTAGAAGGTAGTGCTGAAGGGAAATGGAATTTAAACCTAGAAAAGTAGGGAAATTAAGATTTACTAGGGAATCCTTGTCAAGAGAAACGGAAGGAGCAGAAATCAGAGAAAGGTGTAGGTAAAAATGCTGTGAAAAATAAAAAGTTGTGATTTTCTTTAAACATAGGCAATGTTCTTGAAAACTGCAACCTTGAATATTAACGGATTGCACGATGTAGGTAAACAAATGGAAATTGTTCACATGATGAAATATTATGGTATTGATATTCTGTTATTGCAAGAACACAATATGAACTGGAGTGTATAAGCAGTTATTTTGATATTGTTTTTAATCTTACGCTTCTCTTGAAGAATGGAACGTTGATTTGTATTTCTAATCGAAAAGACTTAAAAAGTGAGGGACGAAATGGCCGAAAATGGGCGAATCTTGTCGTGTATGATGGTTGTGTGAGCCCTATCGTTAACGTTTATACCCCTGCAGGAACGAACAAGGTAAAAGAGAGAGGATTTTTTCGAAATGATGTACTGTTCTTTTTAAGGCACAACTCTACCTCACTGATCATGGGTGGAGATTTTAATTGTGTGACAACCACAAGAGATTATAGTAGTGCTAACAATAATTTGGTATCAAAGGCCTTAGTTTCTCTCATTAAACAATTGAAATTGAAAGATAATTATCAATTCTCGGGTGGAATTCCAGGATATACTTACGTTAGAGATGCATATGGTTCCCGACTTGACAGAATCTATACTGTAGGTCTTTCCAAAGGCATTGTGGGTTCTCCAACTATACCATTAAGCTTCTCTGATCACAATATGGTGGTCTTAAAACTAAAGGTTAATCAAAGTAAGATAGGTAAAGGGATTTGGAAATTAAATGTGCAATTGTTAGAAACTGGAAACTGAAAATATTGTAGATGTTTAAGAATTTTTGGGAGGATTTGAAATGATCTAAAAGCCGCTTTGTAAACATATTATTCTGGCTGGACTGGGCAAAACTGGGAAGTAAGCGGTTTCTTGCTTCACCGAGTGAAAAATGATCAATGAGAAACATGGTTTGTTGAAATTACTGCAGATGCGTTTGAAGCGGTTGCATGACATCATTATCACACTGGTACCAAATACGAATGTATACAGTTAATAAAGCAGAGGATTAGTAGGATTCAGGATGAGATTTTGGAGGAAATTAGAGTAAGGGCGAGAGTTGACGATTTTGTAAAAGGTGAGAAGTGTCTGCATACTTGTTACGTAGGGAGAAGCATGGAAGTAGTGATCATAGCATTAACAAAATAGTTTTGAAAGATGGGAGAGTGTTTGAAAATACCGACGGAATCTTAACCTGTTTCAAAAAACATTTTGAAGAAGTGTTTACCTCTGTACAGGGTAACAAATCTATGATGGATTATTTTTTGAATTTTTGTCAGGCTCTTGTTGATCCTTCGAAGATGGAAGGTTTGGGTGACACGCTTCAGGAAGACGAAGTGTGGCACACGATTAAAAGTATGCACAACAATAAATCTCCCGGTTGTGATGGGTTACCCATTGAATTTTATAAAAAAAATTCTTGGGGTCATAAAAGATGAGTTTCTTGACATGCTGAGATAAATAAATGTAGCTGGAACCATGTCATTAGGTCAGTACAAAGGTATTATTAAATTAATTGCTAAACAGGGAGACAGAGCTGATATAGAAAACTGGAGACCAGTTACCTTACTTAAGCAGACTATAAAGTATTTGCGAAGGTGTTGAAAAATAAACTCCTTGATGTGATGCCACAGGTTATATCAGATGGACAGTACAGCACTGTTCCAGGCAGGTCAAAATAAACTGCAATAATACCATTAGGGATTTGTTTTTCTATTACAAGATACAGGGAAGCATATGTTTGTACTGAGTCTCGATTGGGCAAAGGCTTTTGACAAGGTACATTTAGACTTTTTGTATCAGGTATTGCTTAAAATTGGTTTTCCTCAAAGATTTACTGTCCCTTGTCTATGCACCTTTATTGTCTGTTTCAAGAGCCTCTGTTTAGAGCGATAATTAGAAACCCGAACATAACTGCACCCAGGCATCCCAGCATGAAAAAGTAAAACTACAAGCTTTTGCAAATGACCTATATGCTTTTGTGTCTACAGTGGTGTCTGTTTATGAATGTTACAAGGTAATAAATAATTCTGAAGTGGCAACAGGTGCAAGTCTGAATAAAGAAAAAGAAACTGTTATGGGCTCCGGCAGCTGTGAAGGTAATGTTCTAGCCCAGCTACCATGGTTGAAAACTACATCCCGTCTAAAGATCCTTGGTATTCTATATTATATGGTATTTGAGGAAACCTGTGAATGAGGCTTGGAAATCGTTGGTAAAGAAAATGAAAGTGAGAGTAAATATGATGTGTGGCCGACTTTTCACAATCTTTCTGAAGGGTATTCTTATCAGTTCATTGTTGATGTCAAAGGTGTGATATGTGGCGCATACTGTTCCACCTATGAAAGGAAGTATGTTTCTGAAATAAATTATGTATATTCAATTATCTTTAGAAATGTATACATCGCCCTATTCGAAGAGAGACGCCATGTTTAAGTAAATTTGAGGGTGGTCTAGGAATTATTAATACTTACTCCAAAGTTCTGTCGATTTTTAGTTGTACGGCATTACGAGCGGTTAAAAATGATATTGGACTGAGTGTATATTATTGCAACATGAGAGTAACTCCTTATTTGAGACTCCTTTACTACTAGAATATGCGTACTGTTCCCCGTAGTTTTTTTCGATTGCCATTTCAGCGTTTCGGATAGTATGTAAGCTTAAGAGGTTTCCTGTACTGACTAACAGGGACATTTACCCATACTTAAAACCTGGCGCTGCACCGAAGATTGAAGAGGAGTATCCTCTCTCTAACTGGAAAGTGATATACAGAAGAGTTAACAGTGCATTAATTGGAAATGTTGAGAGAGAATTTCTGTACAAATACGTACATGGTGTTATTGCTACTAACCATCGACTAAGTATTTTAAAACTTAAGGATCATGACTTGGTGTGATAAATGTGGAGAAACAGAATATGTCTTACACGTTTTACTTCTGCGTTCATTTACGACCTGTTTTGTGGTATTTCCAAAAAGCGTTCTATGACACTTGTAACATAGTACAAGACTGTTTTATAAATGTATTAATGTTGAATTTTCCGAGTAGATCACGGAAGGTGACTAACAGTATGTTAATGTTAGTTACGGGATATCTTGATGCAGTTTGGGTCAGTCGAACAAAAAAATGGAATCAGAGAGAATTATCATTCGTCAAAAGCAAATTCTGCTTTGACCGTTGCTTATTAAAAACGGTATACAAAGGGAGTTTTTCCAAAATTTTCGCGGGCCAGTATTGGAAGCATGAGTTTTAAAATTGACTTCCTTTCAGTTAAGTGTCTGTTGAGTTTTGTATTATGAATATTTTCCCTCCTGAGTTTGCGACTGGTAAATTTATTAATACAAATAAAATTTACAAACATTGATTTTTGTTAAGAAAATACTTTTCTTATTAGAAAATATGTACGTTATGGTGATGGAGTTTTTGGTTCTTCGTTGCATGTTAAAATATGAACAGGCGAAGGATTACTAGTGCTGTGACAACTTGTAGTTAAATATCTAACTTTCAGATACCCTTTTCATAAGACATGTTAACTTTTGATATTGTCAGTAATTTTAGATTGGATAAACTTTCATATGTACCTTTAATTTTAGTCTTTATACCCGTATTATAACCAAAACACAGAGGAAGAGAGTTTTTAGTAGATTAGTGTATATGACACTGGCGAAGAATGTAGTAAGTACAGCAATAGGGAATATTTGGGGTGGGTCGGTTTAATCATGCAATTACAATCGTAACGTTACTCAGGAACTGTCACCGATGATCTAGAGGCAGAGTAACCCTGAAGACTTTTATTCAAGAGATTTTGGCTTAAGGAATTTCACGAGTGCACAGTACCGGCCACATAAATCATATGTATACTCTGTTTTATAGTTAGAATAAATTGTCAATAAAAACGTGACTAAAAAAATATAGTTTACAATTTTCATTTCCGTAAGAAGCAGAAACGATAGCAATTAAAGAGACCCATTAACACAGCATTCCATATCTAACGGCAGTCATGTTAAAATCCTCCAAACGTCTTTGATTACTAAGTTCGACTATTTTGCTCATTTATCCCCTATTCGGTGTCAAATTCACAAACCCACAAAGCCCATAGTACCCTAAACAACCAATCCTGAGAATTATTAGCCTTTAAATTGGTTTCATGGATGGAATAGAATAGAATACAGAATATAAGCCTACGGCCAAGCGCTGGGACCTATGAGGTCATTCGACGCTTAAAGGGAAAATGGAGAGTAGAAAGGTTTGAAAGGTGTAACAGGAGAAAAACTTCGCAGTTGCATTATGAAACAACTGATAGGAGAGGGTGGAAAGACAGATATAAGAGAATACGAACGTAGGTGCAGTAAAAGGAATGAAAAGGGGTTGTAGCTAGGGGACGAAGAGACGCTGTAAAGGGCCTTAAGTAATGCTTACAGTGCATGGTTGGTTGTGAAAATAGTCATTACCCTATACTAGTGACGTATTAAATAGAATGGGGTATGAAATTTAGGCAAAAAGCAAAGCGCTAGGACCTATGGAGTTATTCAGAATGGAAGTGACCTATTAAACGGATATCGTTAAAAATTATTAAATGTTTTCGGTAAACGAAACTTAGATCCCAAAGCTTTATGCGGTCAACCAGATTTGTTTTCCAAACAACCTACACTGCCCCCCCCCCCCCCCAACATTAAAAACCCCCGGCAATATCTTAACAAGAATTTAACTTCTGTATTTCAGAATTTTTTTATAATCTATAGCTTAAAATTCTTTTCACCTGTGTTAAATCCTATATTTAGCCACGTAGCTTAAGACCTATTCTATGGAAGTGTAGCTGACCATCACGCTACCAAATCTTCATACCAGTATATGGAAATAATTTCTTTGTACCAGCTCCATGAAACAAATAATTTTATATTTTCTTTTACCTTCTAATTACACATGGTTCTAAAGTGGTAAATTACGTAATGTACATAATTTTTTTGCTCCTAATGCATCAATGGCGCTCTTGGGACTGTACATTTATTCATTAGTATGGAGTCAGATTTCAGCTCATTGTCCCACAAATTAGCTAAGGGCATTTGAGTCCTCACAACCAATACCCAAACCATATTTCCACTATAGGTGTTGAACGAACGGAATTTCCAACAATTTCATGAGGGTGGCTTACATTAATTTGCTTACTTTTAAAATTTTATATAGGCCTTCCACATGTGTATTCACTCATACGTGAATACTGTTAAACAGTCTGATATATTTCTAAATTAAGTAGTTTTTACCTTCAACATGGATGATAAACAGATTCTACTTACTTTGTTTTCCCCTATAAAATACCGAGGTAGTAGCCAAGAACTGAAAACTAAAGACCCACTACTTATTAATTAAAAAAAAAAAATTATTATAATGCACAGGCAAATGGTAGGTTTACGAATGCAGAATATCAGAGGAACCTAACTTAGAAGCCTATCAGGATTTTAATGAAAAGGGTAGCATGGAAAATGTGGAAATGAAATGAATAGAAGCCTACATCTATCTTGTCGACATCTTGGGTCCCTAGAAATATCAGCCTAACACTGAAAGGCTCGCAAATCCGCCCCGCGTCTGCACATTTTCTTGAATTCTGGTTCCTCCAGCAAGTTGTTACCTGTAACAGAAAAACAATGGCAGCAGAAAATGTTCTTTCTTTTACTTTAAGGATAAATTAGCTTATAAACCATGAACTACGTTTCTCCATTCAATGCTCAAAAAAGGCTGTATAACAAAAATTTATACTTCACAATGCTACTCTGCTTCTGACGCCAATTACAGTTCAAAATTTTCATTATACGTAGAAACCATTCAAAAAGTTTTGTATTTTAATACTTAGAAAATGTACTGTTCTGAAAATCGCCAAAATCAAAATTAAGATAACCCACATACTATCATCAAAGTCGTATTCTTAAAAAGATATTTTTGATCTTTCAAGAATTCAGGTAAAAGTTACAGAAACCGCTGAACTTTAAAATAAAGCAACGGAGTTGTGTGATGTGAGCTCTTATTAGGAAGGAAATGATTATCTCATGTATAAGTTTTGCCACTAATCATTATCAAAAAGACTCTACAAGCTCCTACCTCTGTATACTGTATTTAAAAAATATATATTGGTACACGCATTAACTGCCTGATTACCTTTTAAACTTTTCAGGTGCTATATAGCAAATATGATCAAACACCTGATTGCCATGGATAGCTTGACGAACACTGACATTCATTACAGCATCACATTCACTAAATTAATGGGTACCAACAATTGCATCCAACTCATATGATAATACATATCTGCAGGGGCGTACGTAAGTGTTATTATTATTTTTTTATTGTTAATTTTAGTGTCAGATTTGAAGTGTATAAACCAGCTAACGGGTGCAGGTGGAATATGGTTTTTTATTACGCTGTGACTTTTATCGGGCATTGGCTGTAGTGACGTCATCCCCTGAGTGACGTTTCAGCGACGTCATTAGGTTGGGCGGAGTTTCTTGCCTTCTTCTCCACCCTTTATGCAGCGCATTTCAATTTTGGGCGTGGCTTATGTGTTTTTTTATATAACAATCGGCAGTTCGCATTGCGTTTAGGGTTTAATAAAGGGTTTATCTCTGGGAACTGATTATTGGGAAATAATTTATTTGACAGTTGTTGGGTTACTGTGAGTAACCATTTCTTACACAAGTATGTGTGTACATTGCTTAGATTTTTAAACTTTTTTTTATATACAGTAGTTACATACGTACATGTTTTATTTTGGGTACTCACGTGCATGTATGCAAAGGGGTAGGCTGTTGCTGTAAGCTTGCTCAACAATTTTTGCTTCAGTGACGGGAGAGGCGGATATGTCTCCGAAGTTGTGCACTCAGCTTTTTTTTTGTGTTTCGGCAGATCATGGATGTGTTGGGGAGATAGGTGGCGGGAGATATTACGCTAAGGGGAGGGGATCTAATTCTCTTCCTTTGTCTCTCTCTCTCTCTCTCTCTCTCTCTCTCACTTCCGTTTGCTTGAGTTCCATTTTCTTTACGTGAGAGTAGACTCCCATTCTCTTTACTTGAGGGGGGAGACTGAGTGTTTTATTTTTGTTTACCCTTGAAGATGCGAAGTTTATCTTGACCTACTTTGCGGTCAGCTGTGCGCTGGGCCTGCCTGTTTTTTTTTTATGGGGTTTTGATTTAATTGTGGGTTTAATTAGTACATTCTTTTGATTTTTGGGGATTAATTGTTATAGTAAAGGGAATTATCATTGTGAGTTTCGTACTGTGTGGGAATTCTTTCAGGGAGAATTGTTTTGTTTCTTGTGGTTTTCCTTTAAGGGGTGTCCTTTCGCAGGGCTTGGGAAATTTTGTATTTGTGATCAGCCAAGAGAGGTATTTGTGATCAGCCAAGAGTGAATTAACATATTTATTTACGAAGAGGAAAGCTGCAAAAATGGTGAGAGGAAATAGTGATCAGAGATTCCTTAGGTCAGCCTATGGTTGTGTAAGGTGCGGAGATTCAGTCCGCGGTTTGAAAAGTTTTGTTGAAATTCGGAATAGCCAGAGGTTGATGGTTGGGTTGAGTTCTCGGGCCCCACGGGTTCATTGTTTTAATTGTAATATGCAGGGAAGCATTAAGAGATTTTGCTGTGTTAAACATTGTGGCTGTTGTAGGAGTCATGGTCAGCCTTGGTGGTCTTGTCCGTCTCTGAGACAGTATAATGGTAGGCCTACATTTCATAATTTTTGTAGTTCAGGTAAGAACGTTCCAGTGTTGAAGTTTCCTGATTTGGAACGTCCTTTCATATTGGTGACAAATGCTAGTTAAGAGGGTAAAGGGGCATGCCTTATGTAGAAGTTTGATGGAAGACTCCATCCGATTGCATTTTACAGTAGGAAGTTAAAGACACGGGGTAGTAATGAACGGTTATAGTTGGTGGTGGGCAAAGAGGCCTTTGCCATAGTATCTAGTTTAGTGCATTTCAAAATGCTACTGTGGGGCAATCAAGTAGAGGTTCTCATGGACCATAAGCCATTGTTGGATCTTTTCAATAAGCTGGATCTTTCCCCTAAAAGGACTAGGTGGTATCTGACAATCAGGGATTTTGATGCTGAGCTTAGGTATATACAGTATATACAGAAGTTTTTCTGATGCAGATGGTACTAATGTATGTTATGTATATGGAGATTGGATAGATTGTGATATTAGTTTAGTAGAAGCTAAGCAGGATGAGGATGAGATTTTGGCAGATTTAAAAGCGTTTCTTAAAGGGGAAATAGTTAGGAAGGGTTATAAGCTGCCTTTAGCATGGCTTGAATTAGAGGGCAGTTTGTTAGTTAGGAAGATTAAATACAGACTGAAGAATAGTGAGGATAAGGGTGATATGATGCAAATAGTGGTTCCTAGGAGTTTAGTCCCTACGCTTATGGATATTGCTCACTGTAGGTCTGGCAGTCTACATTTGGGTATTGAGAAGACCTATCAGAATATACGAGGACAATTCTTTTGGAAGAATATGTCACGTCAGTGGAAGGCTTTGTGAGAGGCTGTCCAGTTTGCAACGAGTGTAAGCCATCGAGGGTCGTTTCTTGTAAATTGGGTTAATTTCCTATTCCCAGTAGACCATTCTCAAGGGTCCATATGGATCTATTAACCAATTTCTGTGAATCTAGTCATGACCATATGCACCCGTTGGTGGCTGTTGATGAATTAACTAGGCTCATAGAGATTTTTCCGTTGAAGCATAAAACTGCAAAAGAGGTGGCAGTCACATTCTTTAATGGGTATATTTGTCGTTATGGGGTTTCTGAGGTGCTGATTACAGATAATGGGAGAGAGTTTGTGAACAAGACGTTAGTGTCTCTTGTGGGTGTAAAGGGCATTCGAAAAGTCACTATGATTCCCTATAGATCAGAAGCTAATGGGCTATGTGAACCAGCAAATAGGAAGGTTATTGAAGCTCTCGGAATTACTGTAGGGGGGATTGATGCAAATTGGGATCGATATATTCCACAGGTGCACATTGCATTAATCCCATGGTTAGTGATACCACTGGAATGTCCCCAAATGAAGCACTGTTTGGTCACCCAGCATGGGGCATGTTCGTTTTGTTACCTATTCCATCAGGGGATGAGACTGTAAGGGCGCTTGTTTCTATAGGAAAAGAGAGATATGTGCGTCTTGCTAGAAATCTTGAAATGAAAACACGGGACATGGTAGATAGAAATAATGAAAAGCCCAGTAGTTAAAGTTGCTGTGGGAGACAGGGGTTTTTGCGAAGATAAATGTCAGGAATCAGTTGAACTATAAGCTAGGTCCTAAATTTGAAGGTCCTTTTCGTGTTGTAGAAGTAAAGAAGGGGAATAGATTTGTTGTTCTAGATGAGAATATGGGTGTGTCTCAGTTGACACATATGTCTAAAATTAAAAAGACAGGTTAAAGGGAATCTTACGGATTAATTCCTGTGTTGTACTGTGGTTCTGATAATTTTTTTCCTTCCCTCTCTCTCTCTCTGTTTTTTTTAATGGGTTTTAAATGGGGTGTGACTTGTAGTTTTTTTTTTTACTAGGGAGGACGTTGGTCTGTAGAGTTATACAAATCTTTAATTGTCCGAGTTCAGTTTTTTGCTTTTGTGTGTTATAATACTTAGTTAAAATTAAGTGCAAAATACCATGGGGTTTTATAGATATGTGGGATTTTTTTTTCTTTCCCGTTTCGAGATCGGGTATCTTATAGGTTCTTTCTTTTTTTTTGATATCCAGAAGTTTCAAATTCTCATGTCTTTGGGAGTCATGGCATGGGCTAATTTCGTAGGGAGGTTAGGCCCGGGTGTTATTATATGAGAATATTATGATGTGTAGTTGTCGTCTGATGCAATATCTCTGAGTATAGAGTTTCAGAATAAAGTTCGGTTGCTTAGGATTTTTTGGGGGATAGTTGAATATTGGAAGGAATCTGTCTGATCTGTTATGGGGTTGGATAACTAAATTTAATGCTATGGCAGTTAGGGTTCAGGATAGGATTAGGAAGACTTTAATATGGCTTCCAAATTAAGGGATTTTGATTTTTCAGTTCTCTTCTAGAAGTAGTAAGAGGGCTGCGCCATTGGTAATTGTGTCATTATGATCATAGGAGCGATTGCTACTATGTCAATTGCTAATTTGCTGAGAATTGAGCAGGTATCGACAGTATTTGCTAACCAGGGTAAAACTTTGATGACTTTACGTGCTAGTTATGAGTAATTATGGCAAGGTTTTGGACTTTAAGGACTTCTTTAAATGGGTTATTGGTCACAGGTGATAGGATGGGGGAAGGTTTAGATGTTATGGTAGCTTTGTCTTTTCTGTCAAACTACCTTGTTGAATATTGAGTAAAGAGCAGAATCTGTGTCATCGGAAATTAAAACTCAGGTTAAGGCAGTGGTCTCCGCTTCTAAGGGGGAATTTTGGGAGATATTTGAACTCTCGGGGTTTAGAACTGACTAATGAATTCAGTATATCTGTATGGTTCACAGGTAATTTTTACTTGGAAGAATTTGTATGGGTAGTGTATTAAAGTTAGTGTACCTAATAGGAGGTTTATTGTGGAAATTCCAGTTAGTAACTTGGAATTGTTTCATAGTAATATCATACGACCTTTCCTTAGTGGTTTTAATGGTTCAATAATAGTATGGGATAGTGAGGAGACTAGGTACCTTGTGGGTTGACTGTCGACATGACCGACCTATGTTATACACCACTTCCTCACAGCAGAGCCTTATGGAATGACTCCTATGAGCCTCAACTGATACAAGTTAGATATGGGGGCCATCTATGTTACTTATGCAGGTTTCTATGCCTGCACCTTCATTAGAGGATTCAGGGTTTTTTGGAAAGATGTCGAGCAGGTGTGAGGTTTAGTACTTTTGATGGGACAATCGTTTGCCGATTGTTCCCTTGGTGGGTTGTTGCCTCCTTACTTTTTTGTTTTCTTTGCACTCTGTAGGAGTTGACGTCTGTCTCGGTGTCTTCGAGATCGTCAGTCAGGTTTGGGATAGCAGCGAGTCAGGTTCTTGACAACATAGCAGCTTGTTCGAGTATTTTTTGGAACTGCAAGTATTCGCTACCTGTGGCCCTCTGCAGTTGGAGGATGACGTTGATGGCTGAACCGTGTCCATCAGTGGAGCAGTGTTGTTCCTGTTTGACAGCAGACTTGCTGTTGCCTTGACTCTGCTGATCATCTCTCTGTTTTGGAGATGTTCCTGTTGGCCGTCATGGGGCGGTTGTTGTCGATGATCGTACGGCAGTGCTCAAGGATGTTCATCCTCTTCGACCTTTGATGGGGTCTCGACATCTATGTAGATTGTCTGACGTGATGTTGTACTGCATGAGGTTGATTTATTAAAATGCAATTATTCTTCAGATGTTGTTATATTATTATTTAATACTCGTAATTTGGTGTTTATTTATGCTGCTTAATTGTGTTATGAAGTTTGTATATCAATACTTATCTTATTCTTTGGAGCTATTTGTGCATTTATCATTTATGCTGTCTGATGTTTTGTTTGTGATGTAGCTGAAGTGTTGTTAACTTCAGTTTAAATGTTTACTGTTTGCTCATTTACTTTGATGGTGTTTGAAGTAACCTTGATTGATTTTTCTGCATCTGTTATTTAACTGACCCGTTTGATGGTTGTTTCATTGATTTCTGTAATGTGATTATTTTTTGCTCCAAACCTGACTCACTTGTAAATATGTAAATACCTTATTATAATAAATTAGTTTAAGGTCACTTTATCGTTTTGTTCAGCTCCTTCCTCCTTTGTCTGCCTCAATTTCTGCCAGTCATTCCAGTCCCATACTTTTTTTTTGTATTTAAGAACCTGTTGAACCGACTGCGGTTCATTACACAGGACATCTACAAGTTGCCGTCGTTGCTGGGAGACATCTGTCTGGCGCAAAGGATTTGTGGGCACCACAGTCAACATGGGCTTGTACAGTCGCAAGCCGTTCAGGATAGTTTGATCGTCCAGAATTCAAGATGTGAAGAGAAGCATGGGCTTGTACAGGCGCAAGCCGTTGAGAATATTTAGATCATCAAGAATGCAAGATGTGAAGTGATGTGTTCTACAATGAACTGTTTATTGGAATAACAATCGTGCATATGAGACAAGTAACTTTCTTATCTAGTGCATATGGTATGCTATGAGTTTTGGAGCTGGCCCCTACTGAACTTTCGATTGGATATTTGTTGTACCTGGACGGGGGCACCCAGAGCTAGGTGGGCCGAGCTCTTTTTAAGTCTTTGACAAACGATGTGCTGGCCTGTGAAAGGCATATCCAGTGTAGGTGCATATATGTTAACGTTGGAGGTTTCCAGAGTTAGATACAGTGGATATCTGACACGTTCATTTGTGCTTTCTGATCATGGCCAAAATGCATGGAGGCAATGTGACAAATTGATGGAAGCGTTGTGATCCTTTGAACATTGAACCGGTGTCGTCACTCTAATGGTATATTATGAGAGGAACATACAATGGCCATGGACTTCAAATTGCTGCTGGGTGTGATTTGCTCTTTGTGCAGTGTTAGTGGATAAAAACAGCCACTATGAGAGAAGTTACATGAAGCCATAGAAGAATTCTGGGTTCATCCTGTGAGTATGAATATTTTGGAAGAGGTGTTCTTTCAACATACTCTATGACATTTATTTTGGTATAGAATAATTATGACCTTTTAATTTTGTTTGGTGACCAGGGTGTCAGTACTAGTACCGGTTGGTCTAGAATCATTAATTTGATGGATTGTGATTTCCATTTATATGGGGTGTGAGTCACTCCATTTCATGGCCGTAGCTTTTGCTGAACTACTTCCGTTAAATTTGCAAATAAAGTCTAGTTTTGTATTTCAGTGTTTTATTCCAGTAGGCCTTTGTTTGAGGTTAGATATAGGGAGAGGAGTCGCCGAGAGAGAAGGAATGTGCTGACCCAACGCTGGTCCATTGCTACCAGAGAATCTTGGGGATGTAAGATGATATAACGCTGTTCTTGAAACAGATGCAGTAAGAGATTATGACCCTAATTGACCTTGTGTAGGGTCATAACAGACGGATACCATTAGAAACTCATGCCTCGATTATGGATAGCATCCCAAACTCACTGCCTGTGGTCATAAACAGTTCCATAGCGCACTGTTCAAGGAAGCATCACAGTTCCCGCTTATGTTATGACCAGCCCCACAAAGCACTGGCCTTATTCAAGAATAGTATGAATGTCTCAGTGCCTTGTGACCATGAACAGCATCATAGTCACTGTGCCAATAGTACCATTTACTCACTGTCTGTTTTCACAGATAGCCTAACACACATTTGACAAGGTTCATGGAAAATAAATTCATTGCCCACGTTCATGGATGGCATCACAAAACTATTGCCAGTACTCGTGGGTAACATTGCAAAACTAATACCAGAGTTCTTGAGTAACATTACAAACCCCTTGCCAGTATTCAAGATTACCTTCCAAACTCATTGCTTGTGTATGAGTATCAAACTTTTGCATGTGTTTATGAGTAACAAACTCATTGCTTGTGTACAAAGAGTAAAACTCATTCCTTGTGTACTTAGAATAAAACTCATTGCTTGTGTACTTACAGTAAAACTCATTCCTTGTGAGATTAAAACTCATTCCTTGTGTACTTAGAGTAAAACTCATTCCTTGTGTACTTAGAATAAAACTCATTGCTTGTGTACATAGAGTAAAACTCATTGTTTGTGTGCTTAGAGTAAACCTCATTGCTTGTGTACATACTGTAAACTCATTGCTTGTGTACAAAGAGTAAAACTCATTGCTTGTGTACATAGAGTAAAAATCATTGCCTATGTTCATAGAGAAAAGGTCACTGCTTGCAGTCATAGAAAAAACTCTTTGCTTGTGTTCATAGAGTAAAACTCATTGATTGTATTCAAGTGTAAAACTCATTTCTTGTCTTCATAGAACAAACTCATTGCCTAAGTTCATAGAGTAACAAACTCATTACCTGTTTTCATAGAGTAACAAACTCATTGCCTATGTTCATAGAATAACAAACTCATTGCCTGTGTTCACAAAGTAACAAACTCATTGCCTGCGTTCATAGCGTAATAAACTCATTATTTGTGTTCATAGAGTAATAAACTCATTGCCTGTGTTCATAGAGTAACATACAAACTCAGTGCTAGCAGATAGCATCATAGATACACTGCTTATGCTATGAGTAACCTAATAGTATGAAAACTAACCAGCTTAAATGACAAACTTAACTTGACTACACCCCACTCAAAGTAAAAAGATGTTCCAATCTATGCTAAAAACATCCATGACTTAAAATTTCCATACTTCTAACTAAACAAATATTGCTTTTGTGCTGCCTGTTAACAGGAGCTGAAAGTTCCTAGCTATAAGTTACTTACAGACTTCATAAAACCAATTCTATCTGCTAACAGCAGAAATACAAACATTACCCTTGACATAATCTCTGTCTGAGGAAAATTTTGCATGGTTTTGATGATTTTCAAGAGATTAGCTATTGGGTAAGCAAGCCCTATTATTGTAAATGACTCGTAAATTTAGGGAGCTTCTTGCAACCCTTATAATCATAAATTTTCGGCTGAGAGAAAGGAAATTCCAAGTTCGAATCCTCTGAAAATTCTATTGAGTCTAACACCAACTTTACACTTTTAAAAAATAAAATTTGGGCGAAACCTCTCACAGATATTGGCCAAATCTTATCTGAATAAACCTAACAACAAACCTTATCCATATTCAGGAAGCTAAACTTCTAAAGAAAAACATACCAAGATGCCAGACCTGTACATAACTCTTCTAATTTGTTTTAATGCTGAATATTGCCGTTTAATGGCATAAACATTCTTAATTTCTTCAAACCTCAGGGAGCTTCTGCAAACTTAACTGAGTGGGAGGTAACTCCTAATACCGATCTGAACTTACAAAAAAGAACTAAGCAAAAATAGATTAAGTCTATACTTCCCTCCTGAAAGAAAGAGTTTGATCAGCTGGTTTGTTGTTCAAAACCACACAAGAACCTGCATAATAGGCCATACGACCTGATATACAGAACATGGGGGCTTCCCAACCCCTCCAGAGGTGAAGGATAAGGTGAAGTTGTTTAAGAACAGTAAATAAAATGACCAAATTTATGACAAATTAAAAAAAGTAAATTTAAAAAAAAAAATAAAAAAGCAAATTTATGACAAATAAAAAAAAGCAAATTTATTACAAAAATTTTAAAAAAGTAAATTTGACAATTAAAAAAAGAAAATTTGTTACAAAAATTTAAAAAGTAAATTTATGACAAATAAAAAATTAATTTATTAAAAAAATTTAAAAAGTAAATTTATGACAAATAAAAAAAAATTATGACAAAAATTACTTAAAACTAAACTTGAAGGAAAAAAAATCCTCATACATACCTGTTGTTAAAGAAAACAACTCGATCATGCGTGGAGCTTTACTGTTAGAACAGGAACGCAAAGTCAAATAAAAAACATCCTGGAAAAAGCAAAGCTCTAGAGCTGTGTGTAACTTCCTCTAAATCCTGTAAATTTTGGGCATTTACTCCCGTCGGATTATGGGTAAACGCCCAAAGAAATAGTTACAATACTGCCAAAAATGTGTACGAGACTAAACATGCAGCAAGATTCGAAAATCCCCAAAATAAATATACAATATTAACAATAATATAGTAAAGTTCCAGTGTTACCTTGCAGAAGCCCGGGGTTTATTATAACTTGACCAGCGAAGTGACAACAATCTAAGGAAATCCCATGCGTTTGAAGCGCCAACTGTAGTCTAGTCGCGTGTTAAACTGTTTTTTTTTTCGTAAAAACTTCGCAACAGGACCAATTAAGCAACAATAAATTAAGGACTTGAATACGCCACTCCTGAGGAAAAAAGGATTACTTAGCACACTGCTGTTGAACGTCTACCGCCCAGAACGATGTTACAGTCGAAGGCCCGAAGGTTCAAAAGTCCGAACTCGAACGATACTGTCATTTGCCAAGGACTCTAACGTCTTAGTAGTGTCTTGCTTCTTGGAACAAGACCGAATGCGATCTATGGATATCCTTGGAATTGCTAATTTGGCAAATATTATTTTCATTTCCTACTCCCTTCTTTTACTTGTCTTTCATGGAAGTTTAAAATACAGCATATGATGAATACTTTTTCCTGAACGTAAATCGGTAATTTTTGGGGGGGCTCACGAAATAATTTGTAGCATAGGCCTGTCGCATATTTCTTTTCATCACTTTGATGAAATAACTTTAATTCGCGTGGATATTTTGTCATAATGATATATAATGAAACATTCTACATATTAACACACACACACTCACACACACACACACACACACACACACACACACACACACACACACATATATATATATATATATATATATATATATATATATATATATATATATATATATATATATATATATATATATATATATATATATATATATATATATATATATATATATATATATATATATATATATATATATATATATATATATATATATATCTTGTACTGTAATACAACAGTATAATATGAAGATAAAGAGGCCCATAAAACACTTTTTGAACGTTGCAACCATATATTTCGAGCACTTCTTTTTGTGCCCCAGTTCATTGGTAAAATATGGACAGGTGATAAATACAAGGGTATGTATACAAAACATATGTGGCAGTAAGTCACGTTGGTATGCAGGTGGCCGTTGCCCCCAGAAGAATGGAAATTAGGGTATTCATTCCCTTGTGATTTTTGGTGGTCGTAATTTCTGAAACACCTTAACACTTTCCACTCCTGCCTCAGCAGAGACGAGAGTAGCTGCTACTCCAAGTACCCGCGGGTAATTAGGAAGTCGACTATTCTTACTGAGAAAGTTTTTAAAAAAAGTTTAATATTGTCTGCATGATAGTTTTAAATGATTCTTGATAACGATATCAATGAAAAGATGAATAAGTTTCCTATCTTTATGTTCAGTTTTCGTTAACATGACATTAATACTTTTCATGAAGGAACGCTAGAATTTCCCAAAATGCATGGAAAATATTAATTTTGTCAGAATGAACTTTCCATGGCACTTTTTGCTCTATAGAACACTAATATTCTATTTTCTCCTTTTTATGTGTTCCTCCTTAACAGCAATTTATCTTTGATTATCATTTCCATTAACTGACTGATATCGTACTCATAGTACTGAATTCAAAGCCATTTTTGTGAAATAATACCAGTCACCGTGTTCTAAATCGGTTGATTCATTTAGGACTACTTGGGAAATTAAGAACGCACTGTACCGATCTCTAAGCAAGAAAGATGCCATTCACTAAATTACAACTTAATTATTTTTTATTTTCCTGAAATAAGTCCTTACTGTGGAGATCACTGATATTGTGAGAGAGGTGCAAAATAATGAGCAGGAAGACAAGTACTGCTGGTTTATTGATGAAAGCGAGCTGCTTATAAAGTGGATGCGGATGTCTGAGTAGTTCACAGAGACCGCTGGCACAAAGATTTACAGGTGACCTGAGGTCAAACTTATTTCTAACAAAAACAGGACAGGTTCATACAGAAAACATAGTGATCAATAATGTCTGACACATAACTTAAATAACTCGTTACTTGTGCATAAAGCATGATTGTTTAGAAAGACAACATATATACAGTTTACAATTATGATGATAAATATATATTCCGATCGACCTTAGGTCGATGTGAAGGCACAGCAGAAAACGGGATGTTCTCTACAGAGAACACGTTGAGAGGGGACTTTACAATAACCCCCCCCCCCCAAAAGATGGAGGCAACGTCTGATTAAACTAGGTATCTGCTGGGGCGACGAAGGGGGCCTCGGTTTCTCAATGTCAACTGGAGAGGGTGGTCGCCTTCTCTGGTGTCGTCTCCAGTGGTTTGTTAGGGTGACTTTCTGTCCAGTTTCTGGTCTATTCGGGACGCCCACGCCCCTCCTCAAGTGACCCGGGTTGTCTGTGGGCTGCCGCATCCTGCATGAGGTCTTGGGGTCCACCTCTGTTGCCCTTCTCCAGGAATGCGGTTTTGAGACCATCTATTGATGCCCAGTCTTCCCGCCCATGCATGGATATTCGGAATGCCTTCTTGTCCCTTTCCAGTACAAGGAAAGGTCCTCTGTAGGGTCTAGTCAAGGGTGGGCGTACGGCATCATCCCTGACGAAGACATGGGTGGCAGAGGACAGCCCGGAGGGGCATGAAGGAGGACGTCCTGCTGGTGAATGTCTTTTGGCAGGAGGCGAACTTTCCAACCCTGTTACAGAGCCTCTACATACCCATGTCATCCCTGTCCTCTGCAATGAGTTCCCCGGGACTACCAGAGTCTCCCCGTAGACTTTTTCCACTGAGGAGGGGTTGCTGTTGGCTCTGGGGGCAGTTCTCAACTCGAGGAGGACCCAGGGCAGCTGATACTTCCAGTTTTCAGAGGAGCAATGAGCCATGAGGGGCGCCTTCAGGGACCTGTGGGAACCTTTCCACCACTCCCTTGGCTGCGGGGTTGTAGGTGGTGGTGCTGTGGTGAGTGGTCCCCATTAGGCATGCCAGGGCGGTCCACAGCTCGGACAGGAAAGCGGTTCCCCTATCTGTTATGTCATCTGGGACAACCGAACCAGCTGATCCAGCTGGAGAGGAGGGCTTCCGCACAAGCACTGGAGGTGGCTTCTTCCATGGGCATAGCTTTGGGCCACCTGGTGGAGTGGTCGACGACTGTCAGAAGGTATCTGGCTCCTCCTGATTGGGGAAGAGGACCTACTACGTCGACATGGATGTGCCCAAAGCGTCTCTTTGGCTGGGGGAATTTGCCCACTTCCGATTTGGTGTGCTATCCCACTTTGCTTGCCTGACACTGCATACACTGTCTTGCCCAGGCCATCACGTCTTCCCATATGCAGCGTCAGCTACTGGTTCTTCCTGCTGAGGAGGTATTTGATGGTGCAGGTAAACTCTGCAATGGCTGCTAGGTGCCACTGCTGCCTAGAGGACCATGCATCCCCCTGCTTCATGAAAGCGGGGACCAGCGGCTGGTGGCCGGTCCAAATTGTGAAGGACGTCCTCCAAGGAGGAACTTGAAGTGCCGTATCACCTGGTATGCTGCGAAGAGTTCTTGGTCAAAGGTGCTGTAGCGGGACTTGGCGGGGTTTAGCCTCTTACTGAACAAGGCGATGGGCTGATGACCTGCTCCAGGGACTGCTCCGCAGGTGACGTTGCTGGTGTCCGTCATCAGCTGGAAGGGTCCTGGTGGGCCAAAGATGTTGCTTTAACGAGGGCAGCCTTCATCAGGAGGAAAGCCTTCTGCTGGCTGGGGTCCCACACTAAGGTCTTTGGATGTCCCTTCAGGACCTCTGTCAGTGGGGTCATGGTGTGAGCAATCCCCGGGATGAATATTCTGTAGTAGTTGACCATCCTGAGGAATTCTTGTACGGCCCTGATGGAGGTAGGGGTGGGGGAACTTCTCGATGACTTTGACAACATTTGGCAGACGCCTTCTGGGGATATCTTGTGGCCCAGGAACTTCACCTTCTTTACACCGAAGGTGCATTTGTCAAACCTGACGACAAGGCCACTTTCCCGTAGGCACTGCAGGACCTTCCGGATGTGTCGCAGGGGTTCTTCCCAGGATCTGGAAAAGATTAGGATATCGTCGATGTAGCAGACACAGAAGTCCAGGTCCCCCAGGATGCTGTCCATCAACCTCTGGAAGGTCGCGCCCACGTTCCTCAGGCCGAAGGTGGAGAAGGCAAAGATGTAGGACCCGAAAGGCGTGATGATGGCGGTTTTGGGGGTGTCCTCCGGCACTACTGGTACCAGAAAATAAGACTTTAGTAGGTCCATTTTGGAGAATATCTTGGCCCCGTGGAAAGAGGCCGTCAGGTCCTGCATGTTCGGTAGGGGGTAGTGGTCCGGCTCTGTTGCAAGGTTCAGCCACCGCAGGGCCTCCAGGTGCCGTCCGCTTTCTGCCCCATGTGAAGAGGGTTTTCACAGGATGGGAGCTCTTTTGCATATGCCCATCCTTTCCATCTCTGCGAAGGCCTTTTTGGCCTCCTGAAGGCACTGTGGGGAAAGCCATCAGAATTTTGTGTGTGTTGGGGGGCCCTTCGTCTTGATATAGTGGTATATCCCATGTTTGGCAGGAGTCCCGGGCATCTGGCGGAGCTCGGGTTTGAAGACCTCCGGGAACTCCTTCAGGAGGGAACTGTACCAGCGGGGCGCTATGGAACAGATGGCGGGCTCCCTGGGGTCCGGCGACAAGGGTAGGGAGTGGAAGGATTGGGTGTCCAGCAGGTGTTTGCGGCCGACGTCGACTGCTGGACTGAAGTGGGCAAGGAAATCTTCCCCCAGGAGTGGAGTCCTGACGTCTGCGATGATGAACTCCCAGCTGTACCTCCAGCCAAGGATGGAGATCGACAGGAGCTTGGTGCCATAGGAGAGGATAAGGGACCTGTTTGTGGCCGTCAGGGAGGCAGTCGGGTCCGGCGGGCATCTGAGGTCCTCTCCTTAAGGTGGAAACGCCGAACGCATGGCTCTAGTGTCGACCAACATCATCCTGCCAGAGATCACATCGCGGACATAGAACCCTAATGATAGGGAGCCCCTGGGTGTTTTTGTTGCTGCTGCCATGGCGGCCTGTGGTGTTGGGGCTTTATACCTCCGGGCAGCTCTCCTGAACCTTCAGTGGAAGTAGCACAGCCCAGGCCCCTCCCTATTCTGCTGGTGGGACAGCCTTTTCTGCTCGATGGAGTTGACGGGCTCTGTGGTGTGGTCCTCCGGCAGGAGGCGGTTGGCGGAGTGTGCAGGCATGGTCGCCACTTGGCTGCCTTCGTGGATTCCATCAGCTGCTGCACCAACCTGATTAGGTCCTCGACCGGCAGGGTGTACACGTCCGTGATCTGCCGACGGACCTCTGGCAGTAGCTGCCACAGGAAGATCTCCCTCAACAGACTGATTTCTTTGCACCTGCCGCTGCTGTCAGTCTCGGGGAGGAGGAGGAGGTCGTGGAAGGCATGCCAAACTTCCAAGGTCGAGGTCATGGGCAGCTCTCTCGGAGACCAGCAGGGAGCAGGTCTCGACGAGGGTGGATTTCAGTTCTTGGAAGGTGACGGGGCCATACGTCCTCATCAACCAATGGGCGATCTTCTTATATATCTCCTCTGGGAGGGCATTAATGGCGATATCCACCTTCAACACCTCGTCCATCAGGCCTGCTATTCTGAATTGCCCCTTGAACCTGTAGAACCAAAAATGCTGCGTTCTCCCTGGTGAATGGCAGCAGCCTTATGTTAAGGGCCATCTTTGGTTGGTCCATCAGGGGGTTCATTGCATGGGGCGGCGGTACCGGGTGAGGAGGTGCACGTGGGTGTGGGTTGCGAGAGGGATGTGTCTGGTTTGAGAGGTTCTCGGTAATTTGTACGTGGTTAGGAATGTCTGCGTCCATGCTCATTTCGTGCTCACACTTAGGGTGTGAGGGAGTACTCATGCCAATACACGCTGGGGGAGAGTGCCGTGTGGGTCAGCTAATGACGCTGGCGACCTGCCGATGAGGG
>JANJGK010000013.1:39501355-39521428 GCA_039081455.1 Macrobrachium rosenbergii
AGAGGTTATAAATTACTAGGAAAGAACAATAATAAAAGAGATTATCTCACTTTGGGAGTCACTGATAAGGCATACCAGCAACATGGCACTGAACTTATAGGTGCCTTGTGGCAATAATCTACATACATGAGGTATAGCATGGTGCGTAATTTACACAGTTTGCAAGTCTCTGGGACTCGAGATTCATCATAAAAGAATAACAAAAGAATAAATGACAGACACAAAGTAATTATTAATTGTTGTAAACAGATGATGATTAAGAATACCAAAATTATATTGCTTAGCCTATGGAAATGGCTAGGTTCGTTCTTTAGCGCAAAAGGCCTCAAAGGGAAGTCATAGGACTCACCACATTGTCAATTGCACTCTGCATTAGTAGAATGAAAAACAAGGTAAAATATAAGCCTTGTGTGAGACATAAAATAGTATGATTAATAGAACAGAATAATGAAAGGAAAGAAAATGTTAAAGGAAAAGAATGAATTACATAGTTATAAGGAAACTAAATAGGGGAGGAAATCTGACATCCTCGTCTGGATAGAGGTGCCAAAGGTCTTCTTAGGATAGAGGGGGTGTGGCACAGTGCCAAAGTTGCTCAAAAGCTCTCTAATGGTGATCTGCAGCCTCCTAAGCCCATAATTTTCTTCCGTGTACCTGTTTTAGGGTGATGGTTTTCCTTGGTAGGGGAACAGGTTGAACCAAGTCTGAGGAGGACAACTTAGTGCCACCCTGGTTGGCTTCTTTGATGGCCAGAGCAGGGGCAATCTTTACAGTCTCTGCCCCAAGTCGTTGCAGATGCTTGAGTTCATTGGCCAGTTGAGGCGTGGCAGAATCCTTACTCACACTTGTGTGTGTGGAGGACTGGGAAAGGGAGAAAGATGTTCTGGAGGCGTGGGAGGCTCGCAGGTTGAAATGACCTGCTCAGGCACAGGTTGCGAGGCCGCACCTTTGAGGGAGCTTCCGCTGTGGTCAGAAGAATCCATTTCTCTTACCGGCACTGGCAGTAAAGCCAAACCAGGCAAAGAGAGGGAATCCAAAGTGGGATCTCTTGAATGGAGACCTGGGGCGTGCTCTGGCACTGGCATAGGATTTGGAGATTGGTCACCGTTCGGGATGGATGGAACTTGGTACTGCTCAGTGCACTCAAGTGGCACTAGCAGAGATTGAGAATCAAGTTTGGGATCTCCAGGAGGGAGATCGATTGGGTTCCTTGTCACAGGATTGGGCCTTGAAATCTGTGTGGGAGGAGGTGGCCACTGCACAGAGTACTCAGGTGGCACTGGCAGTGGAATGAATGGAGGCTCTTGAGAATTACTCATGTAAAGGTATAAGGAAAAATTAGATAGGAAAACATAAGAGAAAGAAGAAAGAGAAAGAGAGAGAAAGAATAGAGAGAGACAGAGAGAGAAAGAATAAAGAGAGGAGAGAGAGAGAGAGAGAGAGAGAGAGAGAGAGAGAGAACAACAATTAAGCCTTGGTTGTTATGCATTGCGAGACTAGAAGTGTCAAGTAAGCAAACCGCAAGAAACCATCTTACACGAACTCAAAACAGTGAGCAAGTATATTGCACCCAGGGCTATAAAACCGATCGTAAAATCTGGAAACTCTGCCCTCACGATTTAGCTGACCAAGGATTACACAGCACCTTGTCAGAAGTTAACATTCCAGCCATATCTATAACCCCAACTTCAACAGGAGGCGTTTACATGGAAATTCCATGGAAAGGGGTTGGACAAAGTGAAGTAGTTCATCATTTCTCCAGTCAAACATTCTAGGGAGGAGTCATTCATACCTCCTCCTGAGGTCATTTCTAATCAAATCCTCTAAGGAGAGATTTTAACAATACCCACCACTGTCCTTCCCAATCAAGCTGTTCGAAGGGAGGCCTTACAGATAAAATCTTCCAATAAGGAACTGCAAGGTAGGGGATGGAAGATATCAAGAAGAACCAGGGGTTCCAGAGAAGTCAGAAGCCAGAAGAAGAGCATTCGAGTCCCGAGCAGGGTTGGAGTAATTGTAATTGTAATTTAATTTAAATGTAATTAATTACATTAAAGTATGTAATTGTAATTGTAATTGTAATTGGATGTAGAACTTAGTGAGGTAATTGTAATTATAATTAATTACTTTATGAAGTAATTGTAATTGCAAAAAAGCAAGTCATACTAAAATTCTGATAATCCTTGTTTTTTCTGCTATGGAGGCAAATATGTAAATACTGTAATCTGTATAAGATGAAGTACTGTGAGAAACTAGCTAAAGTACTACTGGACTCTGTAAGGAAGAGATTGGATCCCTACATGGAAATAAAAGATGTTCAAGTAGCAGCCTTGCTAGATCCTAGATTTAAACTGAACTGGATTTCATCACAAGAGCAGAAGGACCAAGCGCTGGCATATGTCAAAGAGATGCCTGCAGCGGAGGTGGTTCACATGGACAAGAAAAGAGCAAGAGAAGACGGAAATACTTATGATATCGCTCAAGGTTTACCTGAAGATCCTGAACCAAAAAGACCTAAATTGCTCTCTTTCCTGCCAGGTTCCTCCAAAGTCGTAAATCAACAAGGATCAGAGGGAAGCACAGTGTCAATGAATCTTTTGTTGAAGCAATATGTAGAGGAAGGAACTCAACCATTTTGCAGTGATCCATTACTTTACTGGAAAGAAGCACCACATGCGATGAGTCCATTGAAGAATCTTGCAAAAGATGTATTAGGGTGTACTGCTACATCAGCTCCATCTGAACGAGTTTTTAGCATTGCAGGAAACTATTTTACTGCAAACAGAGCTCAACTTGGGGTCTCTTCTTTCAGATCAATGATAATGATCAAGTGTAACAGTGAATTGTTTAAGAAACTACCAGCCAGTGCAGCCACTCAGATATAAGTTATCCTACCACCTACAACTTCTTCAAAAATGAAATGGCAATTTAGTTTTCACAAGCCTATCAGTAGTTAGATTTGTTTTCACGCATTTTTTCAAAAGTACAAGATTTAAATCATAAATCAATCTTTTTTCCTATTTTCATAGCTAGTTGCACCGCTGTTTATTTAAATGAGCAAATATCTTTAGTTTTTACAAGCCTGTCAGAAGTTAGATTTGTTTTCACCCATGTTTTCAAAAGTACAAGAATTAAATCTTAAATCAATCTTTTTCCTATTTATATAGCTAGATGCACTGCTGTTTATTTAAATGGGCAAATACCTTTAATCATAGGAAATCTTTTGTTTAGTTATTGTGCAAGCTAGTGTTGTAATTTTTCAATAAATGACAGCAGCACGATGTAGCGTTTTTCTTTCCAACCAAAGCTTACTGTTGGAAGCTGAGTAATTATAATTGTAATTATTATTGACTGTCTTGTGGTAATTGTAATTGTAATTGTAATTGAACTTCGCATGAGTAATTGTAGTTATAATTGCAATTTAAAGTTTTAATAATGTAATTGTAATTAAGATTTTGAATTGTAATTACTCCAACCCTGGTCCCGAGTCACCCATACGAGAAGACACAGCTTCCCCTTGCTTTCGTGGTCCCAATCAGACTTAAACTGAATTTTGTCTAGTAAGAGTGGTTTCAAGATAGTAACTTGAGTTTGTAGTTAACTTTCATCATTAAAGTAACAAGCTACCATTTCATCTCCATTACGCCTTTCTGAGAGATATAATTACATTACATCTAATTCCCTTCGAAATAACAAACTCGTAAGTAGCTGACTACAGAAGAGACACTGAGGACGACTACTTCGTCGACTTAGAAGAAATACGCAGGTAAGAAGGGAACAATAATATGTCACACAAGTTATGAAAAATTTACTTGTGTATAACATAAAAATGGTGGCAGTGATATAGGATCCAGAAGACGAGACGAAACAGATAGACATTAACAGAAATATCAGTGTAATTACTTAAGTTACAGTGAAACGAAAATCTACAAAACGAACTTAGATTTTACGATGGCAAGCAAAACTTATATGAAGAAATAAAATCCTACAATAAAGCGTCAACCAGAAGTGAACATAAACAGTAATGGTGCACACCGGAGAAGCAAAGCACATAAAACCTTTAACCACAACAAAGTGAGCCAACACATCGTCAGCAACAACAGGCAGCGAGTGTTTTTAACAAACTATCGCTACGAGTGTAACAGAAACAATGCAGAGTGTGTTTCAACGAAGCTCCGAAGGCGACAACAACAGAAAAACAACTTGACGACTAGGAAAGAACTCAGCAATAACAACAACCTGTAAGTTATCAAGAAAATGAGATTTACTGTTCTCTCTCTTTAAATGTGTGAAGAAGTGAAGAATTTTTAAAGTTATAATAGAGTAAAGATTACTTAACCTCACTTTATCAAATTAAGGAAATTCTCTCTCTAGTGAATTGATTTTTTAAGCATAATTACCATTATTACTCTCTCTATGATAATTATTTGTTTAGTAAATAATTTAGACAGGGAAATTCTTTTTTTTCACTCAGATGGTGATAAATTATTTGAGCAATTATATGCAATTTTGTGTACTCGTTGGGATGATTTTTTTTTTTTATGATATGATGCCCAGTTTCGCATAAGATACTTTATGTGTATTTGAATGATTACTTTTGAAGGATTTATTTTACTTGTGCATTTGAACTCAATTTAAGAATTTAGTTTTTTTTACTGGTATATTTTGATAGTTTCTTTTATTTCATGGTGCTGTGTGCATAGTGTAACATTTTTTTTATATAGACACATGAAATGGTGTACTCAATTTGAATATTTTTTTTTTTTTTTTTTGTAAAATGGAAAGAGTTTTTGACGAATTACTAAACACAGTTAGCCATTCACCATACAATTTAAGACCATTGACACTCGGACGTAGCCGAATTCCAAGACTAATTTCCCACTCAACTTTAGTGTAAAGAAATACTAACAATAATAACACAACCAACCAGAACCAAAATAGTGTTAATAATTCTAATAATACTAACAGTAATAATAATAGTAACAATACTAATAGTACTCGCACCTTCCAATATCGCAATATGAATCAAGCAGCTGTAATAACAACAGCCACACGCTTCTGTGGGCAGGTAGATGATTCAAATCCTGACAAAAGTCGACTCGAATCTTATACAGTAAATCATTGGCTCGCAGATGCAGATAGTCGCATATCATCAGGGGGAATAACCGATGAAAGAGCTAAAATAAATGAAGCCTTGATTTTCGTAAGTTCAGAACGTGTTGACGCCCACAAAACTCTGAATTCCACGAGATTTAGCAAACTTAATAACTATGTGGAATTCAAAGAAATTTGTTTATCACTCTTGGAACCAGTAAATAAGACTGACAGTTTATATAACATAACCAGATTCCTTAACCCGCAATATAAAACAATAGCTAATCTATACGCAAGTGTTGAGAATGCAATAGATAAAATAACGGGAGACTTAAAGAAAACAGGCATTACCATAGGAGATAAGACACAGTTTGGTGATAATTACAATAACTTAGTTGATCTAGGACATGTTTTGAATTACTTGTCATTTGGAACAATATATAATGCCCTTGGAGAAGAGGAAAAGAAGGCTTTCAGGAAAATAAAAATTGACCCAAACAAAGAGAGCTTTCAAACATTGAAAACAATGAGAGAAGAAATACAAAAGAAAGAGATAAATCTCTCCAGTGAATTTGTAGGAATAACAGAAATACAAAATGACAGGAAAGGCAGAAATAATAATCCTACTTTTAAAATGAATAATAAGATCTATGATAATTCCAGACAAGTAGGGAATAGACCAACTACCTTTCAAGGAAATTATGCACAAAATACTAATAGAAAATGGAATCCAAACCAGAAAGGAAGACATAATCAAACAAAGAATAGTCCTCCCAAACCTCATAAATATGGTTAACATTCAAACACAAATAATTCAACCTAAGTGAACTATTCCGCTCCAGGAGCAAGACCAAAGACAGCTTGTGAAAACTGCAGGTACACAAATCATTCTACAAACGAGTGCAGAAGGCCTAGAATCTGCACGATTTGCAAGAGAGTAGGCCATTTAACCAGGAATTGCTGGTTCGGAAACCAAGAAGGAAATAAAGAAGTAGTTGAATTAAGCAGCAATCGCTCAACATCAAATAAGTCTTCAAGTCAATGACAATTTATTCCTGCACATAAGACAGCACGAAAGTCCCTTCAATAAGATAATATAAAAACAGAAGAATTAGCAAAAAAGGGTAGTGAAGGTTCATCCGCATTTTCCTATTTGCGGAGTAAAGAAGTAGTATTTTCCACGAAAGAAGAAGAAATAATCAGAAAGGATTTACCTATCATTAAAGTTCCCATAAATAGAAAGATATGTACTGTACTCATGGATTCAGGTATAGTACTAGAAACATAATCGATAAATACACTTTAACCAAATACTTAGGCGTTAAAGAAACGCTAATTCAGGGTTAAAGCAGAATAATAAAAGGAGTAGTGGGTAAACAGATTAAAATTTTAGGAAATGTGAACTTAGAAATAGACATATCGTTACATAAATCTGTTGAAAGTTTTCTAGTTCTAGAAGACAGATTTTCCCCGCACAAGTATTGTTCTCATTTAATCTAATGAAAAGATGTGGAATCATCCTAGACTGCAGAGAAGGAAGGATTAGCCTGAAACAGGATAATCAAAGGAGCGTATGCTTTACGCTTGAAGAAGAAAAGTTTCACTCAAATCTGATCAATTTGTTTGAAACGACTTCGGAAAGCCAGAAAGACATACATAAAATAAATTATCATCATGAAAACACTCAGGTTAAACGGAAAAAGATAGAAAAGAGGAATTCCTACAATTGCAGAATAGAGAATCAAGAAGATGTGCATATCAAGAGACCATATACTCCGAAGAAAGAAATGATCCAGATACAAATAATGGTGATCACCGAGATTCTGAATATAATGAAAAACAAGGCGACTATACTGATAAATATACAGAGATAAATACCGATAGCTATAGCAGTGTAGTAACAAGTTGTGATAATGAAGGGAAATTACTAAATGAAGTATTGTTATTAAATAAAATAAATAAAGTATATATAAATAATGTAATAGCAGTAACTGAAGAAACGAGTGAATATACAGAACATTGTTACTTTGCAGATATAAAAAATGAAGAAATATGTTGCATAAGCACTGCTGATGATAATAAAGTACAGTTCATACTTAGTAGACAAGTAATTTTGCATCCAAAGTGTTTAACAAAAATACATTTAAGTGGAAAAAAGAAATAGAAGTTAAAGACGTTCTGCTATTAAATGAAGAATTGCCAGGCTTTGTCAGAATGGATAATTCATTGGTCCACATGAAGGGTAATACTTGTGACGTTTATGTGCAAAACTACTCAGATAACAAACTAACACTATATGCAGGCACTGTCTTTTGCAAACGAATGCCTATTAACAACCCTTTACTAACAATGGAAGAAAAAGCATTTTTTTTTTTCTGTAACTGGTCAAAATTCTGAATTAAGCAAAGAGATGAATAAAACAGATTTCCCAGAAAACAAGAACAAATTAATTCAGGTATTAGAAAAATACAGAGATGTAATAGCTATAGAAGGAGATAAATTAGGCAGAACAAATGTCCTACAACATAGAATTTTGTTAGATGATGGAGCAAAACTATTCTTTATTCCTAATTACAGATTACCAATAAGCCAAAGACCCATAGTCGATAATTTGATAGAAGAAATGAAGAAAGATGGGGTAGTCATTCCTTCCAAATCTCCATATAATTCTCCATTGCTACTTGTTCCAAAGAAAGATGGAAATTGGGGACTTGTGATAGATTATAGAAAGTTAAATTCCAACACCATCCCAGATAGAATGCCAATGCCAGTAATTCAAGATATGTTAGCTCAATTAGGAGGTGCAAAAATACTTTCATCTTTAGATTTACTGAGTGGATACTGGCAAGTACCTTTAGACGAAGAGTCGAAACCATACACAGCCTTCAGCACACATAAAGAACACTTACAATTTGAAGTCATGCCATTTGGACTCACTTCGGCTCCTTTAACTTTTGTTAGATTAATGTTGCAAATTCTGAGAGACATAGAAAATGTTAGTTTACCTAGATGACGTTATCATTTTTAGTAAAGATTTAGAAAGTCACCTCAAAACTTTAGAAATAGTCCTAGAAAGATTAAGAATAGCAGGACTAAAAACCAAATTAAAGAAATGTCAATTCTTAATGAAATCTATGGAATACTTAGGTCATGTAATTAGTGAAGAAGGACGGCGCATGCAAGCAGGCAAGATAAAGGCAATATTTGAATATCCAGCTCCTACAGATTTGAAAGCATTGAGACGATTCCTAAGAATGGTAGGTTACTATAGACCTTTCATTAAGGGTTTTGCTACAATAGCAAAACCATTAACAGAATTAACAAAGAAGGATGTCAAATATGAATGGAATAAAGAGCAAGAGACAGCCTTCCCAACGCTAGAGAGTAAAATGACAAGGAATCCTGCATTAGTCTAACCAGATTTCTCCAAAGACTTCTACTTAGCCTGTGATGCCTCAAGTACAGGGCTAGGAGCTGTATTACTACAAAAGGACAAAACTAGAATGAGGGCAGTATATTATGCCAGTAGAGTCTTAAATGCAGCAGAGAGAAATCATAGTACTACAAAAAGGGTATGTTTAGCATTATACTGGGGATTAAGGAAATTTAGGCACATACTTCTAGGGCATAAAGTTAATGTACTTACTGATCACAAACCCATTTGTGATTTGTTTAAAAAGAGAACTTTTACAAATAACATGAAGTTAATAGATGGTTCATTAGTGTGTTAGAATTTGCTCCAGAATTCAGATATATCCCAGGGAAATTTAATACACTAGCAGATGCATTATCCAGGTCCCAAGAAGAAATAGAGAAATGCATTAGGGGAGCCCGGGGCTAGTTGGCTACAGAGGTAAGTTGGCACACTCTAAATAACTTTCATGTTTACCAATAGATGACTCGAATACATATACTGTGTAATTGCCCCGTGGTTCCTCAGTTACCAACAAAATTCCATAGAGATTAGACGTAAGAGCTCGAATTTATGAGATAAAGTCTGATTTTGACGGTAGTGAGTAAATTTCGTTATCTTTGTGTTTTTTGCTATAACATCTATACATTCATGAAAGAATATTTTTTCCAGTTCTTGCATAGTTTTCCTTATAGTTTAAAGATTCTATACCATTAAAAAATTAATAACTCAAAGTTCCTTGGTATAGACTGGTAAGTGTTTTTCTACCAAATGGTAGGGATGGGGCGAGTTGGCTAAAAAAAAAAATGGGGCAAGTTGGCACAGGTGCCGACTTGCTCCACGTTATTTGATAAAAATAATAAGTCTATTTATTTATGTAATTTACTTTTTGTTCCTAGAATTTTGTAAGGATAATGAGATTAGTTTCATATAATTTCCTCCACACTGCTCTCACAAGTTGCAGCCCCTGGATGTTAGTGTTTATAGACCTCTGAAGAAATGTGTTAACAGAGCATGTGATTTATGATTGACTAGTAATCCAGGATCAGCTATGACCATCTACGACATTCCTGGTATAGTTTCAAAAGCTTTACCTCTTGCTGTCACTCATTCTAATGTTTTCGGTGGGTTTAGGAATGCTGGAATTTCACCTTTGAATACAGACTATTTAAAGATTCTGATTTTATGGGTGTGTATGTAGCAGATCAATCACAGGGAGATGTCCGAAAAGAGACACTCGAGCTTCAGACCAGTCACCAGTGTGATACAGAGTCTTGTAATACGACAGACAACAATGGAATTAAAATAGTTCTTGATGGAGAACTCCATGGTAAACTGACCACCTTGGAGAGCGGAATGAACCCACACCATCTTCTTCTGGAGTAACTGGGAAGACAGTGACTTCACCTGCAGAACTAAGGCCATTGCCTAAGGCAGGTGCCAGAAAGGGAAAATTCACTGAATGGGAGGAAACGTCGTTCTACTATCCTAACTGACACCCGTAAAAAAAAGAAAAGCGCTTGAACAAAAATTGAATGAAAAAACACCAAAGATGAGAAGAAGCCTCTTTTCGCAAAGCAAAAGAGAAACACTGATCGCATAGTTTAAGAACTGCTCATGCTGATTCAGAAGAAAGCTCAGTTGAAGACAGCCTGTGTTTGGTGTGCATAGAACTATTTTCTAAAAGTGAGGCAGGAGAAGTGTGGATCCAGTGCAGGGTATGTAACATGCGGGAGCATGAAGACTGCACTGACGAAGATTTATTTTACACTTGCCACAATTGCAACTCAGATGATGATCTGAAGTGATACTAATGCCTTATATTTTGTATTTTAGAAATTCAGAATATATTTTTGTTATTTGATTTAAATGCAATGTAGTAATTTTCTTTTAATTATCAATGTGTCAACTTACCCCATAATGTGTGCCAACTTACCCTGTATACGGGGTAAGTTGGCACAAAACGTTATTTTTTTCTAAAGCTTACTGTTATCTTACGCTGAGAGCAAACCACAATTTTTTTGCTCTATGATAAAGAGGAATGTTCATTTTTTTCAGTGATGATAAGAATTTTGTAAATATGTTTGTTTTCTATTCCTAATAGCTAAAATTGTAAAAAGTGTGCCAACTAGCCCCGGTCTCCCCTACCACTAATACCTTTTGTTTTAGCCATCCAGTAGTAGACTTAGACTTAGAAAGAGTACAAAGACAACAAGGAAATGATGTAGAAATCAGACAGATAATAGGAGAGTTAATGACAGATGAATCTTTAAAACCTGATTTTGTAATAATACATGGATTGTTGTATAAAAAGTCAACAGAGAAGAATGGTTGTTCTCGTCTATACATCCCAAAAACACTAATCAGAGAAGTTTTAGAACTAACCCGCTCATATAAGTTAGCAGGACATCCAGGAATTAAAAAGACAAGTAGAATTATAACCATAAATTATTTTGGGAAACATTGTAGTGAAGATACCAAGAACTTTGTACAAAATTGTGTAGTTTATAATAGAAATAAGGGTAACGTAAATCCAAAGGCTCCACTTGAAAAATATCCATCGGAACTGAATCCGTTCCAGGTCGTGGACATGGACTTTTTATGTCCATTCCTACCACTATTAGAGGGAATAAACAGATACTAGTTTTTCTAGACTATCTAACCAGATATTATGTAGAAATTGTACCAGTAAGAAACAGAGATGCAACTACAGTAGCAGAAGCTCTTAAGTCTAGAATTATCACGGGACATTCATGTCCGCAAGTTCTTTCAGATAACGCGACTGAATTTACTAGTGAGATTTTAAGAAAATTATGTGAATTTTACGAGATAAATAAATTTCAAATAATAGCATATAAACCAAGTTCAAATGGAGCAGTAGAAAGAACAAATCGTAAAATAAAGGTTATCCTAAAAACTTTAGTTAAACCTAATACAGAAGACTGGGATTTAGCTTTGGAAGACGTACAGTTTGCTATAAACAATACTGTGAATGAGACAATAGGAGAATCACCACACTATTAATTGTATGGGTATCAGAATGATGCAGCACCGCCCCGACATACTTATAATTATGATGACTATATTGAATGGAAAACTAGACGTACTTATGAAATTATCAAACAAACGAGGACTAGACTTAATGAATATCATAAAATTCATGCAAAGTACTATAACTAAACCAGACATTATAGTAGGTGCTCAGGTATATGTTCAAAATCATATTCCAGAAGGTCCTAATGTAAAGGTTTCTCCTAAATTTCATGGTCCTTATAGAGTATTAGGAGTGTTAAAGTTAAATAAGCTTAGAATTATTAATGAGAATGATCTAAAGGAAAGGATAGTTCATTGGAATCATGTGAAGTTAATAAAAGCAGACGCTTGATCCACTAAAAAGTTAGAAGTACTGAAGGAGAATGAGGAAGAACAAATAAACAAAAGATATGAGTTAAGAAAAAGATAAGTTTATGTAAAGTGTTGAACTGAAATATCAATTATGTAAAATGTATTTATAAAAATTAAAATACCTCATGTATACAGAATATCTGATAAGGCTTATTCTTACAGATACAAACATGCGGCTCATCTCAATATATAATAGTAATACTTCAATTCATGTCATCCGAAGTTGTCATCCGAAAGGGTGCACTACTAGAGAAAAAGGGATCAGTGAAATTAATAAAGGATTTAGGAATTGTAAGTATTAATGTATCTTCGGTGCTTATCAATGAAATGACTTTGAAAGATGTTCAAAAAGAACTCAAATCCATAATACAGAAGAGTGATAATAACAGTGCCTTACCATTGTTGAAAAGACTAGATAATGACATAAGAAATATCCTAAATACAAGGTCCAAACGATCCCTCTTACCTTTTATAGGAACAGCAATAAATCAACTATTTGGAGTCGCAACTGAATCTAACGTAGAAAAAGAAAAGGAGCGAATTGAAAAGCTGGAACAGTGGGCAGCAGCAAGAGGTATAGTGATAAATAAGGTGATAACTTCTCAAAACTTAAATGCCCAAGAAATAGAAAAACTAAAGGTATTCATTACAAAGGTTAATAAAAATGTAACAAATGAACTAAATAGGATAGAAAATCAACAGTTTTTGAATAATTTTGTACTGGAGAATAAAATTATCTTGCAAGAACATAGAGACATGTTAAACGCAGTCTTGTTAGCTTATAAGGGAATGTTAAGCCTAACACTAAATACTCCTAAAGAATTAGGAGATATAATTAATTTTCATTTGCTAGGGGGGCATTATACCCCTATGGTAAAGGACGATATAACATACTATAATTTAATAACCACAAAGGTGGTGCAGGATAAGATTATTTTAGTGTTACCATTTAATCAGAAAGATGCAGATGTACTGATGTCTATACATCCTTTTCCCATGTTGATAAAGGAAAATGTAATCATTTCAAATGTCAACAACATCCATTTTGCATTAGAAGAACACAGATTAATGGTGTTATTTATTACTGATGCCCAATTAAAAGATTGCATAATTTTAAGGGAAAAAAAATACATTTGTAACCTTGATCACCTTTACGAAACTACTAATGCCTATCCTTGTGTTCAAGAAATAATTGACAACAAAAATCAAGAAAAAGAGTTATATACAAGTCTATCCAAACACAGATTTGTTTCCTTCTTAATAGAACAGTCAATTTTTGTGTTTTCACTAGATACTATAACAGCCATAATCAACTGCCATAATCTAAGTACAGAAGTAAGTTTCAAGAATGTCCATGCTTTTGATAAGACTTGCAAGCTAGTAATACCAAACCAGTTGTACTATGAACCACATATTTTCACTGAGTTTAAATTTAATAAAAATATCCCATACATGAACTATTCTAAGAATATCAAAGCGTTTCACTTGTCTCAATTAGAATTAAAACAACTGAATGAGTTACCATTGGTAGATGAGTTTTTCTACTACAAAGAAAAAGTTTCACCAATTTTGTCTCTGTTCAATTTAATCATAATCTTACTTGTAACTGTGGTATTTGCAGATTTAGTCAAACGTGTAGTAATTTCAAATGTTGAGAAGATTAAAAAAGAAATTAAAAGGGCCAGGAAGAAGAATAATGTTCTTATAGACATGATTTATTGCCAATTTCTCTATATGTTGTTGATTTTCATTATATATTCACTATTGCAATTAACCATTTTACAATGTGATAATTCATTGTATGTATGAATATTTCTTTTACGTAATGATTCATTGTATGATGTGTTAATTTTCTACAATATATTATTGATCTATTATTTTACCATTGTTTCACTGACATGAAGTATTTGATATTTTATGGGTGTATATTTCGCATTATGGGCAATCATATAAAGGCTTTATTTCATATGCAAGTTTACAATTATCCATTTAAACTATATTTTTCTTGTCACACTGATTGCAGTGTGAGATAGCGGGACCGAGTGATGTAAAGGTATAAAGAAAAATTAGATAGGAAAACATAAGAGAAAGAATAAAGAGAAAGAGAGAGAGATAATAGTGAGAGACAGAGAGAGAGAAAGAATAGAGGAGAGAGAGAGAGAGAGAGAGAGAGAGAGAGAGAGAGAGAGAGAGAGAGAGAGAGAGAGAGAGAGAGAGAGAGAGAACAACAATTAAGACTTGGTTGTTATGCATTGCGAGACTAGAAGTGTCAAGTAAGCAAGCCACAAGAAACCATCTTACACGAACTCAAAACAGTGAGCAAGTATATTGCACCCAGGGCCACAAAACCGATCGTAAAATCTGGAAACTCTGCCCTCGCGATTTAGCTGACCAAGGATTACTCAGCACCTTGTCAGAAGTTAACATTCCAGCCATATCTATAACCTCACCTTCAACAGGAGGCGTTTACATGGAAATTCCATGGAAAGGGGTTGGACAAAGTGAAGTAGTTCATCATTTCTCCAGTCAAACATTCTAGGGAGGAGTCATTCACACCTCCTCCTGAGGTCATTTCCAATCAAATCCTCTAAGGAGAGATTTTAACAACACCCACCACTGTCCTTCCCAATCAAGCTGTTCGAGGGGAGGCCTTACAGATAAAATCTTCCAATAAGAAACTGCAAGGTAGGAGATGGAAGATAACAAGAAGAACCAGGGGTTCCAGAAAAGCTAGAAGCCAGAAGCCATAAGAAGTGCATTCAAGTCCCGAGTTACCCATACGAGAAGATGTAGCTTCCACTTGCTTTCGTGGTCCCAAGAAGCTGTTGTCTGCATTGTGTTCGTCACCATGATCGACAACAATCATCACCACGGATAAACAGGAATGAGTTACGCATGTTGAAGAAACAAGAACGTCTTTCTAATTCCTCTCGTTTTTCAGAATTTCCTGATTCCTGTTGTGAAGTTTTCCATAACAAGCAGACGCCTGTGTCGTACAATCAAGTCGTGTTGATCATCAACGTCGACCTACTTCAGCACAAGAAGTGAAGCTGCCAGCCTGGCAGAAGTCCCGATTCTCCAATATAAATCACAGCTAAGTCTGCTTATTTCTTAGTATTTGGGGTTGAGCAGTGGTGTCACCTAACAGCAGAAACAGTGTCCTGTAGTTGGAGATCTGATCTGTAAGTTTCACCCCGTAGACTTTACTTTTTCTTTTTCTCTTTTATAGGCAGTGAATATTTAACTTGGGTTAATGGCCACACGATGCGTACCGCAGACGTATGCCGTTTAATGAAATGGCAGTGATAACTGGTATGCTACCAGACAGGTTGGTGCGTTGTTTTGATGTCAAATTTGATAAGGCATCTGGCGAGGTGGACATCCAAAAGCAGATTAAAAAGCACATGGCGCAATGCCCGGACTTAGATCCTACAATCATATCTTCCGTAGAAAATACTCAAGTTAAACTGGTTCTTGCAGATGCAGCTGCATCACAACAGGTTAATGCGGTTAGCTCCATCAACCAGCAGATGAAATGCTTCAGTTGTAACCGTATTGGTCACTATAAAAGTGAATGTTGGTCTAAATACTGTAGTATTCATCACACCACTAAACATAGTTATCAAAACTGCCATCAGAGGCAGAAAAATCAAAATGGGAACAGAAGCAATCAGCATAGCACCAATACCGGTAGTGGCCCTAGTGGTAGTAATGTTAAGAAAAATATCAATCAGCATCAGTATCAGAAAAAGAAATATCAGGGAAAGAAATATCAACACAATCAATCAGGGCAATCTAATGTGAACACGGTCCAGGATCAAAATAGTTCACAGAATTTTCCCAGTGTCAAGGAGAAAACCGTGACAACCCAATGGTCTCTAGGGATAACTTTAATAATGTTGAGTTGCCAGTAAGTAACATGTTTAATATCTTGACTGATCAGTGCGCTGGTCAGACACTTGTAGAAGAGTGTGATAGTAATTGTAATTTATCAGGTAATCATCCAGTTTTAGATGTGACTCGAATTCTCACACTCATTCATAGGAATATAGAGGAAAGGCCTGTTATTAAAGCAGTCAGTAAACATCACAAAGCCTTTACCTTGTTCCTAGATACTGGTAGTCCTCGTAATTTGTTGGATTTAAAATCACATCATTTACTGTTTCCAGATTTTCCCATAGAGAAGACTAAGGTCAAACTGGCAAGTTTAGGAAATAACAACTTGAATGTGGTGTGTACTGTCAGAATTCAGTATAAGATAGGTAAAAGGATTTTTACCGATGATTTTATTGTAGTAAATGGGATTAATATGCATCAAGTAGTCATTCTAGGCTATCCATCAATGTCTAAGAATAACATTGTTATGGTTCCGGCCAAGAGTGGTGTCTTCATTAAGGGGAAATTTATCAAATCATCTCACACCTTAAAGGCAAACTCTGATCATAAGGACGTACCAAAAGAAAAAGTTACTTACAGTGAAGAGCCAATTAGTGTTTGGAGTAAATCAGAAATTAACCAAGCAACTCATCAGAACACTTTTTCCCAGGTAATATCTAATTTGAATCAGTTTATAGAACCAAATGTACCTTCATATATCACTGTTACTGCTAAGAAGGTCCTACCTGGATCCGAGATCATGATATTGAATGAATCAATGAAAGTGCATGGTTTATCTGCGACCGAAGCTCTTTACACGGTCGATAACAACCATCAAGCAGTGATTGAAGTTTTTAATCACCTGAATAAAGAGTTAATAATAAGTAAAAACACACCCTTGATGGATGTTGAGGTCTATCATCATAGGATTTTGTCCGTAGCAGAAGTAGAAGCTGATCACTTGACAAGTGACAACGTTACCTTAAATTCAATAAGAGATAAGTTGGTAGAGGACATAAAAGACACAGATGTCAGGAAAAGATCTGAGGAGTTACTAACAAAATATAGTGATGTATTCACTACTAACAGTGGCTGCTTAGGTAAAACTAATGTCATTGAACATCAGATAAGGTAGAAGGATCCAAATAAGATCATTTATGTTCCTTCCTACAGACTGCCCATGAAGTTCCAAAATGAAATAACAGAGGAAGTCGAAAAAATGCTTAAAGAAGGCGTAATAAAGAAATCTGTCAGTCCATATAACTTTCCATTAATTGTCGTCCCCAAGAAAGATCGTACTTGGAGGATTTGTGTTGATTTCAGGAAACTCAATGAGAAAACTATTCCAGATAGATTTCCTGTGCCTTGTACTGATGATATTTTGTCAGTTCTAGGCCAATATTCTTATTTTACTTCATTAGATCTGTTAAGAGGTTTCCATCAGATTCCTTTGGAGGAGAGTAGTACACAATATACAGCATTTAGCACCTCCAGGGGCCATTTTGAATTTTTGAGGATGCCATTTGGGTTGCGTTGCGCACCTATCACCTTCACAAGAATGATTAACTTAGTTTTTTGAGATATGTTAGGCGACATCCTTCATGCTTATATGGATGATTTAGTTATATTTTCACATTCACTTGAAGATCATCTTAAGAAATTGGAGCTTGTTTTCCAAAGATTGAGGCAGTATAACCTAAAGGTAAAGTTATCAAAATGTGACTTCTATAAACAGGAACTAGTTTACTTAGGTTTTGTTGTGTCAAAAGATGGTTTAAAGGTGGTACATGGCAAGATTTCAGCTATCAAGAGATTTCCTGAACCCACCTCAGTGAAAGGTGTTCAGCAATTTCTGGGTATGGCTGGATACTATAGGCGGTTTGTATATAATTATTCAGTAATCGCAGGACCTTTGACTGATCTAATAAGAAAAGGAACAGATTGTAAATGGGATGTTCAACAGCAGTCAGCTTTTAACACTCTGAAGAAGTTATTGTCTTCACCAATCTTGATTTTCCCAGATTATAATAAACCATTTTACATTGCTACAGATGCTTCTGATTATGGGGTAGGTGGTGTCCTGCTACAATGGAAAAAATGATAAATTACGCCCTATAGCATTTTATTCTAGAAAGTTGAAACCCGCTGAGAGCAAATATGCTGTTATAGACAAAGAGGCCCTAGCCATTGTCAATTCCTTATGTAATTTTAAATATATCATATATGGCTATGAGGTTAATATATTGACATCACAAACCTCTTTGTGACTTCTTTAAGGATTTTGATTTCAGTCCAAAAAGTACGAGATGGCATATGATAATACAAGATTTTGGTGCTAAAATAGGGTATGTTCCTGGCAAGACTAATATAATTGCTGATGCATTATCCAGGAATCCAGTGACGTCTCATACACATGATCCTTCTGGTTTTGATGATGATCTATTGACGTTACAGTCTGTTAATATTAATGTTGCTACAGAGAATCAAATAACCTCAGAATTAGCAGGTGATGCTGCAGATGACTTAGGCTGGAGTCATGATGATCTGCTGAGAGAACGATTGCAAGACGAAAAATTAAACCCAATAATAGAAACGCTAAAAGGAGATAAAAATACTGAAGTTTATAAAAAGTGTGTAACAGAGAATTATTCAATCGTTGATGATGTCTTATGTCGGAACGTTCCAAGGAAGACGAAGTAGCTTCCATATTAACCCAAATCAGGTAGTTATACCTAAGAAACTGACACCCGTCGTGGTAAAATGGTTGCACACAAACAAGTTGAATGCACACCCCGGTTTCTCCATCATGCTAGCCAAAGCACGGAACATGTTTTATTGGTCCTCAATGTCTGTGGATATCCATAATTATATTAAATCTTGAGAGGTTTGTCGTAAGAATAAAGGTTATGTTAAGAAACCATTATCTTTGGATACTTATCCTGTGCCACAGAAACCGTTTGAGAGGGTGCATGTAGATTTGCTTACAGGGTTTTATGAAACCCAAAGAGGAAACAAACATCTGTTCGTTGCTATAGATGCTTTAACAAGGTTTGTAGAAATCTTTCCTTTGAAGAGTGTGCTAGAGTCTTTTATGATGGTTTTATATGCCGACATGGTATACCTAATGTTTTAATATCAGACTCAGGTGGTGAGTTCAATAATGCTTTTCTAGTTTCCTTGTGTTCATTCTTAGATATAAAAAAGATTAATACTTTGGTCTATCATCCGGAATCTAACAGCTTGGTAGAAAGGGTGAACCGTAAAATCTTGGATATACTTAAGGTTACCATAGGTGGCATGGATCCCAATTGGGATTTAGCAATCCCAACAGTAGTGTGTACAATTAATACTGCTTATCATTTGTCAATAAAGATGTCTCCTTACGAAGCTGTTTATGGAATCAGAATAAGGTCGCCTTTTGATGTGCTGAATTCCGCAGAGGCTATACCTGACCCATGAAAGAACGCTGTTGATGTCAGCAAAGTGAGGTTTGACACACTTTATAAACAGTTATCAGATGCTAATGTCATTATGAAAAGGGATCATGACAAGATGGCAAAAACTTGTAAACCTTATGCAGTTGGTGATAGAGTTTATGTAAAGGTTAATGTAAGGAAAGGATTAAACTATAGATTAACTCCAATTTTTGAAGGTCCATTTCAAGTTCTTGAATTGTTGTTAGCCAACAGATTGAAAATCAAGAATTTAAGCAATCCAAATGATGAAAGAGTAGTCAATATTTCGCAAATCCGCGCCTAGTTCTGTGGATATGCGCTGTGATTAACTAAATCCTTGTTTACTTATGTTGTATTGTTTGCTTAGAATTTACTTTTATATTCTTTATTTTTCATTTAGCAAATTATTGTGTTTATCCTTCTTGGAATGCTTCTACAAGTTGTTCTTATTTTGCAGGTCCAGTCATGAAGCCTATTTATGTCTTCATATTCATGTGTACCTCAGGCGCAATCGCTTTTCCATGGGGAAGTTCCACTTTTTCCTTAGGTCCTGGGACAATAGTTGAAAAGACCCTAGACTTTTTTTTTGCACACTAAGTCTTTAGTGATGGAAGTGACTATGGACGCAATTTTCCTGACTGAGGATAATGTACTCAGGTTGCATGAAGGCTTGGTTTTATTTCAGGAGAATTTAGAATCCATAGGGAAAAAACATTTTACTCTTAATCACACAGGACCTATTTCGCCCATTTATGACGAGGCTGAACTTTTGTTTAAAGAAGTTAATGTTAAGTTAGTAGACACAAGAGTTAAGGTAAATGAGCTTTTGAA
>JANJGK010000013.1:39521528-39562650 GCA_039081455.1 Macrobrachium rosenbergii
CGAGTTTTCCCCAGTGAAATGCTGTCAATTGGGTCATTGCTGAGTCGGGATGTTGGGGAAAACTCGCTGGTATGCAAGCAGTTAGCTTGCCCATGTAATTCCTTGGGTGCAGTTGCTCTCAGGTTCCAACTTCTTTTCGACTTGTGTGGCCTAGTGGACAGCCCCCCTTGCCTTTCAATTGAAAGACCTGGATTCGATCCTGATGTGAGTCAGAAATTTATTTCTGTTCCACACGTGATTGTGTGTTGATTATTTCTACCTTACTCACTCAGAAGGGATAAACAAGCAATAAACAGCTGAGCAGATGATGTTTGGGAGTTTAAATGATGGAATTGTTAATTATATCATTATGGATTCTAAAGTTTTTAAGTCGCTGTCTTTCTACGTTTGTCCTATTATTTCAAAATTTTTGTTGTCTATGGATGTTTTGCATAATTTGGAATGGTTCCTTATGTTGGATTATTCTGGGTTGGACAATCTGCTCCCTGTTCTGAAGCTAACTCCTCTATGGGCGTCAATGCGTACCCTCAGCAGTCTTTTGGTACATCCAACGTTAAGTCTTCTGGTTACACCTGGGGCAAGTATACTTGCAAACGACGTTGGATGTAAACAACGGACTAACTTTGTCCTTGAGCTTGAAAAAGGACCCGATGGTGCAAGGATTTTTCGGGATTAATTTTAGGTTCAAGGCAGACAGTTCTCTCTGAAATATATTTAGAAATTTTTTCCTAAAATTATCATCATAGAGGTAAGGGAACGTTGCAAACGTTTTCATTTTGTTTTTTTTTTGTACAGTGTGGATGGCCGTGGGTTTAACCATTTTTTTTATTTAAAAAACTGTTTAAAGCCCTGAAAAAGAGCTTTTGAAGTAAACAGTTGTTTTTGAAGTAGTTAGCCAGGGTTACGATCTCTTAATGGAAGGTCATCCAATTCGATGAGTGTGTAAAGGCCCCGTGGAGGAGAGTAGAAATGGAGTTTAATTTAAAATCAAAGTGACAGAAGCTATAAAAACTTCGTACCCAGACCTGTAAAAGTATCTTTCCTTTAAATCCCTGTACAAAAACCTTGTTTATTTCTAGAGACCAGAACATCCAGGAACGGTAATTTAGTATCAGATTCTTTCTCCAGAGTAAACTTTATTTTCGGGTGTTGAGTATTAATATAGTCTAAAAAAGATTCGGCATTAAAAACATGTTTGAACAAAGCGAACGTGTCATCGACGTAACGTCTGTAAAACAAGGGGTGGAAAGAAAGAGGGTAACTATCCAGCGCCTGCTCTTCCAGAGAGCTCATGAGGACATTGGCGAACACAGGACCTAAAGGGGAACCCATTGCCATTCCATCCACCTGGGTATACCCAATGTCATTAAAAATAAAGGCGGTGTCCAGCACGGCCAATTCTAAAAACTGTTTAAATAACTTCCTGTTGAAATTATGAAATGAAATATCCTCACTGGAAAACAACTTACTCAGAATAATGTCGATAGTCTCTCCCACAGGGGACGTTTGTGAATAGGGGATTCCACATTCAGACTAACCATATATAAGTCAGAATCTTCTTTAATAATGTCATCTTTAAAACTAGCTGAGTTCCTAATAGAGTAAGAATTTATAGCTAGGGGTTCTAATATTGGTACAAGGTATTTAGTGATATTATAATTTGCTGTATTCAATGGGCCGCATTGGGGTACCTACTTTGTGCACTTTGGGCAAACCACACATTACTCCATATGACGAACCTATGACAAAGAAGTTTTGGTAGGTGCGTTCGTCTATGACATTGTTTTGTTTTAATGTTCTTAAAAATCTGCTCATCTTATCCTCCGTTTTGATGATATTATATGGATCTGGAGAACCTATTTTTTTTCGAATTTTGTTCGGTCACTTAATATGCTTTCCATTTTATTGATATAGTCCTATTTGTTGAGAATAACCGTACCCTTACCTTTATCTGGTCTAGTAATGATGATATCTTCCTCACTGGCTAAGTTCTTTAAGATGGTGAGGTCATCTCTCATGAAGAATGGGGTCCATTTAATTCGTAAACTGCTAAAAGTGCTGTGGACTAATGACGAAATTTACGATCTTAAATTGGCAGTGTTAAAGCAAAATGGAAGGTGTTTAATCATATGGAATAGTGGCTCTAATGGGAGGAAAAAGTGTTGATATTTCGGTTTGTAAATGGGGAGGCAGAGGTCCATCCCTAAGGAAAGTAAAAACTCTTCTCTTTTGGACAAAACGCGGTTTGAAACGTTAAAAACATTCAGACTTTTTAACTTTCTATTGTGCGTTTCAATGATCTGTTATAGGAAACTATTGATGGCCTTATTAAACAACTGGGTAAAAATGATCGAAATCTAAAATTGTCAAAGATCCTAGTACTACAGTCTTATGTTTAACCACCATATCTTTCAGTCTATTTAGATTTTTGTATCTGATATTAATTTCTAATTCTAATAACTTTCTTGTAGCCTCTACATAAAATTCAGAAAGGCACAGGGACTCCTTATGTAACTTGAACTTGACAAATTTTGGAACCACGTTACTGAGTTGGCAATATTGTAAAAAGTCTAGATCCAACCTCGTTTTTTCATATTTTCTTGTAAGCTTTTCCAAAAGTCGACAGCTGGTAAGAAACTGCGAGCCATACTTGGTCCTGATTAATTCGTGAAAGTGGTGGAATCCTCTAAGGCGAAGTTTCAGAATAAACAGTAGGGTGAAGAAACAACTGAAGGCGGGCATGGCGCTCGCTGAGTCAACCTCCTCACATCCCGGGGATCTACTCCAACACCAGAGCTGCAGCTCTCGAAATCATACTCGTAGGTGTCCAGGGAAAGGCACTCGACACAATTGACAGTTTATTACTAATGCTGATGTTTCACAACTACATTGTTGCATTTTCAAGGCTGAAATACAGCGATCTGAACCAATAATTATTCATAAAAACATTTATTACAACAACTAATTAAAAACACTACGGTATTATCTCAATAAAAATGCTAATTCTTTTAAAAATATCAGAGGCACCATGACACTAAAAGAAGGACCTACCCAGACGGGAGCTAAAACGAAACTATTGAAACAAGGAGAGAAAAATACAAATTACAACAAAAATAGATAAAAAGGAGAAAACAAGGTAACGATAAGGCAAATAGGGCCAGGTAACGAAAGGCCAAGGTCACGAGGGAGGGGGCCACACAGGAGAAGGAGGGTCATTGAAGGATAAAGAAACCAGCCCATGGAAAGGGCTTTAATCCACTCCCCCTCAAACACATAAATACAGCTGGACTACAAGTCCGGTCATTCCATAGATTCTTTACAATTATATATATTACGATTTTAACCTGGGGAATGCTTACCATGAGCCAGTTATAGACTGAATGAATGGTTACATTACTTACCGCAATAAATTCCTTAGTTCTGACTGCTGTTGATTCAGGTAATAGCAGTATACAAAGAAAAAAAGGGGGTATAACTGACCTGAGGGTTCCACACACAAGGCAGTTGTGAGTAAACAATTCGGGTAAAATTTAAATATTTCATATATTTACATTTATAAACAATCAGAAGATAAAATGAACTAATCAGGCAGGTAAGGCCTGGGATATTAAGTATGATACAAGACTATGAACAATTCGAAGATATATCCATCACTATGACGATGCTGATAAGGGCGTCATGGGGTTCACAATGCGCAAAGCACAATCAAGGAAAGATTCCATGGCTAATGTTCCCTCTGTAACGGAGAAATTTGCGAATTAAAAACCAGTAAAGATACAGTGAAATAAGCATAGGACAAGGCTATGCATGGAGGGTGCCAAGGGTGCCTTGAACACACGATTTCATGTAATAACTCATGCACTGGAATTTATGTAACAATGCACTAACAAGGAGAGGCTGATATACAGTACTGGCACTTGAAAATAAGATAGGAAGTTCAGTGAGATCATTAAAAGGGTGTGACTGAATGAAAAGAACCTTTTCTTTACCTTGTAGAGGAGGTGGCTTCAGCATAGAAATGACAGTGGAGGAGGACTAAATGGGCCTCACTGGAAAGAAGACTAAGGCCCTTGCAAGGTGAGCCTCATGGTAGGGGCACGGCACTCTGAAGGAGGCTGAAAAGCAAAAGGAACGGTGGTGACTCGACTGCTTCCAGATATGTTTCTGTTCAGTCTCTGCCTAGTCTCTCCCGACCCATTCCTCGGGTCAGTCCTTTTAAAACCTCGGTTCCTTGATTATGATGCTTTCTCGTCCAGATGGGCTAGTGTCATTCCTCTATGCGTGCTCACCATTTTGATTCAGGGTTACCACGGGATCAATCAAGGACATATGCTCATACAGGGTCCGCTCCTCTCTCTCAATATGTACCTCCGGCTCCATTCTGCCTCTGGCCAGGATTAATCTTCTCATGGCTCTGTGTTCTGAAAACAAAGGAACTTCCTGCAGTCACATATTCACAGAGAGAAAGTGAGAGGTAAACAGATGGGCTAATTATAATGCACACCCCCAGACCGGGCAAACCTTAAGGTTGGCCAATTTAAGAAAAAACACATCAATGGAAAATGGAAGATATGCAAATGCACATGGTGTAAGTAAAAAAAAAAAAAACTAAAAAATTTCTCTTACCTTCCACGGGAAGTTGAAAGTGACTATTTACCACCCTGTGTGAGGCCTCTTTTACGGAACACTTGTAAATTTTACCAAGTTATATATGTTTTTTCTAATAGCTTATTTTATTTTATTTTGTAAAATTATAATAACAACTCACACAATATCATAACAGATAAGAACTAAAATCAGTAACAAATTCTGAGCATGTGTTGTAAAATATTTACATAAATTTACTGAGATCGGGAAATGCAGTAACTTTTTTTTTTTGGATTGATTCATGTTTTTTTCTAATATTTCTTTGCAAAATTACAACTATAACTAACATTGTATCATAAAAGATAAGAACTAAAACCAACAGTAATCCATGGGTATATTTATGAGCAAATAAATAAAGAGACGTCATGGGAGAGAGAGGAGTAAGACATTCCCCCTCCAAGTCAAGAAGAAGACTGGAGTTCCCAAGACGCCCAAAATCGAGCCAAGCTGAATTCTTTAGTTGCCACAGTTCATTTATGGGTCATTAAAATATTGGAAGCTCTTTGTCGCTCAAAACAAACAAATCATATGGTGCATAATATTAATCCTCCTCAGAGGGGATCCATCCAGCACCCAAAACCTGTTTTAGCTCCTCTGTTGAGGGGATCGGTCCATTACCGTTTAAAAGCTTTAACCCTTTAATGGGCACTACTAGAAATAATGGTGGCAGCAAAAAACACTCTTAATATTATGTAGTACAACCAAATCTAAGCCAAGTTTACTTCTGTGCATTTTTTTTAAACTTTGCAAAAATGGGGTCATAGACACCCCTAAAGAAGTGTCTTCAACAGGACCACTACCTGTTCAGGGGAAATCGTCTTTTGACAGCAGTAGCCTGAACTGGATGTTTTGCCTGATTTAGATAAACTTTTTCAAGAAATTTTGATTACCATCTAAAGCATTTTAGTAACTTTTTGGGGCTTACCATCCATGATCAGTACTGTTACCTCTCGTATTTATAACTTAGCATGTTTTTTACATTATTCTTAATTTCCAAGCATTATTATATTAATATTTCAACCTTTCATGCATTATTTTATCATGTTTTAATAAATAAGACATAATAAAAATAAGGAAAACGAAAGTGAACCAATTTTCATACCTTTACTAGAAAAAAAGTTACAAAAATACATCTACACCAGTAAAAAATAATAGTCTAATAGTTCAATAAAGCACTAGAAAATAATGTCCATATTCATATCATTACACTATGATGCAGCGCAAAACAGTTCCTGGCATCAAAAAGACACAGTGCCACATTGCAAAGGTTGCACATCCACTTAGACCTGCGGATATTCTTCTTGGTGGAGCAGTTCTTACAAGTATGATTCATGGGGGTGAAGACCAGTACATGGAGATTAGAGGTATCATTCCTAGCAGCTTCTGGTACTTCTGGTGACCTCTGACCTCTGGTTAGGAGCACCACTTTCCCAACAGACTCCTGAGTAGCAGGGGTAGAAGGAGTGGACATTGAAGGAGTCTTCATCTGACCTCGTGGCATGAGAGAAAACTCTTGACTTCCTGTGCATCCTGCAGTACCTGGAGATGGAGAAGTGAAAACTCTTCAGGGGCATGGGTTTCTCATTTAGCCTGGTGACGTCCCTCTTCTAGACTAGCCAGGCATTGGCAATGGATAAATCAATGCAATATCCAAAGATCTTGAGTGGCCAGCATCTTGACCAGAGGGGCGCCTTGTAAAGATGGGTGAGCATGTCACTCTTGTTGATGCCATCCATCTTACCATTGTATTGCTTTATCACATCAGGACATGGGGCATCAACCTTCTCTTTGGCATCTCTGCCATACCTCGACAGACGTCAAGGGTTCTACTCCTGCATCAGTGGACAGCATGTTGACTACTTTCGTTGTCCTTCCACTTCAATGCCAAAACACCATTACAGCTCCTGTAGTCCATGGTGCTTCATTTGGTCTTGTTGCTGTTGAGCTGGGCAGTTGGTATGAGGCCAGGGTTTCTTGTCCTGGTCTCCCTGTCAGTGACAACATAGCGGCAATGGTAGGTATCCCTCAGGTGCTCAACAAGACCAATGCTGGTGAAGTTGTCTGCATACACACATGTTTGTTCGGGTGCTTGACTGTCCTGAGGAGGGTGGTGACCACTTTGGCACATGTTCAAGAGGGCCTCTTCTTCAGGCAACTGGACTGTGTGGGTGATGAAGGTAGTCTGTCCCTGATACATGAGCATCATGTATCATGTGTTACGGATATACTGGTGCAAATTTCCAGCCCTAGTTCCCTTATAGGCCACCATAACCTCATCTACATTTTGATGAGGCGTTTCAGGGATGCACAGGAAGTTCTTCGTGATGGTAGTGATGACTGGCCCGACCTTATAAAACCCATCTTGAGTGGCAGTAATTTGTTGGTTATCACTGAAATGTATTCTTGCATGCATGAGCCAAAACCTCTTCAAGGACATAAAATCTGCCTCTTGTGGCACCCTTGTGTCAGTGGCCCAGTAGTCATCAATGGAAGGCAGGTGGACCACGCCCATGTAAGTCATCATGCCGAGGAATACAAGCATCTCCGATGTGTCAGTCTTGAAGGGTGTCCTGAGGTCACTCTGCCTAGAATAAAGGTTAGCCTGATAGACTAGGTGCTCTGCAAGATCCATGTCAAAGAGATCACTAAAGTAGAGGAAAGGGGCAGGAATAGTCGACGTTCCTGCATGTGCATAAGGTGGCAGTTATGGGTTGCTGATGTCCTCCTTCACCCAATTCCTTTGAACAGTGGCATCCTGGCTGCCAGTGCCATCCTCATTATCCTCCTCCTCATCTGCTACTGCTGCCGGTGGGGTGGCACGGCCACGCTTGACTACTGGAAGAAGAGAAAAAAACTGTCAATATCTATATGAAACAGAAAAGCAAAACATCTCTCTCTCTCTCTCTCCTCTCTCTCTCTCTCTCTCTCTCTCTCTCTCTCTCTCTCTCTCTCTCTCTCTATATATATATATATATATATATATATATATATATATATATATATATATATATATATATATATATATATATATATATATATATATATATATATATATGAATAAAAGAGAAAAGGAACATAAGGATGAGTGCCACTAATAAAAAAAAAATTACCTTTTCATTTCTTCCTTGAGGTGACAAGAGATTCTCCTCTTCAACAGCATCTTCAGCTAAAGCTGCTTCGACGTACTGTTGGTAGTTAGGGTCATTGTCGTCATCATCGACATCAATGTCCTCGAATTCTTCGGCACTGGCCTCATCACCATGATTAGGGTCACTTGGGAAAAACCCCCTAACACCTGTGGCACCTAGAAGGCTCCAACCTGAAAAGAGAACGAAAGGAGCAATTGTTAGTTAATAGTTTGAGCAAGGACATAATCACAATAATTAAGTTATAAAGTCATAATGATTATAATATAATTAAAAATAATTATGATAATTAAAAAAAGTATTGTTGTTCATATTTGGTGATCATTACTATATATATTCATGCTATAATTACACTAAAATTATGCTATAATTATGCTATGGGTAGTCAAAATAGATACTATTACAGAATTTTAGAAAAAAAATTTACCCAAAAGTCATATAATTCAAGGTTATTATGAACATATAGAACGTTTGAATGGCCTGAAGTATCAATACAATAATCAAGAACACTATTAGAATCTTTGAGAACATTCAGCTCATGAATATGTACACTAACGTAAATGGGCACAGCATCCAGTTTGGCAATTTTCATTATCAATCATACTTCCCAGTAAACTGGGCACAACATCCAGTACCGGCTGAGTTTGGTGAAATGTGGTTTCCCGTGAACCTGGCGCTCAGCCTGTACCGGATGATTACACTGCACTTTTTTCAAACAAGTTTTTTGTAGCATCAGTGGTCACATACACTATTCTGAAAAACTTTGTAATGATCACCAAACATCTATCTATGAGCAAACAAGTTTCGGTGGTGGCAAAAGTAAGAGTGTCTGGGCGCACATATACATGCTTCGGCGTCTGGAAGTGGAATGTTTCCTTCGAGGAATGTGTGACTTTATGCCGTCCAAGTTACCAAGCTGAAACTTGCGCTCACAACAGCTGAGACATTCTGTTATTTGCTAAAATCCTCGTGGTCTAACTAAAGCAATTAGATTGGTCGTGGCACTTCGCCAAACATGATGAAATAAAGATCCCGGTCAGGCTCTTTGCCCAAAAAAGGGTTAAGAAGGGGCCAATATTCCTTTGTCCTTCCTTGTCAGGCATTGCTACACTGTATATATATATATATATATATATATATATATATATATATATATATATATATATATATATATATATATATATATATATATATATATATATATATATATATATATATATATATGTATATATATATATATATATATATATATATATATATATATATATATATATATATATATATATATATATATATATATATATATATATATATATATATATAATATAAAGTATTTTTTTAATGCCTGAATCTTACACTAAAGAACAGTAACACTCAGTTATCCTTGACGAGCACAAGAGCATCTCAATTGTAATCCCATTAACTCATTATTTCTGTTCTTCAAATTTAACTGTCCTCTTTAAAAGGATCAATGATCACTTTCATAAGTATTTTCAGATTTCCTGTCTCACCATCCACTCTGCCTCTCTGCTCCTCTTCCCATGCAATAAAATATCGAAAACACTAAGTTTTTCATCTCCCAAAGGTAGCCTCATCTTCATTAGCTTTCATGTTTTCTATTAACCCTCCAGTTCATGTCTATTTTCTTTGACTCAATCTCATTACCTGTTTTCCATCCTCTCCCATCCTAACCTTGCTAACCTAATTTCATTGAATTTCTCCTACCTAAATTGAAATCTATAGGTGTAAATCAATAAATATATACTGAATACAGACATTAGGCTGGAAAACATCCATATACATATAGATACTTATGTCTGTAAGTTGGGGTTCGGGTTATTGACGTAAGTTTGTGAGATTATATCTTTATTTATAGAAACAAGTATCTGTATATAAAAATGGTTGTATGTATGTGTTATGTGTGTGTGTGTGCATATTCCAGCATAACTTTGAAACAAATTCAGCAATGTCAACCAAATTTGGTATACATGTAACTTACAATCTGGAAAAGAATACTCTGGGGGCAGACACCACTGGCACCTCAGGTGGTGGGGGTGGGAAGGGGGGTGACATGTAAAAATAACCGAAAACAACAGATATTAGTGTCAAATCTATAGTTTTTGAGGTCGCTGAGATGAATAGTGACACTCCCGATGTCCTTTAAGAAGACCAAGTTCAGCCCCAGTAGGAGGTGGGGGTGAGAATGGGTGAAAAATAAAATGTAAAAAATGACAGATATTAGTCTAACCCATAGTTTTTGGGGTTGCTGAGAGAATAGTGACACTCCGGATGCCCTTTAAGTCCAAGTTCAGCCCCGATAGGAATAGGAGGTGAGAAGGGGTGAAATATAAAATATAAAAAATGCTATGCAATGTAACTGAAGCAACTATCTTAACAGGAAAGAGAGAGAGAGATACTCAGAAAGGAAGGGAGAGAGAGAGTAGAGGGGGGTGTTAGAGAGGAGAAAGAGGGAAAGAGTCTAGGGGAGAGAGAGAGAGAGAGAGAGAGAGAGAGAGAGAGAGAGAGAGAGAGAGAGAGAGAGAGAGAGAGAGAGAGAGAGAGAGAGAGTGGGGGGGTTGTTAGAGAGGGAGTTAGGTAGGAGAAAGTGGGAAAAAAGTGAGCTAGAGTTGGAGAGAGAGAGAGAGAGAGAGAGAGAGAGAGAGAGAGAGAGAGAGAGAGAGAGAAAGAGAGTAGAGGGGGGCATTAGGGAGGAGAGAGAGAGAGAGAGAGAGAGAGAGAGAGAGAGAGAGAGAGTTTATCAGTAGTCATTCAGAGTTTTCTGGGCAGTGCCGGGCTGGTCAGCTAATATTTAAATAAAATACATACATTTATCAGGTTAATAAAGCACTCACTGTTCTATCAGCAAGGTTTGGTAGGGCGTGGTGGGGGGAGCGGGGGCCGCGGTGAGGGCAGAAAGGGATTTGAGTGACGTTAAATGAGGAGAATCAGCGAGGTTAGGGCAAGTGGTCCGTGGGGCTTAGAAAGTGGTGAGTAATCTAGGTGTGATAACAAGACAAATCCGCTTTTGTGGTTTTTCTTTAAAAAGTAGAATTTACTAATTAAAAGGCTATTTAAACAGACATTATAGGACTGTGCCTGAGAGCCTGACACCTCACTGATTCCGTTCTCGTTCTCCATTCCAGATTTACAGTATCAAGTCTGAATTCATTAACTGAAACAGTTTATAAACGGCGACAAGAAAACATCGTTTCTCTGTCTGTTGGCGAATTTGAGGAACAAAATAATGAGTGCCTCAATGAGCTACATTATTTTTGCTCCCGAACCACGAAAATTATCTGAGAAATAAGTCAGTTTTCTTTATTTTCGTAATCTATTTATTATCATTGTTGTTAGAAATACACATTATCAATGATTGGTGTGAAATATCACATTACTTCAAAACCATTCAAGCATCAATTTCACAATTTCTTTATGAATAATGTATATACTAAAATTAATAATATACGGTAGGTGCTATTGCTGTAAATGAAAACGACAAATAAGTAGAAAATATAAGTTTACAGAAATCAAGATGATAACAGCATCGACATTTTTGTGATAACTGTGATAATGGTATATTTCTATATAAAACAATAACGGAAAGAAACTAAAAAGAAAAATAATAATGGTTATGCCTATTTTGTTCACTCATCAGTCTTATTTCAGCCACTTTGATATCCTAATACTTCACTAATTGGCTCTTCAAGACAACTTAATTGCTGACATTAGAAAGCCAAGGTCAGTTTACCACAGTCTAATGATCTTAACGACTGCAGTCAAGCAGGTAGCGAGTCATATAAGATTCTGAATTATCAAACATGTAAGCGGGAATCATTCGACAGTGCTTCCTCAAGTTTTTTTTCAGAACTTGTTGCAAATTACACCTTTGCAATTCCTGACCGTTTAAAGCTCTCCAGGGAAGCGCTGTATCATTATAGCGCACCTAAATCAAGCAATCTTTCCATTTACCAGACCACATTATCTCCGAATAATGACTCTTTCGGAAGACCTGGAAGCATCTTGCAATTTCTTCGACTCTCATAAATCGACTGAATGAAAAGAAATTACAAAACTTGATCTGAGGAAGAATAAATCCAAGATGGCTGGCAATTAGACTTACAAGGTTTGACATGAATCAAAGTGATCACCCGTCGTAACTTCCGGTCATGAGAGAGAGAGAGAGAGAGAGAGAGAGAGAGAGAGAGAGAGAGAGAGAGAGAGAGAGAGAGAGAGAAAGAGAGAGAGAGAGAGAGAGTGAGAGAGAGAGAGAGTCCATATCATTGACCTTGCAATCACCATTTTGAGAGTGAGTAGAAAATGTTTTCAAAACCCGTTTAGAGGTGTAAATCATGAAAGCAAATTGACAAAGTAACAAAAACTGAGTGTGTTATACTTAATACTTCTCTTAATGGCAAAAACGTACTTTTTTCAAGTACTGAATTACTGTAATAAGCTGATTAGTTGTCAGACGTGATATAGCTGACGACTTCTTGAACATTATTTTAATCGTGATTTCAGAGAAAACCCTTTTGCCTTCAAGCAATCACAAGGCAAGTATCAAAATAATATTCTACAACTATTTAACAAAAAGATTGAAAGTTAATTTAACTGGCGCTTAAATGCTAACTTTTTTTTTTTTTTTTTTTTTTGCACTGGAGTCAAACTTGCCATTTATTCCCACATGGTTTACAGGAAACGCTTAATGAGTCTGGAAGAAAATACACAATTTTCAAATAACGTACAGGGTAAAATAGGGATTTGAGGCGCTCACAGTGAATCGTAGTTTATGAATCAGTTCTGTAAAAACCCATAAGAAACTTTAAGATGGTCATCGGCTCAAACAAGAGCTATGAAGACTTCATCCTTCCGTCATATATATTATGTCTGTCTCCTTAGGGTTTTACTGACACTTTTGTTTCTCCATAGGCACTATTACGAAGTCTAGGCCCTGCCATCATTATGGAACCTGGACTTCGACGGTGGTTGGTGTAATTGGTGGAACCCGGCTTGAATATCAAATTGCGCTTTGGTCGATGAGACCGGATACGGATAAATTTTACGCTTTGCGAAGCATTTTCATTATGAACAGCCTCCTCGTCGATGTTGTTATTCCTCATTATTTATATTTGACGGACTTTCGAGTACCGACAGTACTGCAGCACTTCATGGCGCTGTAATCGAATAAAAAAAAAGTTGTCATTCTAATCATCATTTTGATATAATTTATATAAGAAAGAAACCAAACAGTAGTGCCTGTGAAAAATATTGTTTAAGTAGGTTTTATGGTATAATAAAAATTGATTCTTTATAAGAAAATAACCCTAATCTGGTGTTTTAAATATCGAGTCAACAGCAGAAAGGATATATATACCAAATTTAACTAGTTTGTACTCGCTAGTTAAATTTGGTATATATATATATATATATATATATATATATATATATATATATATATATATATATATATATATATATATATATATATATATTTTAGCATGCAGTTCCTACCTTGGTTTGAATTTTACATTTCTTGTTTTCTTAAACGTAATGAACTGAAAAAAACTGATCACTCTCTTTAAATTTACAATTAAAGTTCAGGGAAGAGTTAGATTATGAGCATTTGAGGTTATTCAACATTTATCTGATGCTGCCTAAGGCTTTAGTAAATCAGCACCTTGGCTGCTTATTATGAAAAGAGAATCATAGCCATATATCTCTTTGCTGACTCAGAAGTCTTAGGACTTCAAATCTCATTCCTTGTTGGTAACATTTTCACCACAACGGCATCAAGCATTCAGAAAGGAATTGCATTGCTTGTTGTTTTGTTAAAGGTAATGGGTTAATGGGGCGTTACTTAACAACATTCACTTCAGGGTGTGACATCCCTGCCTACATGAGTTAGAGAAGAAGAGACTCTTTAGCCTTGGCAGGCAGCTCTTTTAGGAGAAGCCACTCCAAAATCAAACCAGCTGGTAAAAGGGACCCCTTAAGCTTAGGAAAGCAACCTTTCTAAGAGAAGGTTACTCTGAACACAAACCTTGTTCTCTAACCTTGGCCTTCCACGGTCTTGGGTTTGAGTTCCCTCTTTTTCGTTCACTTTCCCGTTTTTTTTTTTTTTCAGAAAGTGTATAGGACAGGCTGATGAGAAAACAAAAGTTGCTTGGTGGATTGTCAGGAAAGGGCCTTCGTCTTTACCTAATCTTTTCCTTCTGAGCTTTTTTATAATTTCTAAACCAACCCTGACTGTCCTCCCCCAGTTGTTGTGGCAAGCCAGGTGGTTTTTTTCTTAATTGCCTTACAAAGTGCGCTGGCCCAACCTTGTCGACCAGTCGCTTCAGACATATGGTTTGGTTTATTTATATTTTCAACAGATTTTTTTAAAATAATGTAAATACTGTTGTTGTTGATGGTGTTATTATTGTTTATTGTTCGGTTAATTTTTACAATGTTACTGTTGTTATGAGTCTGCTTATTAGTTTTGCTACTTATTTTATGCTGTTAATTCTTTTGAGAGAAATTGAGATGAACCCTGGACCTGTTACTCATTACAGTAAGAACAATTTTAAAGTACTTTACTCGTGTATTCGAGGCTTAAGGTAAAATTTTCTTGACTGTCACAGGTCTGCCCGTAATTATGATTTTGTTTTTATCTGAGACACTTGTAAGCAGTAACAAGTCAAAGGTTGAGTTTTTAATCCCAGGGATTGATGGCCCTGACTTTATTTATTGTTGTATCATCCCACAAGCCAAGGTATGGCGGTATACTCAAAGTCCGGACGACCTATTTATCGTAAGAAAAATCTGGAGTGTAGTTGCCACGAAGTTCTTTGTTTAAAAGTTTTCAGCAAGTTCTACAATGCTTACATATTCTTGTTTCTCGCAATCCAAATATCGACAATTCTATATATTGTCTCTTGGAAAGGATTAGTATGGCTCAGTCACAGGAATTAAAAGCTTCATTCGTTATTTGTGGAAACTGTAATGCAAAGCACAGCGAGTGTCTAAATTCAAATTTCACAGATCAACATGGCTGGTCTGCTCTTGAGTTCTGTGTACCCTCCGATTGTGTCCAGCTAATCAAGGAACCGACACATATTTCTGGTAATAGATTAGACCTAATATTCACAGATGTTCATGTTTCAGCTTTATCAAATCCAAGTTCTGGGAATATAGAGGCACTTCTGATCATTGCGTCATTGAGATGGACATACCTGTCAATCAGTATATTCCTAATGCAACCATTAAAAAAAAAAAAGTCTAGCTGTAATCTAGAACCAATTGTGATTGCATTATAGAGGCTTGTCAGGAAATTAATAATTCAGATGGTATATGGATTCTGATCCCAAGAAAAAGTTAAATGAAATGCTGATGACTATTTTAATAAGTATATCCCTGGAAAAGTCATCAAATTCAGGACAAATGAAGACAGTTTGATGTTATATGTAGACGAGCTTACCATGACAAACAGACCAAATTCAACACATGGAGACGAAATCGTTCCAACGGAAATTACACCATTTTCGTTGAGTCTTGCCGTGCTGTGAATAGAACTGACCATACAACTGAGAGAAATTACAATAATTCCTTGAAAAGGAACCTTAAAGGAATTATTCAGCCTCATTTGTGGTGGACCAAGTGGGCATCATCTATCTTTGGGTCAGGCTCATCTTCCATTCCACCACTATTAACTGATGATGGTAGATTGCTTACTGGCCCTAGGGAAAAAGGCTGAACTGCTTCACCGAGTTTTTGAAGCTAAGCAATCAGCATTTCGCTCTAGGGATGTTTAAAAAATTCTGGATACTCTTGACAGCTGGGGTGGAGAAGATCCTGATGGTTTCTGCCCTTTGTTTATTTAAAAAGTTTCTAGCACGTTGTCTCCTAAGGTTAATAGGTTCTATAGATTTTTATATCGACTTGGTATCTTTGCGGATGAGCGTAAGCTTAGTAATACAGTGCCATTTCCAAATAATGGCATATCTGCAGACTACAGTAACTACAGGCCTATTTATATTCTCCCTCCGCTCTCCAAAGTTGCTGAAAAACTTTTTTTAGCCTCTATATAAGTATGTGGATTCTAAAGGATTGTTAGCTGATAGGCACTATGCATATAGGAAGCAGCTACATTTGACATGCTATTTGCAAGAGAACCTTGATAAGGATTTTGAGTGCAAAGTAATGCAGATAGATTTTAGTGCTGCTTTCGACCTAGTAAATCACAAGGAAATTATTTATAAGCTTCGGAACCTTGGAGGTAGGCAGGGTAGTGTTCTTGGTCCACTGTTATTTTTAGTTTACACAAGTGATATGGTTATTGACCTAGAAAACAAGATTGTTCAGTATGCCGATGATGCAACACTTGTGGGTGTAGTAAAGTCTCCTTTTATGAGAAATGAAGCTGCCATCAGCCTCAATCGGGACATGGAAAGGATCAGTAAGTGGTGTAGTCAGTGGGGTATGAGGCTGAACTGCAGTAAAACAAAAACACTATTGATTAGTAGATCTCGTACAGATTTCCCACCCCATCCTCCCCTTCAGGTGGATGGGACTTTGCTGAATGAGTCTGAAGCTTTCACTATTCTAGGTGTAACTTTTGGCTCACATCTTACTTTTGAGAAACATCTAATGAAAGTTTCATGAAATGCTGTGATAAAATAATGCAACCTGTTTCATGTCATTTGTGCTTCCTTTACTAGAATACTGTGCCAAAGATATGTCTCTTTTAGATACAGTGGTTCATGGTGGTAGGTTTCTGTTTTTTATAGTATCAGTTATGACTTGGATCATCGACACATGGTCTCTTGTTTGTCACTTTTTCATAAATTGTATTTCAACAGAGATTTTTCACATTCACAACTGATCCCTGATCCCCTTTTCCTGTCGAGAGCAACCAGATTTGCTGAACAGCAGCAACAATATGCAGTAAATGTGCCTCGCTATCGAGCTTCTCAGCTCCATCCCTGGCCAAGATTCGAGTTTAACAAAAGAATGACAGTGGATCATCCTTTCAACTTCAGTAAGGGTATAATTTAATTTGAGAGTATAAAATTTACTTGTAAGTTAGTGAGAAAACTATCACAAATAGCCACGTGTTCCAAGCATAGCCCTCGGCTACCGTGGTGGAGATGGCCTGAGTTCGGTTCAAGTACCGAAAATGAAATTGACTGGAATATGTATATCAAAGTAAAAATTCACTTGCACCTTTTTTGAAAGCTGAAAGGATAGGTCACTATCATTCATTTTTATACCTAACCCTAAAATCATAGTTTCGAATCCTGGTCAATACGAATGCACTTTGAATATTCTATAAGGTAAAGCTGATTCAAAACAAGTTGCATTTTTTAATTGATGTCTCATAATACAAAAAAGTCGTGTGTAAAATTTGAAACTAAGATTTTTAACATATATCAAATATATCCTAAATTAGCAAAGTTATGAATAACACTGTCAAAAATAATGTAATAAGTACAAGTATTTAGTCAAAAGACGTAAATTAACTCCCTGAATGTAGTTATTGTTTTTCTGTTATTACTGCGACGGTAAATTTTTACGTTTTTTTGTACTTTCCCTTGAAAGTCCAACTAACTGCACTATAAAGAGGAAGGCAGATAGTTGTTTCGAAAGCTAAATATTATTTTTTTCGTGTTTCATTATTCTCAAAACAACGATTTAATTGATTCGCATCTCTCATCCCTGGGCGCCTTGATGTAGCATAGTATAATGAGTATTTAGTAAAATATTAATTATTGTCATACCAGATTTGTTATAGTGTCAGGAGCAGAAAGATGCTTTCAACACATTCAGATAAACTGCAGATATTCTACCTTTGCTATTGATTTCAAATGAATATCTAACCTTCGAGCAGCGCCAATAAAACAAAGTACACCTTATGTGGTGAAAAGTGGCCAGTAGATTCTGTATATACGAGTATATTCCAGCGTAAAAAAACAATCAGATGCTCAACTATGATGGTGAAGGCGGGTCAATTCCAGCCCTAGTAAATGTATCTAAATTCTATAGATATATGCATAAATGAGTGGGAAGAGTCTTATACCTTCCTTTGTGGCCAGGTAGCTAACATTACCTGATTCTGATACCCCGGATGCGATTTCGAATCTCACCCAGGCATCAGAATATCTTCATTCGGATCCGGGCTTGGTAGTGACAAGCGTTTCCAAAGTGTGAAGAAATCAAGAAGAGGGCATTGCAGTTGTGAGGCGAGGTACGAGTAAGATTCGGAGTCTATAAATTTACAAATTTATTTACAAAACATTCACACAGGTCAAGGCTCGTGCGAGCCGCATTGTAGTTTCTGACCTCTGACAGGTAGAAACAGAGATTAAGTACAAGCATTTGTTTTGTACACAAACAGAAATATGCACATAAAATGGTACAGGCTGTTGGACTGAAGATCATACATACATTGTTGGAAAACTGGCAGCGGAATACATACAATGGTAATGATATATAAAATGTGACAATGATAATAAGGAAGATATAAGTACGAAAGTCGTACGAAAGGAGTTGTGTTTCTTTCGTCCGCGTGTTTCGTTCGCGGGTTCCTCGTCACAAGATAATGGCAGTCGCGGTGTAGGTGTGTGTAGGGTCCACGTGTGGGCGCTACACGGCTATCCAAATTATATACGTATCTGGTAAAAAGTGACCAGTAGATTCTATATATTTATTTCATCATAAAAAACAATAAACGACCAAACACTTGGTTATAGTAGTGAAGGTGAGTTTTTATCTATCTATCTATCTACAGTATCTATCTATCTATGCATAATCATAATAATATAAAACTTCTAAACGATCTTAATTTTCATACATATAGATATATTAGATATACAAGGATAATGACAAGGCTCAAACACTTGCAGTAATAGAGTCCACTTAACAAAACATGTTTATCCCAAACGAGCAGATGGCATAGTTGTAAAAGATTGACAGTCGTTAATACTATAAGGAAAAGTAAAAAGAAACTAGACAACACCTACAATAACTGTTAAATTTGAAGTAGGTACGACGCTATTTAATGAAAAACTGAATACGCAGTATATTACCTTTAAAGAAGGTCCAGATTGTGTATTGCTTTATACAAGATTTTGAAGTCTTGGTGAGTGAAACTATGATCTTTCTGGTGAGAGTGCTCTCTGATAGCAGAGTGTGATGGTTTTGTTGGTGGAAACCCTATTCTGATGCTCCTTCCCATGTGCTCAGAAATTCTGTGTTGCAGCCAACGGTTGCAACTACCAATATACCTGGTATTACAGCCAGGACAAGTAAACTGATAAATAGCACATGAAGATAAATCAATAGGCAGTGGTTCCTTCCTGCTTAGGTAAAAGCCAATAGTAAATTTATTAGCAAAAACAAACCTAAACTGTATCTGTGGTAGTCATACCTTAACATATTGCAAAGATTGTTTTGTATTTCAAAGCTAAGGTTTTCCAAGTAAGGAAGTTTTTATATGTATAATGTCCTTTGGTACATAAAAATTTTGGACCAGAAAGACCGTAGTTTCACTCACCAAGACTTCAAAATCTTGCATAAAGCCTTCTCATTGCAGAATCCCTTTGTATTAGGAAAATGAAACCAGAACTTTATGGTAAAATACTTCCTATTCGGCTGCTCATTAAATAGCATCGTACCTACTTCATATTAAACCGTTTCCTTTTTTTTTTCTTTATAGTATTTACGACTGTCAATCTTTTACAACAATGCTAACTGGTCGTTCTGAATGAACATGTTTATTTGTTTATTTTTTGTCAAGTGTACTCTATTACGGTAAATGTTTAAGCCTTGCCATATTTCAAGACTCCTATGTGCTGTTATTTTTGTTTACCTAATATAATAATATATATTAGGTACACATACACACACATGCATACATACAAACATACCAGTATCAATAAAAATAAAACCGATAGGAAGTGGTTCTAGAGAAAAATTAAATATTGGCCACCACCACATTCATCCTTTACATCTTGAATCAATGATGGACACTCTAGCATTTAAATTCTGCAACAGTTGTTGCTACATATACCAACAAAGCAGGGTCATGGGAAACACATGAAGCCCATTACACAAGCACACACACCAACGCATTATACTTATCTCTATCTCCCGCGCACTCTCTTGCATCTCGATTATTTTGGCCTCTGTTCTAACACTTCTTCCACAACATCTCATCAACACTTAGTACGTGTGTCTCTCTTCATAAATCCAACACATCCTGGTCACACATTTTATCTTATTTCACCAGTGTGCGTTTACCATTCTCTCCACATGATCGAGACATTTCAAAATACGCGTTCATTACTTCTTGCTGTGAATATACTAAAAAAAATCTTTCTCAGTTACATACTCCTTTTTTTCATCCGTTACCTTTTAACACCGGTACATTACACCACAAAGGAGACTCAGCTTATTGATACCTATATACATCCTAATTTTGGATTTCATTAATACTCTAATCATCTTGCTGTTTAAGTTACCTATTTATGACTCTCCTCTTCTCTTTTCTTACAATGAATATTATAACTACGAGCTTGATGGCACACGCTACTTTGCGCATGTCAGCCTGCCGCCACTTTACCTTGCACAACCAATACGAAAGTGCATGAACCTGCATTCCCGACACTCCACATTTCATGCCGGGGCGGACAAACATGATCCACTCGCCTTTTATTATTATAGACTAGATGACAACCCGGCACTGCCTGGGAAAACTATGAATGGCAACTGATAAACTCTCTCTCTCTCTCTCTCTCTCTCTCATTTCCTCTCCCTTCTATTCTCTCTCTCTCTCTCTCTCTCTCTCTCTCTCTCTCTCTCTCTCCAACACTCCCTGTCTCTTTTCCTAATCTCTCTTCAAGTTCCCTGTCTCTTTCCCTCTTTCTTCTCCCTAGGACTCCTCTACTCTCTCTCTCTCTCTCTCTCTCTCTCTCTCTCTCTCTCTCTCTCTCTGTGTGTGTGTGTGTGTGTGTGTGTCAGCCCCTTCCCAACCCCCACCCCTTTTGGTGCCATTGATGTCTTACCCAAAGAGTATTCCTTTCCAGACAGTAAGTCATGTGTAGCATACAGAAATTACTAAGGAATTCAGAGCTGATGAAACACGGTTTTTTGGCAACACCTTTTTATCAAAGCATCGGATAAAGGTGAAAGTTGGGAAGTGTATATTTTATAACCCTACCTAATTTTTGCAAGTATTATTATGTACCTAAGTTCGATAGTTTTCATATTTATAGAGTAAAATGAAGTCGCTGATGCTGGAACTGAGAAAATCACAGACAAGGATCCCAAAACCACTCGTGATGTAAACATAATATGACATCATGAGGCTCCTCCCATCCACCAGGTAAGCAGTAAGTTACTAATGCTTACACAATCTAGGCTTCAACAAATTCGATAATGGCCGGCAGGATATGGAATTGTCCCCATGGTTGCAAGACTGCATTTGTGCTACAGCTTGCCTCTTTGTATATGAGCGAAAAGACCCATGACAAGATTTACTATAGTGTGAATAGGTAATCATTTCTATAGTGGATAATACTTACTTGGTCACCCCAGAAGTCTGGCAGGATCTGTTAGACAATCCAAGGCCAAGATAGACAAGGTTTACCCAATTGGGTGGAGTCGCCTCCCACCTGGGGTAACTATGTAGGCGATGACGTATCGTAGAGGTAACTGCTTAAGGACCCTTTTTTCTTTTTCTTTACTTCAATTCACCAACTGACGCAATAAGGAGGTAGACAAACCTCTGCCTATATGGGAGATTTGGGTAGAAGTGAGCAGACCTTCTCTTTTTCTTTTAAATTTTACTTATAGTGACAGCTCCTGACTTGCTGCAAATAAAAGGCTATAGTGTCGAAACCTGAGGTAAAACAAAACGGATTACCTTTTTGTATTCCCACCCTGAATAGGTGTAGACCTAACAAACGAGCTATAGACTAGTTCATTACGTGGATGAATTACATACACTGAATTATTTGTAAAGTAGAAACAATACGAAAATGGAAGAATTCCAAGCTAACAACTTAGTCCCAACAACTGCTGTGGAAGTTGCGATGAAATCTCCACAAAATAATAATAATAATAATAATAATAATAATAATAATAATAATAATAATAATAATAATAATAATAATAATAATAATAATAATAATAATAAAATTATTGAGAATAATAATGCAATCAAGGGGATGATGACAAATCCTTTCTCACCACAGTGAAGAGACATATTCCTCATATATAAGTTTCTCTTCACTGCGGGTGGAGGCTCATGATGTCATGGGTTAACGTCACTATTGTGTTCCCGACCCTTACCTGCGATTTTGATGGTTCAGGTGTAGGAAACACACATTTACTCTGATAAGTACCAGAACTATTAAACTTAGGTATTAAATAATACTTGCAAAAATTAGGTAGGGTTGTAAAATATACACTTGCTAACTTTCAACTTTATCCGATGCTTTGATAAAAAGGTGTTGCCAAAAAACCGTGTTTCATCGGCTCCGAATCCCTTAGTAGGTACGATAAATTCGCAAAGTTATTAAGTCTATCGGACTAACCAGCCCCGTTTCACTGGCAGAACCAGCCCCGTTTCAGGGAAGCCCTTCCACCACCACCCATTTTGGTGCCCTTTGGTACTAGTGATGTCTTACCCACACAGTGTTCTTTTCGAGATAGTAAGTCATATGTATACCTAGTTTGGTTGAAATTGCTCAATGAGTTTCAGAATGTATGTGGAACACATACATACACACATACATACATTCTTACATACATACATACATACATACATAAATACATACATTTTTAAATACATATAGATTCTTAAATACATATATTACTCTGCTCTTGCTACTCCGTACATTCTCGAATCTCCAATTTTCTATCATCCTGGCTTTCAATTAACTTTATAACTTTATTTTTACTCACATTCTATTTCATCTTTCTCTTCTAATTGGCCTGTTCAAAATATTCCACTAGTCTGTACATTAAGCTCCATTATCTCAAATCATCGATGTATCACCTTCAAACATGAGCCATTTCTCTCTTTCTTCAAGAATCTTTTTATTTTTCCCCAGAGCCTTCCCTGACTACTAATAATATTATTCCGTCCATGAAGATTTTAAACTTACACAAGATATTATAACACATCTTTCTTAGAGAGCTCTTCCCCCTCTCACCAAAAACACACCTTTGCCTGGGCGTGTCTGGAAAAAATTGCAAATGAAAAATAATATGGCCAGTTATCCTTTAGCTTCACTTCAAAGAAAGGTTCAGGAAGGATATACGTCAAAGGTGGTGATAGAAAAGCTTACCGGATTTAAAAGGATAAAGGGAAAGGAAATTGGAGCTAAAATTTATCGTTTAGAAAATGGGATATAAGCCTCATCCAGTCAGTCGTTTGAAGGTTTGGAACAAAAAGTTGAAAATTCGGTCTCTTGATTTAAGAGGACGAGTGAAACAGACAAATTAAGGAAAAGGTAAAATATGACCACATTTTACTTTCTCACGATGAATTTTATGTAATGGAAATTAAGTAAGGCAAAAAATTATTAACTAAAAGTTGATCAAGGCTTCCAGTAACTTACATTCTGCAGACTCGTAGCATGATAAGCAAAATTACGATTGGTAGACGGAAGACGCCCAAACTGCTATTTTTTTTCTCCATCTGAAGGACGAAAACAAGCCGCCTAAATTTTAAAAGAAAGTCTTGCAAAAAACAGAAATCTTTTCGAAAATCCGTAAATGTTTTACAAATTCACAGGTCTGATTCAGAAAGCTAATACTTAACCCATCGCAAAATGCCAGTTGTTATATACTGATATTCATTAATTAATCCACTTATATAATTTAAATTACCCTCATTAGAAGATATTAAATGCACTTCCATACAAAGATGAAATTTCAGAAAGAAAACAAACGCCTATTTATGATAGCTGAAATTTTTTACTTCTCGGTCAGCATGACAACTATTGTAATAAAATACCGACCACATTCCGACGAAGCAACAACCGCAAAATATGTAGCTGCGTAAATTTATTAACAGATATCAAATATAAACGAATTATGTGCATCGTTTGCTTTAATATACAACTAGGATACATACAATATAAAATGCAAACTTTGTTAGTTATCAGTTATGATGTTTTTATATGAAAAATTGGGACTGATGTGAATTTCACTAAATACAAATATCGTTTCGATTTGAATGTGTGTTATTATCCACTGGAATTTCAACACAAGCCATTAAGTGATTTTTAAGTTTACCAATTAGTTCGTAGTCAGTTCGATCACATGCGTGCCGCTACACCAATCACTTAACAAATCTAAATTTTTTCAGAAAGCGGAATCAAGTCAATTGCTCGTTTGCCCGACAAATCTAATATGCTTAATAGGAGTGTTGTTTATTTGTTGGTGTGGGTTCGCAAACAGTAAGTGTACCGTTGTGACCTTAAAATAGGCATTAAATACGCTTGCAGAAGAACTTGACGAACAGATTATCCAAACACAATTGTGAGATTAGATAGAAAGATGTGGAGATAGATATATTGGCAGATGCATTAATAAGTGTGACGTCTTAATTCACCTTGCAGCCAAGCCTTACCACAATGGTAGGATCAGAATTATGGGACATATTCAGAGAAGAATATTGCTAACAGTCAAACATGTAACAGAGATGATTGCGCTACATATCCAAAAACAAACTATTCATTCTCATAAGAGTAGATAACGAAGTGAACGTTAATGAAGACAAGATTTTTATGAGAGTGAAAAGTTTCATACTATTCATAGACCTATAATTGGGAAGTAAACAGTGCAGGAAATCTTCTGTTCAAAGGTGATCAAAGAAAGGAACACGAAATAATATTGGAAATAAGTTGTAGCAGATCAAGAATTGAAACAAAAAGGAAACATTGCATTTAGATTCTTAACAACAGAATTATTACTTAATATAAAATGAAAGCAGTGGATCCCTGATATATATATATATATATATATATATATATATATATATATATATATATATATATATATATATATATATATATATATATATACATACACATACATACATACATACACACACATATATATATATATATATATATATATATATATATATATATATATATATATATATATATATATATATATATATATATATATATATATATATATATATATATATATATATACAGTATATATATATATATATATATATATATATATATATATATATATATATATATATATATATACATGCAAATATTTTGGGAAATGAAAGAAAAAGTAATTTTGAGCAGAAAGTGTTCTATAATAATGTATTTTAAGGCTTTGTTTCTCGGTGAAGAGAATTCTTAAAGTAATCGTTCATCATTAACGCTGCTCTAGGCAAGTAAGATGGCGTATGAGATGTTGGAGCAGTCATGGATATTGGAAGGGGGATGGAGCTGATCATTTCACTTGTTACTCCGAAAAGTCTCTTTTCCGCTAAGATAAGTGAGTATGTCCGTGTTACTAGTGTCAAATTCCTGGTTCAGTTTGAGAGCAGTCAACTGGAGACGATGCCTTACCGTTCCTGTAATGTGAAATATGCATTGGTATAATTCGTAATCTGTATGATTTGAACAGTTTTTTTTTTTTTTTTTTTTTTTTTTTTTTTTTTACTCTGTTAACTCAAAGCACGATGTGATTAAGGGAAGCGGTGCCGCCAGTGACAGCGCGCTTAACATGCTCCTCGGGCAGGTCACCTTAACTGCCTCTGCAGCATTAGAACAGTAGACCTAAGAAGCTCAACAGTCATAACATTTTCAAAATAGGAATATGACTTGCAACAACAAGTTTTCTTTGAATGTTGAGGTTTTAAGCCGTGTTCAAGCTGCTTGTATGTTGCAAAATGATTTATAGTCCTAAAAACATAATTTAAACCTTCTGAGATGTAATCTCTGTTACTAAAAAATGTATTGGTAGAGATTACCTGTTCTTTGAGGAATAACAGATGATGATGATTTTAGTTATATGAAGAAGATGGCTATTAATCGAAATATCCATTAGTATTAATATCAAGGCCTATGGAACACTTGTTTTTTTTAACTGGTTTCAAATACTGTTTTCTTAAATGTCCTTCTGCTCGCTTTTAATACATAATTTATTCATTCATAAGGCAACTTGAAGTGCAAGAATGTGGAGATAACTTCATGCTTTCTGACCAGAAATTGTTAATATAGAGATGTGAATGCTAGATGTAAAGTAAAGAAATCTAACACACCTAGACCTAGGAACAAAATCTTGGCTTTAACAAAAGAATAATTGCAATGCAAATATTTGCTAGTAAGCTATAATTTTTAAAGTGGTTAAGAAATATAGCTTAAATAATTTTATTTTTATGAAAATCCAAATATTCCTCTAATAAATATGCAATACATGGTTTCAAGATAATTTAATTGTCGCTACCAGGTGGTTCATGTCGCCCCTCCACTCTAATGGTTGCGTCACACACACTCTGCTCACCTGTTGATATCACTGGAAGCATCCTACTTTTGTATTTAATTATTTACGTTTTTTTCAGTGTTGAGGCATAAAAACATTCAAATAAGACTATTTCAAATTTTATGGTTCCAATGGAAGCAATATTAATGTTATGACAATTTTTTTTTTTATCTAACACTTGAACTGAGGTTTGATTATGACTATTTTTTGTCAAATGCATCAGCGATGAGTGAACAAAAGTTTTGAAAATGTTTCGTAACTGTTTTTCCAACATTTGGCTACACGTGGTATTTTCTTACAGTTTTGAAATATATGACAGATTTCACTCTTATGCAACATATTATGGCCTTATTGGATGCAATAATTGTGTTTTTGCATTGGAATATTAGATAAATATGGAGCGTGTTAGTTGCCAGTTAGTGAATTTTGAACGAAATCCTATGCAGTCACGTAGCATCTGTTCTGAGCATAGCTGTACCTACTAAAAAATGCCTCAGGTTGTAAAATAATGACTTTCGCTCCCGCTGCTATTTTCTTAGATTTACATTTAAGTATGTAATAAATCCCCCGTGTATTATGCTTCCTTTTAAATGACGAATAAAAAGTAAAAAATAATTTCTTTGAGACACCAGGATTTTCTTACAATTAATCATGTGTACAGTCGCCCAAATTAGAAGTGGCAGAGTTTCATAATTTTTCAATCACCTGCCTAACGCACGATTCATGCCTAATTAATCTATTTTTCTGTTCGAAGATAGAATAAATCTTATGTAATGGCGGTAAAAACAGTCACTGTAATATTTAGAACATCATGTAATATTATTACGTAAAACTATTTTCCATATAACAAAATTGATGTGAACGAAACGAAGTGATAAAAACGTCGTATCACAACCACTGCCATAATACAGTGTCGCAACATTTCCACAGCACTGACTTCTATGCTAGCCTCAATTTTAAAGTCCTTAGATTTTAGTTAGGGAAACGTATAACTTATGACGTCGGCTAACGCTACACGCTATCACACAATATCTTGGGAAAAGCGAGATACCAACCTCTGTTCATAGAACGGAGACTTACATAAAGTATAGGCTTCAGGATTGGCCTTTACAGATTGTTGATGGCAGCGGTATAAGGTAGTTAGGGCAGTTAGAAGGTGTTAGATAGTTAGATAATTGGATAATTAGGCATGTATACGCTTCCGAAGAGACATAATTTAGTGTTGGCATCTCAGAATAGGATTTTGTGGGGGTCAGCAGGTAGATGTTGCTGGGAGGCGAGCGTCTTTCGCAAGCCAGTATTTCTTGAAGAGTGCTTTGGGTAGGGTATAAAACAGTGATATATCGATGGGTATATTGTGCAGTAATTGCGGTATTATGGCCGCTAGTGTGTGTTAAAACACGTGAAGACGCGCGAATGTTTTTTTTTGTCCCTCTCTCTCTCTCTCTCTCTCTTTGCTTGGTGGAAATTTACACGTTGCTAATGTGAGTGTTCTGATTTTTCTTTTAGTTGTTACGTTAATGTGAAATTGTCCTTTTCGTTGTGTTGTAGCTGGTGATTGGGACAATTGTGTGTGTGTGTGTTTTTTTTTTGTCATTGTGTTGTAACTGATGTTTCGATTGCAACGATTGTGATATGTCATCACCACGGTGACGTAGCAATTGCGTCACGAGTTTGGGCGGAGCATCTTGCTTGCTTTGGCATGCCTATGAAGCGCTGAATGTATTATATGTATATTGTATCTTTTTTTATAGCAATCTGCTGTACGCAGCGGCGTGTAGGGTTTAATGGTGATATTTTGCTGTTGTATTATTTCTGGGAACTTTTATAATTGGGTAGTATTTTATTTGATATTTGTGAATTGCGGGGTGCAAACATTTTTGTGCATTTGTGTATGCACTTCTTAGTTTTTGTAATCACACACGTATGTGCGTGTGGGTGAAATGTGTATGTATGTATGTATGTGTGTAGAGCATTTGCATTTGCTTGAATAACACTTTCTGCTTGGACAAAGGAGGAGTGTGCACCCAGCAGTTTTTGCCTTTGGAGACAGAGCGAGCCTCTGAGATATGCTGCTAAGCTTCTTTTTTTCTGTAGGTGTCATCAGGCCTTCGATGAGGATTGAGGGGGTAGTAGGGAGGGGGTGTTGCAGCTTGTAGGGGGTGGGAGACGAATTTCTCTCTCTCTCTCTCTCTCTCTCTCTCTCTCTCTCCCTCTCTCGCTCTCTCTCTCTCTCTCTGTGCCTGAGAGGCGCTTTCCCGTGTCTTTTTTTTATGACCTTTTGTAGCTTGGCCTTGGAAGAAGTGAACTTGACCCCTTTTTGACTGGCTAAAGAGAAATCAGCTGTGTACAGCGCTTGTTTTCTTTTTCTCTCTTTTTCTCTTTCTCTTTCCACGGGATTTGAGAGTTTAACTGCAAGGGTTAGCTAATTGTGAAATTAATCTTTGGATTGTAGTTTGATGATGGGTTTAATTCATTGGGAATTTATTTAAGGGATTACTTAGTAGTAAATTTAGTTTTTTGGATTTACGTAATTTTGAATTTGATTAAGGGTTTAATTAATTGATTTTTTGTATTTTATGGTGGGTTTTGTAAACTTTTGATTTAATTGTTTGTTTCGGGAACTTTGAATTTGATTGTAGTTTTAATTAAGTTGGAATTTAATGATTAAATGATGGCTCCGGGTTAGTACCTTTTTTTTTGAGTTTCGGGGATTAATTGTAGAGTAAAGGGACTTAACATTGTAATTTTTGTGTTGTACGGGAAATTGTTTTGCCTTCGGTTTGTTTTGTTTTGATAAAGGGTATACTTTTACGGGACCTTGGGAATTTTTGCGAATCTAAGTACAAATATGAGGAGAGGAAGTAGTGATCAGAGACTCCTTAGAGCAGCCTGTGGATGTGTAGGGCGCGGAAATCCAGTCCGGGGTCCGAAGAATTTGGTTGCAAGTCATAATAGCCCAAGATTGATGGGTGGCTTGAGTTCTAGGATCCCACGGGGTCGTTGTTTTAACTGTAACTTGTCGGATCACATCAAGAGATTTTGCCGTGTTAGGTATTGTGGCAGTTGTAATAGTTATGAGCATCCTTGGCGGTCTTGCCCGTCTCGGAGAAAGTATAACAGGCCCGCATTCCAGAATTTTGGTAGTCCAGATGAAGAGGTACCTCACATGAATTGTTCAAGGGGATCTGGTAATCGGCAGACATTGTCGAAAGACCGGTCATTCGTACAGAAAAACCGGATGGGTGTCTCTTGGGATATTGGACTTTTGGGAGAACCTGCAGGGTCGAAGCCTGTTGTAATTGGGTCTGTACAGGGAGTAAATGTAAGGGTCTTTCTTGATACAGGTGCCTCCATTAACCTGATGAACGAAGAATTGTTCAGATCAATGTTCCCCGATCGATCTTTGAGACCTGCGCAAGAAGCTGTATGCGACGTTCAGGCAAATAAACTTAGGAATTTTGGGTTGTTTGGACATAGATTTATCCAGTGGGAGTAGATCTTTGATGGAACCATTTCTGGTTATAATGGGATGTGCTTTGGGAAATGCATTGTTGCTGTGCCATCCGTCATGTCGGAGACGAAAGATATCGGTTCATACTGGGGTTTCCTGTATTAACTGTGGGGGTGCCTGGTATGTTTGTACCGTATGAGGGGGCAGACATCAGTGTAGTGAGCGAGATTGTCTCGCAAATACATGAAGGTCCGGGGCTGAGTGATGAACATGTGTCGGGGGATGAGAAGTACTATAAGGAAGTTTTGACTGATGATGTGGTGCTTGGTCCAGGTATGGTTGCGATGGTGAAAGTGCGAGTGAAAGGGGTGCAAAAATCTAGACAGATGTGCGTGGATGAGGGTAGCGAGAAGTTGAAAGGGGTTTTGTGTACGAGTTCCGTAAATGATGTAACGAGTTCAAGGGTAACTTGGGTGGAGTTGCTGAATTGTAACGATACAGTTCGTAATTATCAAAAGGGTACTTATGCAATCGACTTCGTCGACTGGGTCGATGAAGATAATTCAGTGAACATTGTCGGGGATTTTTGTTCTTTCTCAGAAGCAGATTTACAAGCTAGAAGGCAAGTGTTTAGAGACCAGTTAGCAAATGCTGATTACAAGGAATATGCTGAGGGTGTAGAAGATGTTTTAGCCGAGTTTGCAGACATAGTCGCACTTAAAGGGGACAAGTTAGGAGTAACGAATGTGTTAGAACACAAGATTCAGTTGGAAGACAAGACTAAGCATATTTTTGTTCCTTCATAAAGGATTCCTTTTAAGATTAGGGAACAGGTAGAACAAGAGGTAAATAGGTGGGAAGATGAAGGCATTGTTAGGCCTAGTTCATCACCTTTCAATTTTCCATTGCTTGCAGTCCCCAAGAAAGATGGTTCAGTCAGAGTTTGTGTAGACTTTAGGAAGTTGAACGAGAAAACTATTCCTGATCGCTACCCTGTGGCGTGTTTGCCAGATTTGTTTTGCGAGATAGGGGGAAATAATATCTATACATCAATTGATTAGATGCAGGGATACCTTCAAGTTCCGTTAAGTGAGGAGAGTCGAAAGTACACGGCCTTCTCTTTGCCGAAGGGTTATTATAAGTTCACACGAATACCGTTTGGTTTGACAGGCAGTCCGATGACTTTTACTAGATTGATGAATACGGCTTTACATGGCATGTTAGGGAAGATAGTCCATATCTACATGGATGATATCTTAGTTGCCACTGATTCAGTAGAGGAGCATCTAGAAGTTCTTAGGGAAGTTTTTAGAAGACTTAGGTTAGCTGGTTTGAAGAGAAAGTAAGCTAAGTGTAATTTTCTCAAGAAGCAGATAGTATATTTAGGACATGTCATTTTTAAGGAGGGTGTCAGAGTAAATGATGATAAGATTAAGGCAATTGTAGAGTTTGCTACACCCAAGACTAAGAAGGAGGTTCGGTCGTTTTTAGGCATGGCGGGATTTTTCCGTAGATTCGTGAAGGGTTTTTCCGTTTTAGCGTCTCCTTTGACAGATATTCTAAGGGATGATGTGCAGTTTGTTTGGGGAGAGCAACAGCAAGTAGCATTTCAAACCACAAAAGATACTTTAACAAATCCCCCAGTGTTGAGGTTTCCAGATTTAGAACGTCCATTCACGTTGGTTACGGACGCGAGTAATATCGGGATAGGCGCATGCCTTATGCAGAAATTCGATGGAAAACTCCACCCGATTGCATTTTACAGTAGAAAGTTTAAGACACGAGGTAGGCTAGTAATGAGCGTCTCATGTCCGTGGTTGACAAAGAGGCCTTTGCCGTGGTATCGGCCTTCGTGCATTTTAAGGTTCTTATCATGGGTACTCAGGTAGAGGTTTTGACTGATCATAAGCCGTTGGTGGATCTTTTTAATAAACCGGATCTTTCACCCAAAAGAGCTCGATGGTATCTAACAATCAGGGATTTTGATGCTAAAATAAAGTATATAGAGGGTAGACAGAATGTTGTAGCAGACGCCCTTAGTAGAAGTTTTTCTTGTGTTGGGAGATAGCATCGACTGGGATATTAGTCTGGTAGAAAACAAACAGGATGAAGATGAGATCTTGAGAGATGCAAAAGCGTTTCTTAGAGGGGAATTTGTTAGGAAGGGATATAAGCTGCCTTTTGCGGGGCTTGAGTTAGAGGGTAATGTGTTAGTTAGGAAGATTAGATACAAACTGAGAAATAGTGAAGATAAAGACGATACGACGCAAATAGTTGTTCCCATGAGCATGGTACCTACGGTGTTAGATATTGTTCACAGTAGGTCTATCACTCCTCATCTAGCGATTGAGAAGATGTATCAGAACGTACGAGGACAATTATTCTTTTGGAAGAATATGTCAAGAGATATAGAAGACTTTGTCAGAAGTTGTTCAGCTTGTAACGCATGGAAGCCTAGGGTCGTTTCATGTAAACTGGGTTCATTCCCAATTCCTACCAGACCCGGCAAGAGTCCACATGGACATCTTGAGTAATTTCTGTGAATCTCGTTATGGCCATAGGCACCTGCTGGTAGTCGCTGACGAGTTAACTAGGTTCGTAGAGATTTTCCCGTTGAAGCATAAAATAGCAGAGGAAGTAGCGATCGCGTTCTTTAATGGGTATCTTTGCAGATATGGGGTGCCAGAAGTCCTAATCACAGATAACGGACGGGAATTTGTAAATCGTGCGATGCAATGTCTCGCGGACGTAATGGGGATTAAGAAGGTTAATATTATTCCATATAGACCAGAAACGAATGGCTTGTGCGAACGAGCAAATAGAAAGGTTATTGAAGCTCTTAGAATGACCGTGGGAGGTAATGACCCAAATTGGGACCGCTATCTTCCACAGGTCCAACATAGTATAAATGCGATGCTAAGCGATACCATTGGAATGTCTCCCAATGAAGCGCTGTTTGGATACCCAGCGCGAGGCGCGTTTAATCTATTGCCCATTCCGACAGGTGACGATACAGTAAAATTGTTGTTTTCAACTGCGAAAGAGAGATATGCGTGCCTTGCTAAGAATCTTGAGATGAAAACGCGAGACATGGTAGATAGGAGTAATGCAAAGCCAGATAGAGTTAAAGTGGCTGTTGGAGATAGGGTTTATTTGAAGATAAATGTCAGAAATCAGCTGAACTATAAGCTGGGTCCTAAGTTTGAAGGTCCGTTCTTGGTTGTTGAAGCAAATAAGGGAAATAGATTTGTTGTTCTGGATGAAAACACGGGTGTGTCTCGATTGACAAATATATCTAAGATCAAAAAGACGGGTTAATGGGTATTAGCATGGATGCTTTCCTGGGTTGTATTGTTGTTATGGTAAGGGGTAGTTACGGGTCGTTTTTCCTTTCGGGTTTTAATGGGTTGTAAATGGGCATGACTTGTAGTTTGCTGTAATTGAGAAGGACGTTACTCTGTAGAGTTTTCCGAATCTTTAATAGTTCGGGTTCATTGTGATTTCTGATGTAAGCTGCAGTACTTAGTGTAAATTGTGTGCAGAATGCCGTAGAGTTTTGTAGATATATGAATCTGATTTTTTTTTTTTTTTTTTATGGATCGCATCTGCGGTTAGGGATTCCATCGTTCGCACTTGGCGATAGTAATGGGTTACTATGAGTTAATGGTTTGTTTTCATATGACTTTGGGAATTGTGACATGGGCTAATTTCATACGAGATTTGACCCGTGTGTTATTATGTTAGAATGTTATGATGTGTTTTGCCGTCTGACGCAATATCTTTGAATATAGAGTTATAGAATAAGGGTTTGTTGTTTAGGATTTTGTTTTTGGGGAGGTACTTAGTATATCGGACCGAACAGGGCTGATCTTTTACAGGTTGGGATATGTCAGTTAGGATTTAGGAGAGGTTTAGGAAGGTTTTGATAGGGATATCGAATTCGAGTACTGGGGTTTTTCAGTTCTCTTTTAAAATTTAAGAGAGCTGTGCCATGAGTATTTGTAGTTGTTAGGATCGTAGGAGTGATTGCCAATATGTCAATTGTTTTTGTGCTGAGAATTAGTCGGGTATTGAGCAATATTTGCTGACCAGAGTAGAACTTTGATGTTTTTTACGAGATATGATACCTTTCAGATGATTCGTGTATTCAGTGTATGGATATAGGATTCTCGGGTATTTTTTTATTGGATAGAATCTTAATGAATAGTTCCTTAGAGTTAGTGTACCTGATAATGGGTTGGCTGTGGAAATTCCGGGTACCGACTTGGAATTGTTTCACATTGAGAACATATGACCTTTGCATTAGTAGTCTTATTGATTCAGTAATAATATTGCATAGGGAATAGACAAGTTACTTTTTGATATGACTGCCGATATGACCGACTTACGAAAAAACACCACTCCCTCGCACCGGAGATGTTGGAATAGCTTCACCGTCCTCAACATATGAGAAAGCTGTCAACGTTACTTCTGCACTTTGGTGAGACGATCCAGGGCTTTGGAGAGATGTCGGACAGAATGTCTTCATGGTTGCCGTACTTTTGGGGAGACGTTGGGTTGGCGCAAAAGGATTCGCGAGCGCCACATTCAACATGGGCTTATGCAGTTGCGAGCCTTTCATCTTGCTGGAAAGCGCAAGAATACATTCAGCTCGGACTGGTGCAGTCGCAAGCCTTTTATCTTGGTCGGATCACCGTTGGCGTGTGCAGTTGTAGGCCTTTAAGCGTGAGGCAGTACCAGGAGTGAAATCGTCTCAAGTGATGAGATTTTTAAAAGAACTGATTGTGATATAGTTTCTGTGTTATGAGATATATATAAGTTTTGCACCTAGATCTTTTGAGGTGGGGTCCACCTCCGGTGCGTGGACTGAGCTACTGTAATTGCTCACGAGGGTGACCTTTGAAAAGTTGGGTCAGCTGTTCACAGGGTCCATTTGACTTACACAGCATATAGGAAAATGCTGAACTATTTGCATACCACAGGAAGTCTCAGAGCTCCTTGGTGACAAGACACGGGCAGTGAAAATGCAGTTTCAGCTTAGAACATTCTAGAAGCTGAACCGGTTATAAATCTGGATTTAAAAAGAACAATTGTGCACGAGTATCTCATGACGCCTTGAAGTACAGAGGGCGTCTTTGTCGAACATTGAACTTGGTGATGTCATGAGAGTGTGTTCATTTGTGCATTGCATAATGAATATAATGGTAGGGATCGTTGAACGATTGGGCATTGCGATCCGTTATTTGTATAACTGAGCATGTGAACATGCAAAACGAGAAGCAGCAGACATGGGGGTTGTTTTCCAGAGGATTTTGTGAAGTGAGTACAACTCATGAACATTTTAGACACTTTCAGAACTATGAGCACAGACGTTACCCCTGTGGCAGTGAAATTTTTTGTTTCTGTAATTTTTACATTTTCTGGTTTTTTAATATAACGTTTGTTCTTTCACAGGTATTTCCTCTCTCCTTCCTTCACATCCCTCTTCAAGGAAGGGAGTGGTATGACATTTTGAGATGACCTGATTTGTATTAATTGACCTGTTTATGATTTGAAGGACAGATGAGTTATTTTCTGTATTTCCTTAGGTAATTGGGTGTTTATGATTTTGGACCTTGTTTCCTTAGAAGAATTTTGATAGATATGTTGAATCATTCGTTTTCATTCTTCGTAATTTTTGGAAGTTATTTTCGTTATTTTTTGTCAATAACGGTTTAGTTTTGTACTTACTGTAGTATCTCATTTCAGTGGTCCTTAGATTTTAGTTAGGGAAAGGTATAACTTATGATGTCGGCTCACGCTACACGCTATCACACAATATCTTGGGAAAAGCGAGATACCAACCTCTGTTCATAGAAGGGAGACTTAAATGAAGTATAGGCTTCAGGATTGGCCTTTACACACACACACACACACACACACACACACACACACATATATATATATATATATATATATATATATATATATATATATATATATATATATATATATATATATATATATATATATATATATATATATATATATATATATATATATATATATATATATATATATATATATATATATATATATATATATATATATATATATATATATCTATATAAAACTTTAAAAGTGTGAACCATGCAACCTCACCCTATCGTTATCGATGTCGTGATTTATGGGTCAAACTGAACTGTTTTGTCACGCCCTTCATGTTCACGATGGATCTTCTGCCCGGTAAAGAAACATCCCCGGCTCAGCTTTTGGTGCAAGTTCCTGTTAGAGAGAGAGAGATATCAAGAAGGCTTACTATACCGAACAGAACTCTACGTAGATGGATCAAATTGCTTAGAGAACGGCAAAGTTTAGAAAATAGGCCTAGAAGTGGAACTCCTCGAATCGCCACAAGAGAGCAAGACAATATATTTGTTGCAGCTGTAAAAGAACAACCCCTGTTTACACCAGTTGCTGTAAAACAGCAGCTTGGACTGCAAATATGTGTGCAGACTGTGCGGAATAGATTGCGTGAGGCTGGAATGCATCACAGGATTCCGGCAAGGAAACCATTTGCCCTACAACATCTTCCAGAAGATGCTCCGTTCCGGGATTCAGTTATTTTCTGTGATGAAAAAATCTTCGTCTGATGCCCTTGGACAGATAGCTTCATTGTTGGTGCCCAAATAAAACTAAGTAAGCCTAGTGAAATTTCAGCTGACTTATTCATCAAATATGGAGCACGCCTCTTGCCTTTAACATCAACTTGTTTATTCCTATCATAAACTGATATGTAGTATATACTTGATTGCATTACGTTATATATAAAAAACTAATGTAATTTGACTACAAATTGAAAATAATACATTGTTGCAAAATGAAAAGAGAAACTTTTGTTATTTTGTCTTTATTACTATATATATATATATATATATATATATATATATATATATATATATATATATATATATATATATATATATATATATATATATATATATATATATATTATATATTATATATATATATATATATATATATATATATATATATATATATATATATATATATATATATATATATATATATATATATATATATATATATATATCCTAGACCTAGAGCTGAGATAATTAATGATCAATAACGATATGAATGTTCACACAGGAATTATCTGTGTTTAATGGGGATTACGCTGCACAGTTATCTTCGTAAAGTTGTATTGATATATAATTTCAATTTATACCTATAGACCATTAGAAAACATAATTTTCATTTATAGTGTGTAATTCATAAGGTGGGTCTATGTTATAACAGATATAAAAATGGAAGAAAATATGTCTTTGTAAAGTTGTGGACCTACTGTTCTCTTTTTTTTTTTTTTTTTTTTTTTTTTGTAACTAACTACTCTCTGTTGAATTGTCTATCAGTTGAAATAATATTTTCGATCGACAGATGTGCTGAAAATAACACTGCGCCTTCAAGGCATAGTGGCAGAATATCAGCTGGGTTAGGGCGACGGGTGGCTGCCAGTTGACCAGGAGAGTTAATTGCCATTGATGAGCGTCTGAACAGCAATCAGTATAATATCGAAATTTTCCAGGACATTTGGAAACTGTTATTGCCGTATCCCATGCCAGTACATATCGCCATAGACAATTCTACGGTCAACCATGCAAAGGTTGCAAAGCAATAGTTCCAGCAGAATCCAGAAGTGGTTCGAATTGACTGGCCTGCCAAGCCTGCAGATCTTGAATCCAATAAAAAACTTATGGTCCTACATGACCTAGCAGTGGGATGTTAATCGTGCTTACACCAAAGAGAACCTTACAAAGCATGCAATAGATATTTGGGAAAATTTAAGGCCAAAGAGGGGAGCAGCAAACATTTGCGAAGTCCTCGTTGCACCAATGCCAAATAGGATGAGATGTGTGCCAGATGCACGAGGATCCTATACAAAGTTTTAATGAGTTATTATGCTGCTTTTTCATATAATGTGACCAATTTCATTCTCGTTAATTTAACAGTGTTATTTTGTATTTGACTTAATTTCAGCTCATTTACTTCTCCAACATTTTCTTATTCATGTGAATCTATACATACTTATAGGTCTATGTTATGACTAAATTTCTGCTTAATTCGTCTCTCTCTCTCTCTCCCTCTCACACACACACATGCATAATATTATACGTGTGTGTGTGTGTGTACACACACACACACACACACACACATATATATATATATATATATATATATATATATATATATATATATATATATATACATTGGTGTGAAATCGAGGCTATTCCTCAGCAAAATAGCAAGAAGGCACTAAAGCAGACAGCTTGGTACATGGTTTTCCTTTATTCAGGGCGGCCTACGTTTCGAGATCCTTGTCTCATCCTCAAGGCTAAAAATACAAAGTAAAATATACAAATACAGCAAGAAGATTTAGGATATATGTACAAATAAAATATGATAAAGTAAAACATCAGTAAAAAAAGGTAAACCTAAAATAAAATTGTTAAAAAAAAAAAAAAAAAAAAGAGAGAAAGAAATAGAAAATTTTTAACTAACAGACCTTATTCCTCGAAGTTCAGTTGCTGTATGAAAAACAATAAACATAAGGTGGGGTGTGGTTTAAGCTATATACAGGGGCGTGGACGAGGAATGATTGTTCAAAGAGGGAACAAGCTTTTTGATCGCTAACGATTCAAGAATAGGGAGGTGGTGTTCGTGTTGACTAGTTAGTATAATCTTAAAATCATTATAGTTTATTTTACTTTTACATAGTTTTATGTGGTTTCTAATATTGGATGTTTCGGGATTAGACAACTTGCACCCAGTGCGAAAGCTAACGCCAATATGTGCGTCACATCTGACCTTAAGCAGTCGGCGTGTGTTTCCCACGTATGTCTGACAATGGCATTGACAGCAAGTAAATAAATAAACAACACCGGACTGCATTAAAGGGGGCAGTTTTTCTTTGTGACGAAACATACCGCCAATAGTTCTTGGGTTCTTAAATATGAGCTTCACGTCAACTGCAGGAAAATAATTCGTTAAAATCCTTTTTAGATTGGGTAGGAAAGAGGTGTCATGCGTGAACGGAAAACTTATATAATATGTTAATTTATGTGCCAAGTGTGTGGTAGCAGGAGGGTGAAAGGACTTATCCAATGCTCTCTTAACATACTTTAAAAATAAATTGGATGGATAGCAGTTGGATTTAAAATAATCATAAAGAAAACCTATTTCCTTGTGAAAAAGATGCCAGTCGGATGTAAGTGTTATGGCCCTGTGGAGGAGAGTGGACAGGGAATTCAATTTAAAATTATAAAAGCACGAACTGTAAAAATTCTGCCCAAGACCAGTAAAGGTTTTCTTGCGGAACACACCAGTATGAAATCTCTTTTCTTCACGGATGACGATGGTGTCTAAAAAGGATAATTGGTTATTATTTTCTAATTCATAAGTAAATTTAATGTTATTATGTAGCGAATTAGCATACTGCAAAAACTGGTCACAGTGGTGACGTTCTTTAAAAAGGACAAAAGTGTCGTCAACATAACGGCGATAAAATAACGGCTTGAAAACAGAGGGACAGCTGTCCAGCAGCTCTCTCTCGAATTTGTGCATAAAAATATCAGCAAAAATGCAGCTTAATGGATTACCCATTCCTACACCTTCCACTTGCATGTAAACTTCATCATTAAACACAAAGGCCGTGTCCCGCACCGCCAACTCCAATAGCTCTTTAAAATCTAAGCGGTTAAAACCGTGGTACACATTGTCCTGATCATTAAAAATAGTATCCAAAATATAATCAATTGTTTCCTCCACTGGTTATATTAGTGAATAGTGACTCTATATCAAAACTGGCCATGACCAAATCGGAATCTTGACATAAAATATTATTTTTAAATTCTAAGGAATTGTTAACAGTAAATTCATTTTTGAAAGATTTTTCCAAGAGAGGGACTATGTATTTTGCAATTTTGTACTTGGGTGTAGTATATGTAGTATATGTAGTACATAAAGAGAACGTACCTCATAGGTACGTTCTCTTTATGTATCTTGGGGAGGCCATACATGATACCGTAAGATGATCCAGTGACGGAAAGCTCATCATAAGTAGTTTGAGTAATAACCTGTTTATTTTTAAAAAATCTCAAAAAACGGTTAATTTTCTCCTCTTTCTTAAAAAAAAGTTTAAAGTCTTTGTTACCAATTTTCTGAAAGTCAGAACCATCAGTGAGTATATTCTGCATTTTTTGGAGATAATCAACTTTACTCAAAATAACTGTACCATTACCTTTACCTGGTTTGGAAAATATTAAGTTATTATTTTTTCTCGGTTTCTGAAGGGTATTTAGATCATCTTTGTTAAAGAAAGGGGCCCATCTAGTTTTCTGTTTGTGGTAATTAGTATGTGCGAAAGCAGACAGTTCAGTTCGGAATTTTGATAGGTTAGCATTTAAAGGCAAGTTCTTCAGTTTGGAAAAAAGTACTTCGAAGGGCAAATAGTACTCACATTAAGAGGGTTTGTAGTTGGGTAAACAGAAATCCAGCCCAAAAGATAAAAGAAATTCTTCTTTCTTAGTTAAGTTATAGTCAGAGAAGTTGAAAACCACCTTGTTCCCTTTACCAGAAAAATTTATCACTTATAAATTCCCCTTCAGTGATAATTCTCCATCGGAGATATTCCCGAGGTAGCGTGAATTTGATATTAAGCGACATTTGTAGCTTCATGATTGTGTATAAATCACGGTGTGACAAAAAAATTCATAATAAAAGCTGCGTGTCCCAAACGTACCAATGAACTACCATGGCGGAGGTGGGTTAATGCCGAGGCTAAGTACAATTTCCCCGCTCGCGACGGGTAAAATAAATACAGAAAACCCGGGATTAACTTATACCTCTCTTGATAGCTCAGTGGTAACGTCGACTGGGGTTGCTGGGTCTGTGCTGTGTCGTGGGTTCGCGACCCGACAGTAACAATCCATCTATCACTTACAAATTCCCCTTCGGTGATAATTCTCCATCGGAGATATTCCCGAGGTAGCATGGATTTGATATTAAGTGACATTTGTAGCTTCATGATTGTATATAAATCACGGTGTGGTAAATAAATTCGTAATAAGAGCTGCGTGTCCCAAATGTACCAATGAACTACCATGGTGGAGGTGGGTTAATGCTGAGGCTAAGTACAATTTCCCCGCTCACGACGGGTAAAATAAGTACAGAAAACCCGGGATTAACTTATACCTCTCTTGATAGCTCAGTGGTAACGTCGACTGGGGTTGCTGGGTCTGTGCTGTGTCGTGGGTTCGCGACCCGACAGTACCAATTCATTTATCACTTATAACTTCCCCTTCGGTGATAATTC
>JANJGK010000013.1:39562750-39565250 GCA_039081455.1 Macrobrachium rosenbergii
CACGCGATGGGGAGACATGTAGGGATAGGGGAAGCCAAAAGTGCCATTTAGCACTAGGGAACAGGTAGAATTCTGAGTTGTAGGCACATAATGATAAGTGTGCATTTCCTATGCCCTCTTTGCTGGTTCTTTTGACATACTTGCAGGTACAGTTAGCCCGACGCCAGACTCTCGAAGAAGCCATGCTTTTGAAAAGCAGACAGAGACGTTCCTCTGATTTCATCTGTAGCAGATGTGCTGCATTTTCTCCAGCCTTGCTGGTTGGAATGACTTCAACGGACACCTGGAATGGTTGTAGGCGCCAACAACATTCATAAAAGGTTCGTACATTTGCAAGTAGTCAAGACCAGCCCTTTCCCCTTTTACTTAAACTCCTTACAATTCCATTTTTTTAAACTTTAACCTCTTCCTCCACAAAGCAATCCTCCCTTTGTTAGAATCCTGCCTGTATCCCATGCCTTGCCATTTACATACCTTGAATTCAAGTAAAGATCCCGTGATAACCATCAATTATCCATCCACCAGTGCAATTTAAGGGCTATTTAGGTTAAGCTATATCAGTGTTAATTTTATCTTTGTGTGTGTGTGATCACGTGTTCATTGTTAAAGCCTACGCTGCTCCGATTCTCAGATTGTGCATACGTGATTTCAGTATAGTCATCTTCTAGGCTACGTTATGTTTTGTATTTAAGAACGTGTATTGGGTGATATTTCATGGGGGGATTCCATCTCCTTCAGTGTATACCGTCATTCCTAACTGAGAACGTCTCTTTTAGGGGACAGACGTGGAACAATCGCTATCCCTGCTTCAGTATCTCGTCTGCCACCAAAATCCTGGTTGCAGTCAGTAGCGAATTCCGTTGTGGCCCGAATGTTCACATGAATTATCCTCCCATGCTAGAGTTCCATCATATGCACTACCTGAGACTATTTCGTGTAATCCGGGCAAGACATAATGTTATTATTATCATTGGCCTGATTGTATTGCATATGGGCCCCATTTTTAATCAACTTGCATGTTGCCAAATCATTGCATCCTTGTTCCCTGTTTCCTATAACTGAATCTGCCCCTTTGTTATTATGTTGTTCTATGTCTCATTGTTTACTTGCTAAGTCTGTAAATAAACCCCTGTAAATTTGAAAAAGCAGTCTACTTCCCATATGGCGACCTTCCTTATTCAATTGTAAATCCAGGAAAATCTAAGGTAAGTTTTCAAATAACTTTTCCTTTTGCTCATAAACTGGGCTTTCTCGGTTTCGTGGCAGCATCAGTTATAATTTTGTTTCAATTTCTCACTAAGCCAAGGGCCAGTTTATGACAATATATATATATATATATATATATATATATATATATATATATATATATATATATATATATATATATATATATATATATATATATATTATATATATATATATATATATATATATATATATATATATATATATATATATATATATATATATATATATATATATATATATATATATATATATATATATATATATATAGTATATATATATATATATATATGTATATATATATATATATATATGTATATATATATATATATATATATATATATGTATATATATATATATATGTATATATATATATATATATATATATATATATATATATATATATATATATATATATATATATATATATATATATATATATATATATATTATATATATATATATATATATATATATATATATATATATATATATATATATATATATATATATATATATATATATATATATATATATATATATATATATATATATATATATATATATATATATTACTCGACAAAACTTTAGTCCGGCGACGGTTGAGTGGCCTAAATATATGGCCAAATTTGAAGGAACCAAAAGTGCAAGAAAAAATTCTGTCAAATCATTAGGCCGCTTACTGAGAGTAGCTAAGGGGGAGGAGCTTATGGCTCGCTAAAAAGAAAGCAGACAAGTAAGGTTTTGGCTGGCGATCTAGGTGCCAACGTGAATTTTTTGCTCCACGCTCCCGTCGAAGTTTTGGCGTACCCCGGGTCACATCCTGGGACCCTGTGACCTTACTATGGGGAAATTTAAGGATCTGAATGAACAGATCATAGCACAGATATGTGCATTAAAGGAATCAGGTCTTAAAACGAAGGAAATCGCCGCTCAGGTGGGTGTGAGCGAGCGATCTGATAGACGCTGGGTTGCCAAGTTTCACCAGGGTGGAAGGGGCGATATACCGTCGCAAGTAAAACGCTCTGGGAGGCCTAAGAAGACTTCTAATCGAAGTATGACTAGTTTAAAGCGTCAATTACAGGTTAATCCACGCATGACATCAAGGAAATTGAAGGAATCCAACCCACAACTGCTTGGTGATGTTTCAGTTCGGACCGTCAATCGCCGTATCAATGAACTTGGATACACAAGCCACCGTCCACGGAAGAAGCCAATTTTGACCAAGTTACAGAGGGATAAAAGAGTCAAATTT
>JANJGK010000013.1:39570250-39587224 GCA_039081455.1 Macrobrachium rosenbergii
GTTTGCGAATATATAGGCACTTCTGAACTTGCGCCATTGAGATGGACCACTGCAAAAACGGTCTGGCTAAAATCCAGAGATAACTGGGATCGCATTATTAAAGCTTCTCAGGCACTAAATATCTCAAATGCTATATTGGAACCTGATCCCAAGCAGAATTTAAATAAAATGCTGAGAGCTATTCTCAGGTTCAGTGGTTGTTTTCTTGGAACAGTCGGAATGTTAATTTTTCACCTGGTCAGAGGGTCGTTGTGTTTTGCCACACTGGCAGGAGAGTTGACGTCTGTGGCGCTGGGCATGTCGTCTTCAGTCAGGTCTGTAATAGCAGAGAGTCAACTTTTAGGAAGTGAGTAGTTAGTACTCGCTCACAGAGAGTCAGTAATGGAGCAGCATCAGTTATGATTACCTGTAAGCTAGGGATGCCATTCTTCGTCTGCGACTTTGTCATCACCAAGGACTTTGATGGGAATGTTGGGGTACAATACTATTCTTGTGTGTGTGGGGCATTGTCTCTGTTTAGCAGCTGGTTGCTGTTTCGGCAGTGCATTGTCTGACATCGTCCTTGGTAGCAGCTGGTAGCTGTTTTGACAGTGCGACAGAGTTCATCTGTCTGAGATCGTCCTTAGTAGTAACTTGTTGTTGCTTTGACAGTTCAATCGAGATCATCTGTCTGTCTGACATAGCCCTTGGTAGCAGCTGGTAGCTGCTTCTACTGTACGACCAAGTTCATCTGTTTGTCTGGCACTGTTTCTGTAAAGGAGCTTGTGGCTGTTTCGATGGTTCTATTGAGTTCGTCTGGTGATGTAACTTCATCATAGTTTATCCTGTAATGATTTTGAGTAACTTTGTTATGGTATTTATTTTTTTTTTTTTATCAGGGGTAACATGTTTATTGAGTCAAAGAGGTCATTATTGTGTGTTTAATGTTATTATTGATGAGTATTTCAGTGTGAGGGTTTTGTGGGAGCAATGGGTGTTTAACATGATGTTTGTGTTGGTGTTATTTTTGCTATCTCTGTTTTATTGTAATTTACTGACTGAAAAATATTTTATTATAATACTTTTGAATTTTGTTAATTTGCTCTAATAATGTTTGTTGCTGGGTTACATGCATATTTTATTAATTTTGTTTGGTTGTCTGTTTTTAATGTTTGTTGAGCTGCTCATCTTTATGATTGTCACTTTTTATATGTTCACTGACTTTTTAATAAGATATGATTACCTGTAAGCTAGGGATGTCATTCTTCGTCTGCAACTTTGTCATCACCAAGGACTTTGATGGGAATGTTGGGGCACAAACCCCTTCTTTTTGTGTGTGGGGCATCGTCTCTGTTTTGCAGCTGGTTGCTGTTTTGACAGTGCGACCGAGAAGTGACATGCTCTTTTTGATTGTCTGTTTACTTTTTATTTTTATTTGGGGAATTTGTATGGGGGATTTTATATGGATATTGCCCTAAGATGAGTCAGTACTTTTTCAACCTCACTGACAGCCAGTAAGTAACTTATCTGATTCTTCTCCTTCAGCATCACTCACACCCCACAGCTACCCTCATATGTGAAGGGGGCAATTAAATTTTCAAGAATATAAATAAATCAAGCATTAATGGAATTACAATGGAGACGCTCTTGTGTTGCCATCAAAGTATGATTGCCTGGATGACCAAGATTTATCAAGTATGTCTGCATGAGGAAAAAGTTAGAAGGGAATGGATGAGAGGTGTTATTGTTCCTTAGTGTAAGGTTAAGGGATATGAAAGAGTCTTTAAATTCAAGGGAAGCTCAGTATTGCTTAAAAGAACGAGAACGTGTATGGTAGGATTTTGACTGATGAAGTAAAACTCACAACAGAATGACCGATAAGAGTGGAACAGATTATGGACAATAATATGGAAGAAAGTAAATGGATCAAGTTCTTTGAGGAGTTTCAGAGCAGAGAGACAAAGCTTAATGCAGTATTCATGTTCACATAATAGTATACGTTAAAACTGGTTTGTGCAGCTCAATTCAAAGTTTTTGTAACCTTGAGAGTGACTGGTTTGCTATAAAAGTAAATTTGAGAAACCAGTGTTTTATATTAACATGATTGTTCAGTGCCATTATAGATGGAGAGATTTAGGAGAATAGCGAAAAACAACAACAGTATATACATGAGCAATGGCGAGAAAATCAGGGAGATTTTGAAAAGGTACAACTGAAGAACATTAATAGCCTTAGCCGCCAGAAAATAGTGGGTGGTTTGTATTAATTATGAGAAGCTGGTAGGTAGGTTTGGCACCTTATGGCTGAAAACAAATGAGATCCGAAGACTGAGATGTTTTAGACATATGATGAAAATGGATGAAGAACACATGACCAAAAAGCATTAGCTACGGATGTAACGGGATAAATATCTGTATGAAGACGGCAATAAATTATGACAAAATGATAGAGATGAAGACCATGAGCTGATGGGAGATCAGGCAGGAAGAGGAGAGGACAAAGGGTAGATTTGGGATACGCTTAAAATGCCCAAAGAGATGAAAGAAAATCTAACACACATCAATACCCAGAGGATATGAGTTCAGGCAGAAGGAGCAGTGGATGGAAGGAAGTCTTAATACACACTTAATGTGCAGAAAGAGAGAAAAGGAGGCTTTAACGAACAAGCTCAGGCAAGGAAAAATTCATGATCTATATATATATATATATATATATATATATATATATATATATATATATATATATATATATATATATATATATATATATATATATATATATATATATACAGGGTGTTTCGAAATTAGAGCTATATATATATATATATATATATATATATATATATATATATATATATATATATATATATATATATATATATATATATATATATATATATATATATATATATATATATATATATATATATATATATATATATATATGTATATATATATATATATATATATATATATATATATATATATATATATATATATATATATATATATATATATATATATATATATATATATATCTTCTTACAGATTACGAGGAGGTGACTGCAGCTTTTTGGTTTAGGTTAATAATCTTGGCCTTACAAAAACCCCTCATGAGCCCATAAACTAAAGAAATGCAAGAATAAAAAAATAAATGGTATTCCCAAGTGAAAGTGGGTTTCTTCATAGTAATTTATTATTTACAATCACAACATGGAAGAAATCACCAAGGAAGACTGAACACTCACTAAATAAATCAGCTGGGAATTTACACAACAGCAATGATTGAGTGAATTGGGTAACACGTCACAATTACGAATACTGGCTACTTCCAAGTGGTCCCTTAAGCCAATTAGGTGAGATTACTATTAACTCAGGTAGGGGCAGTTTTCTTCAGGCATCTGGAACACAGAAGCACGTCTAGGCTGGTAACGGCACTAATAACACTCCTTTGTTGCTTCCTGGTTTTTCTTGCCCACACACAACCTTATGTCGATGTGGCCAGAGCTACTCTTGGGTGGTGTCCGGCCATAGGGTCACAATGGGTCCAGCTTAAGTGAGAAAGTTGAGTTCCATCACCAGCCAGCGGCTTCAGTCGTCGGACAGACAGAGAGATCACCGCAATGAATAACGCTGGAATAGAAATATAATTCCCATTAGTGGAAAATAAGATGAAATCTAAAAAGGAAAGCAATTGCAATATGAAAGGGAGCTAGACAGGGGAGAACGGAAATTATTCCACTGCACGAGAATATACTAAGAAAAAAAATCACAAGGGATTGGGGAGAGAGAAAAAGGATGAAACTATTTAATCACAATTGCCGGAAGAATTAAAAATAAAGTCTGGGAATAACTTTCTGATTGAATGAGTGTTTGTAACCACAGTGATATCTGATTACTCTACTAAACACAGATGGATGTTTATTAGCGTACATGAAAAAAATGAAACCCTATAATTTACGTGGGAAATGAAGTGCAAAAATATAAGTTAAAAATGCACCGAAGTTTATTCGGCACAATTGAGTTTTCTGTACAGTGTATAATGCTGTATGAAACTCTCAGCCACGGCCCATGAAACTCTCAGCTGCGGCCCATAAAACTTTCAGCCATGGCCTGGTGGTGGCCTGTGTTCCTAGGTAGAACAAATTGCAATTAAATAAAGCTACCAAATCGAAATTAAAACAACACCTTTGAGGATCTAGCCGAGCCTCTCGAAGAGCCGCAGTATCACTATTTTGTAAATGTCTTCTATTGACACCATTACGAGCCTCTCGATGTGCTGCAGTATGAAACTCTCAGCTACAACCGGGCAGCACTCAGTTACTCTACAGATGCAGTCAAGTGACGGTGCGGCGGTGTTGCCTTCGGAATTGGACTCGGCGGTACCAGACGCATCTTCCATGACTAAATAAAATAAAATAAAAACTACTGAGGCTAGAGGGTTGAAGTTTAGTATGTTTGAGGATTAGAGGGTGGATGATCAACATACCAATTTGCAGCCCTCTAGCCTCGATAGTTTTTAAGATCCGAGGGCAGACAGAAAAAGTGTGGAAGGACAGACAAAGCCACCTAAATAGTTTTCTTTTACAGAAAACTAAAAAAAAAAAAAAAAAAAAAAAAAAAAAACTCGTGTTATGTTGTTACATTCTCGGTAGGATACAGTTCATGCAGAAATAATGATAATTATATTATATATGATAATAACAATGATCAAATCCCGTTTGTAACACGTATAAACCCGGTGAAGTGAGGTGACATTACTTTTAATAGAGTGTTATCTCCTTGTTGATTCGCTGGTGGCAGGGTGAACAATTACCCACTTGCTAGCTCGTAAACATGATAATTCAATCCATATAAATGACCGAATATTAATATGATAATTCAACAGAGGCCATCGAATAATAACGACAATTTTAATAACGAGTAGAAGAAGTGCGTATGGGGACAAGCTTTAACACTGAGTGAAATGTTCATAGGTTTCCATAGGTAATGTTATTTACGAACTTGGATATTTTTTAACATATTTAGCGATATTACCTCCTTATGTAATTTTCTTCCAGCTGCAAAAGTTCATTCAATAGAATACTTATACAAGAGCGATTATGTGTACGAGAAAATTAGGAGAGATAGAACCACTTCAGGCACTATCGATAAACACATACATTGCAATACCAGTGAAACAGAAATAGTTTAAAATAGTTCTTAGGCATAGACCGATGATCGTCAAGTTACATTTCTAAATGAAAACCAAGAAAAATAAATAATAAATATAGAATATATATACACAATAGGTAATACCGATAATGACAGACAAAGAATTGTGACTTCTTAATTCGCTTTCCAACCAAGTCTTATCACACAGGTAAATATAATACATTTGTGTTCCTTCTCGAAATACAAAAAGATCGTCATGAAATGTTCATATTAAAACTTACCTTTCGGAGCATCAACTACCTGAATAAATTCATTATTTATTTCTCTTGTACATTATAATAGTGATAATTGATAGTCAAGTATCCCAGGATACTGTGCACATATGAAGCCGTTGAAAAGAGTCAGGACAGCAACTACTATTGGGACATAATCAGACAAGCATGTTTATAACAGCTGGACATATATCAGAGATGATTGAACTACATGTCGGAAAATAAACTATTCGTCCTCCTAAGAGTAGAGTTCGAAGTGAACAGAAAAGAAAGAAAGATTTTTATGACACTGAAGTTTCAGAGAATTCAAATGGTTAAGATTTGGGATGTAAACAGTGAAGAAAATCTTCCATTCAAAGGTGGTTTAGGAAAGGAACATGAAATTATATTGTAAATTCAGTGCAGCTGAGTGAGAATCATAGCAACTTCTCAAGTCTAAGGCTACTGAAAAAAAGAAGAAAATATTGGTTTTAGATTCATTAGGATTTAATCATTACTCAATCAATATAAAGCGTAATCAGGGGATGGCAGAAATGGGATTTTAAAATAACAACAAACGGCGGTTTATTGAATGACGACTATTATAATAAAATGCCAACCCCATTCCAGTGTGGCAACAGCCATAAAACATGTAACTGCGTATATTCATTCACAGATGAAAATAAAAGCGTATTTAGATGCACTGTGTCCTTTAATATAAAATACCAAGTTCGCTAAATATCAATTATGATGCTTTTATAAGGAAAATTGGGCTAATATGAATTCCACTGAATACAACTATCATTTCGATTAAATTTATGCTGGGACTCTAAATAATTAACAAATCTGAACTCTTTCGTATGTTATACCTTGCAACAAGGTCAAATAGGGTCATAATCTCTTTCTACGTCTATTTTAAGAACAGTGTCATATCATCTTACACCGCTCAGATTCTTCAGTAGCAATGGCCAACGTTGGGTCAGCACATTCTTTCCGTCTCGTTGACTACTCTCCCTGTATCTATTCTCAAACAAAGGCCTACAGGAATAAATCGGCCGCATACAAAACTAAACTTTATTTGCAAATTTAATGAAAGTATTTCAGCAAAAGATACGGTCACGAAATGGAGTGGCTCACGCCCACTAAAAAAGGAAATCATAACTAGAGGAAATTCAGATTGACAATCAATCGAATAAATCATTCTACACCAACCAATACTAGTGACTAATACGTTGGTCACCAAACAAAATAAAAAGGTCATAATTATTCTAGACCAAAATAAATGTCATAGATTATGTTAAAAGAACACCACTTCAAAAAAAAAATATTCGTCCTCACAGGACGAACCCAGAATTCCTGTTAAAAGAAACATATATATTAAAACCTGAAATGTTGTATGAAAAAGAAATAGATACTTAAACTGAAAAATGCATAATGGAGAACAAAACGGAGAAATGCATAAAGGAGAACAGAGGAGTTTCACTGAAACACAAAGGGAGTGTTCCACATAATGTCTGGAAAAGATATGTGTTAATGAGTTATCTTACTTCTATGGCTGCATGTAACTGTTTCTCACAGTGGCTGTTCTTAACACTGCACAAAGAGCGAATCACACCAGCCGCAAGTCGAAGTGAATAGCCATTGTATGTTCCTCTCATAATATACCATTAGAGAGTGCACACATGCATGCACTCACTTAGTAAACCTTCCTTGGAAGCTTGATGACACCATCAGGTTCACAACGCTTCCATCGATCTGTCGCGTTATCTCCATGCATTTTGGCCATGATCAGAAGGTTAAAAAGTCAAGTATACCTTAGTTTTACCAGACCACTGAGCTGATTAACAGCTCTCTTAGGGCTGGCCCGAAGAATTAGACTTATTTTACGTGGCTAAAAACCAATTGGTTACTTAACAACGGGACCTACAGCTTATTGTGGAATCCGAACCACATTATAGCGAGAAATGAATTTCTATCACCAGAAATAAATTCCTCTAACTCTTCATCAGCCGGCCGCGGGAATTGAACTCCGGCCCATCGAATGACAGTCTGAAGCTCAACCGGTTCGGCCAACAAAGGGCTATGATCAGAAGGTACAAATGAACGCGTCAGATACTTGATGAATCTAATTGCGAAAACCACCAACGTCAACACAAATGCCACCTGCACCGGATGTACCTTTCCACAGGCCAGCACATAGTTCTCTAAAAGACTAAATAGGAGCTCGGCCCACCTACCCCTGGGTGCCCCCGCCCAGGCACGACAAATATCCATAACGAAAGCTCAGTAGGGGCCAGCTCCAAAAATCATAGCAAACCATATGCACCAGATACGAAAGTTAATTGTCTCGTATGCACGATTGTTATTCCAATAAACATTTCCTTGTAGAATGCACCAATTCACATCTTGCATTCTTGACGATCCGAATATTCTTCACGGCTTCAGACTGTACAAACCCATGTTTCTCTTCACCTCTTGAATTCTTGGCGATCCAAATATCCTGAACAGCTTGCGACTGCAGGAACCCATGTTGAATGCGGCATGAATCCTTTGCGCCAAACAGATGTCTCCCAGCAACGACAGCGACTTGTAGACGTTCCGCCCGACATCTCTCCAAAAAACCATAGATCCACTCATGAAGGCGTAGGCATAGAAACCTGCAGGCATAATGTAGACGGCCCCCATATCCAACTTGTATCAGTTGAGGCTCATAGAAGTCATTCCATAAGGCGCTGCTGCGAGGAAGTGGTGTAAAACGTAAGTCAGTCGTGTCGACAGTCAGCCCAAAAGGTACATAGTCGCCTCACTATCCCATACTATTACTGAACCATTAAAACCACTAAAGAAAGGTCGTATGATAAAACTATGAAACAATTCCAAGTTACTACCTGGAATTTCCACAATCAAACCCCTATCAGGTACACTAACTTTAAGATACTACCCATACAAATTCTTCCCAGTAAAAATTATCTGGGAACCATAGAGATATGCTGAATTCATTAAAGTCAATTCCAAACATCCGAGAGGTAAAATATCTCCAAAAATTTCCCCTTAGAAGCGGCAACCACTGACTTAACCTGATTTTGAATTTCTGATGACATGTATTCCACTTCTTTCTCAATATTCAACAAGGTAGTTTGACAGGAAGACAAAGCTACCGCAACATCTAAAACCTCCCCCATCCTATCAACTTGTGACCAATAACCCTTTTAAAGAAGTCCATAACTATCTCGTAAAGTCATCAAAGTTTTACCCTGGTTAGCAAATACTCTCGATACCTGCTCAATTCTCAGCAAATTAGCAATTGACATACTAGCAATTGCTCCTATGATCATAAAGGCTCCAATTACCAATGGCGCAGCCCTCTTACTCCTTCTAAAAGAGAACTGAAAAATTTAAACACCTAAATTCGGAAGCCTTGTTAAAGTCTTCCTAATCCTATCCTGAACCCTAACCGATTTGCCAAACCCGTAACCGATCAGACAGATTCCGTCCGATATTCATCTTGACCCCCTAAAAAAATTCCTAAGCAACAGAACTTTATTCTGAAACTCTATACTCAAAGATACTGCGTCAGACGACAAGTATACATCATAATATTCTTGTATAATAACCGCCGGGTCTAATCTCACTACGGAATTAGCCCATGCCATGACCCAAAGTCATGGAAATACGAAACTAAACTTTATTTGAAAATTTAACGAAAGTATTTCAGCAAAAATGGAAATCATAACTAGAGGAAATTCAGACTCACAATCAATTGAATAAATGATTCCAGACTAACCAATACTAGTGACTAACACCCTGGTCACCAAACAACATAAAAAGGTCGTAATTACTCTAGACCAAAATAAATGTTATAGATTATGTTAAAAGAACACCACTTAAAAAAAAAATATTCGTCCTCACAGGATGAACCCAGAATTCCTGCTAAAAGAAACACATCATATATTAAAACCTGAATGGTACATAAAAAAGAAATAGGTACTTAAATGGAAAAATGTACAATGGAGAAATACCTAATAGAGAACAGAGGAGTTTTACTGCAACACAAAAGGGGGTGTTCCACCTAATGTCTGGAAAAAATATGTGTTAATGAGTTATCTTACTCACTTCTGTGGTTGGATGTAACCGTTTCTCACAATGGCTGTTCTTATCCACTAACACTGCACAAAGAGCGAATCACACCCAGCTGCAAATCGAAGTGAATAGCCATTGTATGTTCCTCTCATGATATACCATTAGAGAGTGAACACATGCATGCACTCACTTAATAACCCCTCCCCGGAAACGTAACGACACCTTCAGGTTCCCAACGCTTCCATCGATCTATCACGTTGTCTCCATGCATTTTGGCCATGATTAGAAGGCACAAATGAACGCTTCAGATGCCTAATGTATCTAATTGCAGAAACCACCGACATCAACATAAATGCCACCTGCACAGGATATACCTTTCCACAGGCCAGCACATAGTTCCCTAAAAGACTTAATACATATACAGCAATCAAGTCAAATGCTACCTTGCCCGAAAAATCAGGAGAGCTAAACAGAAGTAGTACTTTGCATTTGTTTCTGGGGTTATCTGGCTTAAAGAAGCCTAAAAGCGAAGAGTTTTAACTTTAAAAGGTATTGAAGAGATGATGATCTCCAATCACGTACACAGAGATAAACAAAATATAAACCTGTATGTGAAGTTATCAACACAGATCTTCCAAACATGTTGAGAGACTGCATGGGCAGATCATAGAGATATATGGCTAACTAGCTAAAGAATTGCGATACAAGAGTAGATCAGTTGTCGTGTAAAAAAAATAAAAAAAACATTCATTTTCATCTCTGTATATCCAAGCAAATCTGATACATTTGTATTTTTTCTTGAGTTGATAGAATCACTTCATGGAATATTTATAATAAGATTTCTCTGCCAGTGCTTAAATACCTAAATAAATTCGTGAGCATTTCTGTCTTGTGTAAAGTAAGAGGAATCATTGCTAATCCAATGTATTAGGGTAATATGCACATATGACGGCGTTGAAAAGAGTCAGTACTACGAATATTGCTATTGGGACGTTTATGGGATATATTCAGACAAGAAAATTGATAACAGTTGAACTTGTAGTAATACATGTCGGAAAGTAAATTATTTGTTACCTGTTATGGACACGGACATGTAAGGGTATTAGATTTCGAAGTGAACAGAAATAGAAAGAGAATATGATAAAAATAAAGAATATCAAAAAGGTGAGAATATAATTCAACCAGTGAAGCAAGACCTCAATTGATACACACAAAACAGAATAGTTGTCAAGACACCGCTAGAAAATACGAAGGTCAAGATCACATAAAAACATACGAGCTGAAACTTCTAATGCTCATCTCTTCAGAAACCCGAAATTTTTACAGTCAGATCCACTGAGGTAAAATCATTAGCCTTGTTCTAGAAAATTTATGAAATTTTTGTCAATAATGAACAAAGAGTCAAACTTGAACATTAGTCAGTGACTGGAAGAATATCAAAACAGCTCACGACAGTCCTTACTGGATGCTTCAACTAGTGCACTAAGATATGTTCAACTTCATGAATTTTCTTGCGAAATAGTTACTCAACAAACTCAACTAATTTAAAAATCTTAAGTTACAAAATTCGAAACATGGCAAGGGTTAAGACTTTCCTGTGTGTTGACACATTTCTCGACCGTTTTGAAGGTATTTATTATTTTTTTTTATACCGATACTTGCAACCACTGCTGTCATATATGATGATAACATGAGAAAGGCCCAAGAAGCTAAGTGGCTATCATGGTGACGTTACTGTAAGTGTCATCCAAAACCTCTTACATAGTTGCCAGTAATGAGAGGCTGGTCAGGAGCTGGACAGCACCAATTCTAAATGAGATCGAACAGATAAAGAGAAGTCAGTGCACACTTTTTAGAACTATCATCGCTATAAAGTTCCTAATGGGATCATCTGTTTTAATAAATCTTTATATTTGAAGGAATTTTTCATTTATATTCGTCATCGGTAAAACTTATTTGTTCATTTCTTTAAAATAGCAGATACAACCCCAGTTTACTATTATTTCTGCACAGATCTTCCATGAAGCTTCGGTTTAAAATAAATGTCATGTCACTTAATTTAATGTTATGTCTTTTATATCCTTTTGTGCATGGAATTGCTACAATGCTTTTGGTCAGATATTTCGCAGTACAGTACTTAAAGATGCCCTGGCTCCCATCTCTCGATTACAAGTTTCCCCAGAGCTGTGCTCGGGCTTGAGCAAGAATTTCCCTGAAATTTGTTTGTACCACGTCTCTCTCTCTCTCTCTCTCTCTCTCTCTCTCTCTCTCTCTCTCTCTCTCTCTCTCTCTCTCCCTCTCTCTCTGTCGTCAGCGTTAAGGTGTTAGAATATTCTGCCACTACAGATGCCGGACCGTGCAAGAATCTCGAGGGAAGCATGCAAGTGACCTCATCTACTACAAAGGTTTGCGTGGCATTCGCCCGAGTCAAAGATATTTCCCAGGGATGAGCATATATATAAGGAAAAATGTCAAGCTATGAAGATGTTTTATGATTTTTTACATTCTACAGATATTTCCCACTGAAGAGTTTTCTGTTTCACCCGTGAGACGTTTTCAGGCACCATATTTTTCTTTTTATGAACGATGCGTCAGTGATAGTTTTAACAACATATAATATACATGTAAAGATTTTTTTTATCTCTCTCTCTCTCTCTCTCTCTCTCTCTCTCTCTCTCTCTCTCTCTCTCTCTCTCTCTCTCTCGTGGCACAACGGTAGTGGGCTCAGCTTAACCACGAAAGAACGAAGGATACTCGAACAAGGAGGGAAGGAGGGATCTGAAATATTTATTGAGAATATTATCCACTTAACCAATGACTTCGTTTCTTGGTTTTTAGTTGACTGTTGTGGGTCGCGAATAAGGGTGTAATTGTAGCTTCCTGTATAACTTAAAGAAACGGTAGATACTACTCTCTCCTTTTCTTAAGTATCAAAAATGGTTGCGTGTTTAAATTTCAGGAATTAGATTAAAACCTATTAAATGTTTTACCATTTGAGAGGAGCGTAATACAAAAAAGATGTCTCACGCACTCAGCCTGAATCTTAGAAAATATTACAACCTGGGTCATGTTTATTAGGTACCATTTATTCACAAAAATATAATATATCTTGAGACAAAAAGATATAAAGGATGCAGGGAAGGTAAAACATTACAGTATTTTGGGTTACTTGTTATTTTTGCTTTAATATCCGTTATTCAAATAACATGCCTCAACTGATAAAATTCTTTTGAACACCAGCAAATATATATATATATATATATATATATATATATATATATATATATATATATATAATATATATATATATATATATATATATATATATATATATTCTTATGAATGACAACTATTAACGGATATATTCTCTTACCTGAGATGTGTCTGCATCTAACATGGGGTCAATATTCATAACAAGAAAGGAATGTGTCTCTAAATTAACTTAAATGAGGCTTTAAGGGAAAATCAATGTCTAGCTTAATTAGTTATAATTACATAAAATCAGAAGAGTAACACAAGGGAGCTCTAAGCAGTGACTCCTTGGCACCTTGTTTACGTTAATTGACAAAGCAAGGGTGCCACAAGCATCCAGGTTATACTCTGAGAGAATCTCTTAAACAGTAATTAATAACATATACTGGCACTGCAGGTTATGCTACATGAACAGATAAAGTGCCACAATTATATAGCTTATATCCTGAGGAAATCCTCTCAAAGTTGATTGATGAAAGGGGAGACACCGTGGGACAGTAAGATGACACAGCAATACATACATCTGTTCTGCAATATAGAAAATGCAACCATCACTTCAGATTGTTACAACGATGGGTAAAGTTTACTTAGAACTGAAGGCTGAGAATAAGGTCATTCAAGGTGTAATAAAATGCAAACTGGGAGTGATACTTACGAGCAATTTAACACAAGTAACGTTAACGCCAATTCATTAAGGCCTTTAAGAGGATTGCAAGGGAGGAAATGAGCAGTGGGAAGTACAGCTGGAGGTGTTGCTGAAATAACTTTCCAAAACCACACAGCACCTTAATTCCTGGGGCAAGGAGTCTTGTATGTAGAGCCAGTTGGAATCTCTGTCAAAAGTGACATCAACAGTCGACACTAGTGTGACACTAGTTCAGTCAACAAGAGGCAGAGAGGATCTCTGTGGGGGCCAGTGGTTTGGCCGCTCAGCAAATGGCAAGGGGTTTGCCTTCAATAGAGGTCTGCCCAATTCTGCTTCCATCTGACCTCTGACCTCCTCCTTATATGCCTTACGTCCTGCGTTTTTTAGCTCGGGTCTGAGATGCACGATTCCTGTTGCTTGGGCCTTCTGATTATACAGGCATTGTCTTTGTTTTTCACTTTGCCTGGAATATGGAGTGCATCTCAGCTGAAGGGAGGATTCAGCAGGAAATGGGACAGTTGAGAGGTCGTTCAGAGGGAGAAAGGTCTAGGATGGACAATAACCATAGCAAATCGGTAACTCCACGAGGTGTGGCCCAGTAGAGGCCTACTTACTTCTTGTGTGGTCTGCTTGATATGTATATGTTAGGAAAGTAAAAATGTTGAATAGTAGAGGACTCAGTAAGAGTATTCATTATTCATAAATACTCTTAGCAAAATATGCATATATACTGTGGCTATTAGAATTACATATGTGTCTGGTAAAAGTGACCAGTAGGTTCTATATATATATATATATATATATATATATATATATATATATATATATATATATATATATATATATATATATAATATATATATATATATATATATATATATATATATATATATATATATATATATATATATATATATATATATATATATATATATATATATATATATATATATATATATAATCAGTAAGCTACAAATGTCCTTTAATATCCAATTCGCTCTACCTCGGAAATAATATATTTTCATATATGTTACCGAAGGGGAATTTTTTAGTTGATAATAAGTTCGTCGTCCCGCCCACGGGACGACGAACTTATTATCAACTAAAAAAATTCCCCTTTTGGTAACATATATGAAAATATATTATTTCCGAGGTAGAGCGAATTGGATATTAAAGGACGTTTGTAGCTTACTGATTGTATATGAATCACGGTGATGTGATAAAAAGTCATATATACTCATATATATATATATATATATATATATATATATATATATATATATATATATATTTATATATATATATAGTATATATATATATAATATATATATATATATATATATATATATATATATACAGTATAAATATATATATATATATATATATATATATATATATATATATATATATATATATATATATAAATGTGATACTATCTTTGGAGAGAGGATGGAAGATATCTGTGTAAAAAATATGGATTGAGATGCTTTTACGCAGGCTGCATGAATACATTTATTTATTCACACATGCATTCATGCACAGCTATATTATTACTTTCACCTCACAGAAATATTACACATATAGGGATATATATATACAGTATATATGTGTATATATATATATATATATATATATATATATATATATATATATATATATATATATATATATATATATATATATATATATATATATATATATATATCAGATTAAAATTCTAGTTGAAGTTAAAGAAGTACTGGCTCTGATACTTTCTCGTAAAATCGAGATCTGTATTTTGAGAGTATTTTGCATTGACAAGAGGATCTAATTAAAGAAGAGATTATGCTTATTGACTATATTTTGTGTTGTATATCTAATTTCCTCTTTCTAAAGTCACTGTTTGCTACCTTTTTCTGAGTAAATTAAATTTAGTCAGACCGACAGAACTTCTCTATCAAAAAGATGAACATTTTAACTTTTTGTGCCGGATATAGATTTTTAATTACGAGGCATTACATAATTATTCGTGAAATGAAAAATGTAAATTTTTGGCTCACACTAATCTGAAAAAATGGGGTTCATTCTACAATGCAATGTTTTCTGGAGCAAATGACGAAGTTATTTTACGAACGTTGCTTGTTGATGGAAATAAGTTTTTTTCTGCTAGGTTTATTTATCTGAACAGAGAGGTCACTTAGTAACTTTCAATTTGCATGTCACCTTTACTTGTATGTAAAAATCCTTTGTATTAGTTGCCAAAAGAAAGTTTGCAAAATACTTTCCAATAATTTATCCATAAAAAGAACATCAATCAGAGACAAAACACATCCTTATCCAGGATCTACTTTAGTAACAATGATAATGTATTTCCATGCACAAACCTTCAGAATAATATCATTCACACTTCCTCGCATCTTTTTAATAAGATTCATCTCCTCACTAAACATCTTCCTGGTTTTCCCACCAATCATTTTATTACATCTCATTAACTTTCTCCTTAAATCAAGCTTTTCAGACAGCCGAAAAATACCTTTTAGTAGTTTTAATATTAAAAGAAAAATCTATTTCGCATCAAAATAGTAATAAATCAAAAGCTGTGTTATCTTATTCAGATAAAGGATCGAAACTGCCATGCCTACTCAGGAAAAGTTCAATTACTGTAACCTCGTATGTTAATGGACGTCTCTTTTTGGATAACGACAAAATTCACATTTAAAATATGCAAGTTTGAATTATCCGGGAACCACGACACAGGAAATAAAGCAACTTGACAATTGAATTCATGACTGACACGGTGTCTACTAGAATGTAAACTTTTTGCGTTCAAGGCAGCCATGGGGGTGATTATAGCATGAAATCACAGCTGAAAAGGTTCCGAAGACCTTTCTCTGTTATATAAAAATGTTTGTGCCTTTATTTGTTCAAAGAAGCACATCTCCAACAGTTTTCAAAGTAGACTGCTCAATTTTGCTTAATTTTGCAGCTGATTATATTTTCTATAAGTAATCTTTTTTTTTGACATTTGGATACGTCATCAGTAAGCGAAGGACTTAAATCTGGATGACGTTCATATAAGTCATCGTAAGCAAAGGACTTAAATTTGGATGACGTTCATATGTGTCATCGGTAAGCGAAAGGGTTAAGAATAGTAGGTCGCCAAGGAAAACGGGTTAGTTAATTTAAAATTCTACTTCATTGCTCACAAGATATGACATGGCAACAATGAAATAATGAATTAGGTTTCACTAAAAGGAAATACTTTCTAAACAATTACAGCACAACAGAGGAGCTGCGGGCTCTGTGAACGCTAAAATGTTATCGCGTAGGAAATCAGTCACCATATGTAAGAAGCTTAAGCAACACTGAAATCTTTGATATATCTGCCGTGGGGGCAGAATTCTCCAGGCAAGATGGACGTCCAGGACACGAGGGTGGAACGATGGAACACTTGTCTGGAAATAGAATATATCCCGTGAAAATCCTCCAGACATTTGCTGGTCGAGTGTCCCATCTTTGGGAATGTGAGACGTAGGTTCATGTCCTGGGGTTGTGACAGAGGTCATTTTATTCTAGCTACAATCTTCATAGGGGATTGTAACATAGGCAGTTATATAGCTTTATGTGGGAGGCG
>JANJGK010000013.1:39587324-39609133 GCA_039081455.1 Macrobrachium rosenbergii
GAATATAAACGATGATGGGAAAATTCATGTGTTCCCGAATAGCTCGGCTGTGCCTCGTTTATATTCGAAGAAATAATAATGTCCTGCAATTTTACCACGTCTTCTGGCTATCCTGTTTCCCCCTTATATATATATATATATATATATATATATATATATATATATATATATATATATATATATATATATATATATATATATATTATAATATATATATATATATATCCTTATTTCCAACGTTTCGTAATAATTTCTTTATTACATCATCAGAGATCTGTTGAATAATGAATAAATTACTCAAAAAGTTACTGTAAAAGCTTAAAAAATCATAAGAAAAATAAAATTCACCAGATACAATACAGCTAAAAAGCAACAGCACAAAAGACCGGTAATCAACCTTAGGCAGAGAGAGCAAAAGGCAAAATGCTTTACAGAGAGTTGACTCAGGTAAAGCTGAGTAGAGAAGGTTTGGGTATTTAACTCTGGGACATATGTCGGATCCACGAGGAGGTTACTGAGGATCAGAATCGACTCCCATCGTGAATAAGCTTTCGCACTGGTTGAAGGCTCTCAAATCCAGAACATTCTAATAATCAGAGCTCATTAAAAAATTTGTAAAACTCATATTGATAGAAATGGATTCAGCATAATAGGCCAAACAGGAAGTCCTCACGAATTGCCTATACTTGAGTCATTGTTTTTCAAACAACTAGTCCACCAGTTAAATACCAAAACTCCTCTACTCAACTTTACCTGACTTAACTCTCTCTAAAGCATTCTGTCTTTTGCTCTCTCTACCAAAGGTTGGTTAGTGGTCTTTTGTTTTGTTGTGTTTTTTAGCTGTATTGTATTTGGTGAATTTTAATTTTCCTATGATTTTTAAAGCCTTTAGAGTAATTTTTGAGTAATTTATTCATTGTTCAACACATCCCTGATTATGTAACAAAGAAATTGTTACGAAAGGTTGGAAATAAAGAAATATGTTAGAGTTAAGTGGTTTCCCTGGTCCACCCTCACGCACACACACCACACACACACACACACACACACACACACACACACACATATATATATATATATATATATATATATATATATGTATATGTATATGTATGTATATATATATATATATATATATATATATATATATATATATATATATATATAGTATATATATATATAATATAATATATATGTGTTGTGGTGTGTGTGTGTGGGTACGTATAATGCCAACCATTTATTCAGTAGAAAGAGAAGTTTAAATGAGAAGAAAAGCACCACTCTGGGTACGCACACCCACACACACACACACGCACACACATATATTATATATATATATTATATCATATATATATATATATATATATATATATATATATATATATATATTATATATATAATATATATAATATAATATATATGAGTGTGCGTGTTTGTGTGTGGGTACGTATATGCCAACCATTTTATTCAGTTGAAGAGAGAAGTTTAACATGAGAAGAAAAGCACCACACTGGGTACGCACACACACACATCACACGCACACATAATATATATTATTATATATATATATATAATATATATATATATATATATATATAATTATATCTAGATATATATATATATAATATATATATATATATGTGTGTGTGTGTGGTGTGTGTGTGTGTGTGTGTGTGTGCGTGTGTGTGTGTGTGTGTGCTTGTGTGTGTGCGTGAGGGTGGACCAGGGAAACCACTTAACTCTAACATATTTCTTTATTTCCAACATTTCGTAACAATTTCTTTGTTACATCATCAGGGATTTGTTGAATAATGAATAAATTACTCAAAAATTACTGTATCTTCGTTGCCGTGCTTCCGGAATCAGATATATAGTTTTTTCGTCATCACAAACCTATACTATAGTTCGATATACAGCAAAATAGACGGAATCAAAATATTAAAGTCCTAACTGATGCAATGTGAAAAATGCTCATAGTGCATCTCTGCCACCATAGTAAGTTCGTTGAATTAAATACAAATATTTGTATACCTCATCATATTGATACATTTAGTGCACTCACCTATTCTGTAACAAGGACAGAATTAACACTTTTTTTGAAAGTGTACGTAACGTGCTCTACGATCTTTCTTCAGGAAAAAGGCGTATGAAGGTTCGCTCACGATAACACTTACATCCATTTTTCTCCCCTCTCTCTCTCTCTCTCTCTCTCTCTCTCTCTCTCTCTCTCTCTCTCTCCCTCTCTCACCGTGTATCGCCTCTCTCTCTCTCTCTCATCGCTTTCCGAAGTTCACCCACCCGAATCTCACTCATTCCTCACCAAATCAATTAAATGGACCATTTTAAAGAAACGCAATAGTTTCTACAAAAATAGGTTTATTATTCAAATAACCCAACAAGAAATGAATAAAAACAAAGCAAAGATTAAAATGCATAATAAATGAAATATCGAGTCAGATAACTAAACTCTGAACTGCAAAACACTTCTGATTAAAGAAGTCTCATTATGGCTAATAGCCTGAAAATATCCAAACTCACACATACTCCCCAAATCAATAACTAAAGTCATGTCAAAAAAAACAGTCTACCACATGTTATTCGAACCAGTCCACACTGTCCACAGACATCTGTCGGAAGAATTAAACATGACAGAAAACTCCCAAAAATATATGAAATGCAAAACACAATAATGGAAAGTGTAAAATGCATAGCCAAGATATGGCCAAACGTAACATAACAAAATAATAATATAAAAAGAGGTATGAATATTCATATTAAATCTCCCACACCAGTTCAAAAGTTCATAATGATCAGAAAATCATGGTAAAAATCACAAGTTCAATTTCCTCCCATAAAAACAGAGATTTCAAACTCTACCTTATCTGCCGATTTCAAAGCCTGGATCCTCTCCAAAGCTACGTCTAGACAACTGCAGTTCTATCACGTTAATGAACGATCAAACTCACTTTTAGGGCAGATTTTGGCATAATCTAGATCAAATTAACGCACGTATTCACGAATATACATAACACTTCGGAGATCACCTGACTGCCAATATTGCTGAGGTTCTCACGCAGATAGCTGAGGAATCAAACTATTTCCTGAATACAAAGATTTTACAACTGACGGCTCTGTCAGTACCATCTCACTCCAAAAATTCTTCCATCACATCTTAAAGCATTGAAGCTATGAAATGCATATATGTGTCCTTTAAAATTGTAGCAGCCATATTTTCTGAAATATATAGTTTTTTCGTCATCACAACCTATACTATAGTTCGATATACAGCAAAATAGACGGAATCAAAATATTAAAGTCCTAACAGATGCAATGTGAAAATGCTCATAGTGCATCTCTGCCACCCATAGTAAGTTCGTTGAATTAAATACAAATATTTGTATACCTCATCATATTGAAACATTTAGTGCACTCACCTATATATATATATATATATATATATGTATATATATATATATATATATATATATATATATATATATATATATATATATATATATATAATATATATATATATATATATGGTTTTAAAATTATCTGCTTCACAAATATATAGATTTAATGCAACAAGCTTACCATGGTGTCAAAGATACATCTCATGTGCTGCAACCATTTATTACGAATAGCTTTACAAGACATTCTAAACAGTACTTGATAAACTTAGAAAAGTAACTGCAAATTTAAAGTAGAACAGACCGGCAAAATGACCAGTGAAACCATTTGAAAGGATTATGCTTGGTTGCTGCAGGATGCAATATGCAAAGATCTGTATTCTGTTTCGGGAGCGGGTGAAGGGAGATGCAAATCCCTTATGACATTCACCGAATCCTCTTACTGCAGCTGGGGGATACTCTGGCTAGAAATAAAAACACTCAAAGGCACCTTTGGCAGTAAGAAAATATCATTTATTTAAGCAAACTACAGTGACATACAGCTTAGTAAATTTGAAAATAAGGAAAACAAATTATTACTGTAAATGATTTCATAGCAGCAGTTTGCTTCCATTTTCCCTATCCCAGATGAAATAAACCTCGTTTTGTATGCATTTTCTAAATTTCTTTCTCTTCCTCATGTGCAAAGAGAGAGAGAGAGGAGAGAGAGAGAGAGAGAGAGAGAGAGAGAGAGAGAGAGAGAGAGAGAGAGAGAGAGAGAGAGAGAAAGAGAGAGAGGATGTCTATTCTCTATACAAGTGCTTAACTAGGAATTTTCTTTAGTAGGTGGAATGATGCAAGTAGTCAGAACTGATGTGTACAAGGGTTCTTAATGCAAGAAGTGATAAATAATGTCTAAAATGATATAGATAATCTAATAATAAACCTTGAATAAACAATAAACCACAAGTATATAATAAACTGTAGAATATAAGTGCTAACGTATTGTTGAAGTCCCAGAAAATCCTGTTTTTGCCAAAAATGATCCAGTGTAATACTGGAATCAAACACACGCGCCACACACACACTCATATATATATATATATATATATATATATATATATATATATATATATATATATATATATATTATATATATATATATATATATATACATGCATATGATTGTGTGTGTGCGTGTTTTGATTCAGTATTACACTGGATAATTTTTGACAAAAACAGGATTTTCTGGGACTTCAACAATACGTTAGGACTTATATTCTACCAGTTTATTATATACTGTGGTTTATTGTTATTCAAGGTTTATTACTAGATTATCTATATCATTTTAGACATTATTTATCACTTCTTGCATCAAGACCCTTGATATATATATATAATATATATATATATTATATAATATATATATATATATATATATATATATATTATATATATATATATATATATATATATATATATATATATATATATATATATATATATATATATTACTGGTTATGCTGTCGTTTCTAGAAAACTTCAATTTAAGGAGGAACAGGATAGCCAGAAGACGTGGTAAAATTGCAGACATTATTATTTCTTAGGAATCAACAGAGGCACAGCCGAGCTTTCGGGAATACATAACTTTTCCCATCATCAGGGTCACTTATCCATAGAATTACATAAAAGAAATATAGAGAAACAGTAAGAAAACTATACCGATTGACTAAATCTAAAAGTATTAAAACAGTTTAAATATAAATACAAAAACTTTAAAATACATAATAATATAAAGTAAAAAAGGAACATAAAAACCTAAGTTAACTGCAAAAGAGCAATGACTAAGTAATAAGAAATCACGTACTAAACAGAAATCGTCAAATAAAATCACTGAGAAGATAAATACTGAGAGAAAGAGAGAGAGAAAAAAAATGAATATTCAAAATAATAAAAGAAAAATGATAATGTAATACAAAATACTGGAAAACCTACTGTTCATGTCGTAGTTAAATGACAACTGGGCGAGTTAGAGGACTGCGAATGGAGGAGGGTGAAATGGTGTGAGGAAAAAGAAAAAGAAAAAAAACAAACTATGCAATTAACAATGGAACAGAGGTGGTTTGGCTATTGAGTGTTGGTGATTGTTGTTTAATATGGAGGAAGTCTAAAAAGGGAAGCGAAAATCACTGTATTGTATGTGATGGTGGCAAGATATAGCATGAAGTCTAATGGCACTATTTTCTTTTTTGCTTAAAGCTAAGCCTGTACGGTGGCTGACACCCCTATGAGAGTCGATGCGTACCTTAAGTAGGCGCTTGGTACATCCCACGTAGGTCCCAAAATTACATTTAGTGCAATTAGGGAACCTTTCAGAACTTAGGAGCCTATTTTGAAGAGTAAATTTTTTTCAAGAGGCTGCAGGTTCTTTATGTACTTAATATTTAGAAGTTTAATACCAATGTCCTTCATGTAGCATTTTGTGAAAATAATCATTTACAACAAAATAATCATTTACAACATCTAATAGAACACGAGGCGGTCAGGTTACCCTTTCCCTGGGATATCTTCCCAGAGAGAACCAGGGAACTCTCGGCAAGCTGCTCTTCCTCGGGGCAGCCTTCCCAGGAGGAAGGCAGTGCTCCTGCCAGGCTGGGAAGAATCCCCAGAGGAGGGCCTCAGGAAGAGAGGCCATACCCTAGGGGTGCCTACTTCCAGGCTACCTAGTAATGGGAGGGCATCCCCTGGCGTTACCTTGCAGGAGAAGTCAGGGCTCCTCACTCAGAAAGCAGCAACTGAGGAGGGCCTCACCACAGGGTTGGAGGAGAAGGCTTCCTACGGAAGACATCCCTTGAAGGGTGCTTCCCCTGTTTCTTCTAATAGTTTATGTGCTCTGTTTCAGTTTGCCTTAAACTATACGGAAAATATTTAAGAGCGTTCTTTATGAAGTAGTGTGTATCCTAAACCCATTTCAAGACGTTGACTTCGGTGACCTTGCTTTTGACTTTTGGACTTGTGAGCACGTTTAGTCTCTCTTACATCGGTAGCTTTATTAATACACATAATATGCATTTGAGTCTTTAAATGAGCTTTCATGGGGATCATCAAGTTGTAAAAAGAAAGGTGACGATGTTATTTGAACATGTTACATTTAACCATTCAACAGCAAGCTGCCAACCACTTTCAAGTGCACTTTGCCAAATAAGATGAAAAATAACGGAAAAAAAAAGGACTAGGCTTTGAACATTTTCCTCAGCAAGAACTAGGCTTTCGTGTGAGAGAGTGTGTGTGTGTGTGTGTGTGTGTGTATTTCCCAAGTGATCAGGCGTATGTGAGTGAACTGACTTTTCTACATGATCTGCCTTGCCTCACCTATGGTAACCTGCACAGCAAAGTTAAATAATATTGAACAAATTGGCTCAGAAAGTTTCCAGAGCTTAAAAAAATTAAGCCATGCTACGAAATAAACATGGTCGCGACGCCCTGATTTTCTTATGGATTAATATCAATCTAATGATTTCTATGTGATTGGATGTGCTAATCATACGTGAAAATAGAGGGATTTGACTTTCATCCCTTCTGGAGAAAATCTTTTGAGCTCTCAAAAAAATCAATACTGGCCGTTATGTCGTCTGACTTCCGTCAACAAAGTTTGCAAAACATAAATATTAGCTCGTGTTTCTTTCACAGTCGGTCCGTGGAATAATAATAATAATAATAATAATAATAATAATAATAATAATAATAATAGTTCTCCATGAAACCCAGGATGTAAGAGGCTGGTTAAAATCTTATTCTTTATCTATTTAGATTTACTTGGAAAATCATAGCAGCAATGGATTTTTAGTCAATCAGCAGTTAGTTACTAATAAATGAGTCAAATATTCACGTCATGTGGGAAAACGAATTCTACAAAGTGAAAATGAATAAATATGTTGTGAACTGCATGTAATTTAGCAGTACAGTCCAAAAGACGCTTATATAAAAGGAATATAGAAGCAACTGAACTTTTGACTAAAACAGTATGATATGTTGCATACTACTGGACAGATTCGGTTTTCATTTTCCCCTATAATGATCCGATTATGGATACGTCAATTGCCAATTAGGGCAATAAGAATGACCTCATCAAGGAGGACTGCGGAAGAGGGCTGGGGTTAGAGTAAATTTGATAAAACAACTATCAATGTGAGGTACATTATTATTACCTTTCAGTAACCATGAAAGTAATTTCGAAATCAACAACCTAGCAGGAAAACCAGGGGCATATGACATTTAATTCATAAACTGAAAATTATGGCATTTTCCTTAACATGGAAGTGTCGCAAAAATATCAGTGGACAACAAGAAAGTAAATAGACAAATCATCCTTCTGCCATTGTTTTTCTATGGACTGACTGATTGAATTTGTAGAGAAGTTGGAAATGGAAGCAGGAAATTCCTTATCTGTTAGTATATTTCTAAGATTGTCAGACAACTTACAAATATGCAATCGTGTTGCAATTAGACTGTCGTGGGTAGTAAGAGGTTAAAGCAGAGAACCAAAAGTTCTCTTAAAAATCAGCCCTTGACTGGTAATATTAAAGAATAAAATGGACTTTGCGAAGAATTGTGTAGTCATTCTTACACTATAAATGGCTCAAAGAATATAATTTTTTTTTAGAATGTCTTGCAAGGCGACAATCCTGATAAAATACGCGCTGCTTCTTGGCTCCCTGAGCAACTGAACTGGTATTTTAGCTAATGATTATTCGCATAACTGTGTCAGTTACTATAATTTCGTTAACAACCGGTTTTTTGGATGATAGTTACTTCATATCCCGGCATACTCACTTGGGTTCTTGGTCAGTCAATTGTTTTACAAACTCACTTGAGCTCTGGTCCAGTCAGTTGTTTTATGAACTCACTTGGGTCCTTGGCCAGTCAATTGTTTCGTAAACTCATTTGCTTTCTTGGCCAGTCAATTATTTCATTACAACATTAACTTCAAACTCATGAAAATATAGAAAAAAAAACTATCAATAACTCTTAAAAACAAAGAATCGAGATGCCTCAGTGAATAATCCACCACAGAAATTATTCTGTCTGCGTTTCTTGTAAAAAAGAAACTTGGCTACAAATTGGAAAATTGCTTAAAACTACAAAAATGATACTATGCATAAAGTACAAGCATCCACTCCCTCTTGTCCAGTCATTCAGACTTAAGCACACGCTTCGGCACTCAAGCATGCACACAAACATAAACATACTTCCTTCTTTGACTCAAGTTGAAGCTGGTACCCATTTACTGCATGGTGGAATGATAAGCCTTAAGCTGGGCGCTATCCATGGGCCTAGCAATGTTAGTAGAATGCTACACTAATCCACCACAGCAGCTGATTAGTTCTCGGATAGAGTGTTGTGAAACTGCACACCACAAGGTATCATGGAACGGTTGAAAGAGGTCACAAATCTTTTCTCACTGGAAAATCTACTATTGTTAACCCTCTTATTACAAGCTAAGTTATCTTTGTAATGTAAGTTAAAAAAAAAAAAATTCCTTCTACCTTCTGAAAGTGGTCACAAATCTTTTCTTGCTAGAAAATCTAGTACCGTTAATCTTCTTATTGAAAGCTAAGTTATCTTTGTAAAGTAAGTTCAGAAAAAAACAATTCTTTCTTTCTACCTTCTGGACATTCATCAATGAAGGTAGAGTTAAACCCATTTCCTAGGCTAGAGAAGCAAAAATGCAGAGAAAATTGTAGAAAATATGACATGGTGAGAAGGAATGATCATTGGTGCAAAATTATTATGATGGAAGATAATAATAATAATAATAATAATAATAATAATAATAATAATAATAATAATAATAATAATAATAATAATAATAATAAAAGCAGCATAGTTAATTTTGTACTCCACATTCTATATGTGTCCTAATTTCCATTTCATGTGAGACATGAAGGATAGAGAAGATGATCTTTATTCATCTTATCATTTGCACTCACAAAGCTATGGACAAGGCTGAGTAACTCATTTTCGAACTACATCTAAAGTTTATAGATTAATGTTTTAAAGCTTAAGAACACTTCGTCCTTATGCAGATTACATGGTCACAACAAAGTTTTCAAGTACAATATTAAATTATTTATTTTTGGTTCTGAAGGTATGTAGAGCGTCAAAAAAAAGACGTGGTCATGGTGTGTCATCGTTATCCTTACCTTTTATTACATGGCCCCTTCTCTTTTCAACCTGCCTAGCTGTTGTGAAGATTTTGTTTTTGTAATCTCCACAGCTGTTGAAGGTTGGGCTTGGATGTCATTAGTGTTCTGGGGCAGGGCTTTTTGGGGCATTCCTCTTGTGGAGTGTAATTATTAAAGGTCTTCGGATAGTAGTGGAAAGAGCTACATCGCCTAAGTCACGTTCTAAGGTGGTTTAAACTGTAATATATAAAATGCCTTAAGGATGCCATAAATAGACACTGAGAACGATTCCATTGATCCTGATGATCTAAATATGGTTCTACCCAGTTAGAATATTATTTATGGGCACTGGCTTTGTGCTTCTGATGGCACTCACTTGAACACATATATATATTGAACAACAGCTACGATAGGCTACCCAATGGGCTTCCTCGCCCGTAACTCTTTCATGAGATAATTGCAAAATGTATTCTCCCACACAAACATGAACCCACTACCTAAGTCAGATTATGTTGATGATACAATCAGGACAAACATCCATGGAAAAATTGACCATCAACCAAGTATGTTCAAGGAATGCAGCGCCCTCCTATATCATTTGCAAACATGATGCTGAAAGCCAATATAATAGCAATCAGAGTGAAAACAAACAAATTAATAATAATGACGAGGGCAAATGGGAATCTTTAGTGTATGAATTCATGGAATTAGCAGGCTAACCCACATCATCTTCAACAGATCATTCATAGTTTTGTGGGGTTATTTTTTATCAGGAGATTAGGATTTTGGTTCTTATAATGAGGAATGATTCTGATGATCTTAACCAAGTGAATGTGTTGGTGTTGAAGACTCTAGGGGAATTCCTATATTAACTGTCATAACACCAAAAGCAATAAAATATAATAATAGTAATATTCATAATAACCATTTTCTTATCTTTAATAAATGAAGTTCCTATTTGGCTACTTTGGTTTTTAATTAGTGTTTGCCTAAGCCACTGGTTTAGAGTGCTAAAGTATATAGTATGTTATCCAAACATTGTTTGAATGTGATTCTTATTCTGAAAACAGAAAAAGGGATTCTCATATTTAATGGAAACATGGCAAATGGTCATAGTGCAAAGTTAGAATTGTAATTTGTAGTGTATACAAAAGTTTCTACACAACAGTTCTCATTTTTCAATATGAGCTTCACTTTGCCTCAAATACCATTGAAAAATGTAGCATGCAACGCAACCGGGTACAGCGACAACGCTACAGTCAATTGTGTGAGTGACCTACCTGTAAATGTGAGGCATTGCTGCATAAAAAATCATTATATCATATTTTAAAGTGAATAATAATGCACCAATATGCTACAAATTATTTGACACTTACAATGAAAGGCAAATCTTTTACCGGAGTTGTGTGTTTTGCATTTTAATAAAAATATGATTTGATGGATTAATTATTTTTTTATTTTTTAATCATTTTGATTATTAGCCTTTAGACTTTTGGCATTGATGGCATTGCATTTTAGTGTTCTGGTAGTCTAAATTTTTTACATTCTGCCTCGTCAGCATTTTGACTTATAGGCATTCTGCGTTGGTAAGTATTTTGACTTGTCCAGCATTCTGCCTTTTCACTATTATGTCTATTACTTTTCTGATTGCTATCATTTTGGCTTTCAGCAGTTTGTTTGCAAATCATATGGAAGAGTGCTGCATTCCTGAAATGTAGTGTGGTGATGGGCAATTTTTTTAGCTGTTTGTCCTGATGGGGTCATTGATACAATCGGAGTTAGTGGTGAGTTCAGATTTGGGTTGGAGAATGCAGTCTTCAACTATGCCATAAAAAAGTTAAGGCGGAGGAGGCCAATTGGGGAGCCCATTGTAACGCTGTGAATATTATCTGGCATGATCTAAAGTTGTAGTATGAGATGATATCGTCCCTAAGGATCTGGTTTAGGATATGGTCCATAAATTCATTTACAAACATATCTATAAATAAGGACTCCACAACCAGAGATGGTAAAGTTGCATGTAGAGGGGAGCCCTTGGTGGTATTCAACAAGTGCACAGAAGAGGAGTCAGGGAGTGTTAATCAAGCTTCTTTGCCTGATGATAATGATGGTCAGGCATCTGTCTAATAATAATGTATATGGGATTACCTGGCTTATAGGTCTTGATATTGCCATGAATTTTGCAACATTATGGTCACTCATGGTAAGGAGGGGTGGGCTGAGGCTTTTAGGGACTTAATTTCATCAGTATGGCAGTTGGGATCACGATTAATATCCTTATGAGCTGTAGAAATTTTAATTTGTTCAGAAGAATGCCGGTTACCTTCTGCTGGCATTCATTGGTATGAATTCATGTGTCTTAGTGTTAAGTTGTATATTAATTCTCTCTAAGTCACTTGTTACTGCATAGAGCTGACAATTAAATAGGGAAACCTTTCATTTGCCTCTGTTGAGGGTTGGACACTGGAGCATCACAGTTAACTGTCAACTCCCAGAGGCTACCAAAAGGTCTGGAGAGTACTGGATATCACCATATAAACTTGATAGAAGTTTATATGGTGATAAGAAAAAGTACACTTAATTCTTTTGATAAGAAAAAAAATCCAGTGGCTCACCAGGAACCCAATTGAGAATATTAGTTGCAAGGCCAACTATGCTGTTGCAGTAGTTATGCCATAAGAGGCATCACTTGCATAACAACCACCACCATTGCTGACTATAAGTTTGGTTACACTGCCAATATCAAGACCAAAAATTCAAGAAATTCCTTATCATTAGACGAAAAATTTATCTCATCATGACCCCACGCGCAGCCTATACTTCTCTGCTGGTATCTTGAGGCCATTAAGGTTTCTTTACTCATGACATAGCTCCATGGACTGGATTCTATATTTGTGAATGTGCTCCATGGATGTGATGAGAAACAATATCCTTTAACAGTTCTATACAATCATGCTACCCCAAACCTAAATTTCTCACAACACGCCTTCTGATCCAAAGTGGAAATATGGATGAATAACCTCTTTTTCACCAACAAAAAGCACATATATAATTAAAATGACCAAGTAGTGATGGGCTCCCTACTGGGCATCGTTTTCACTAACTGTTTCATGAATAATGGTAAAATACACATTTATCATACTTGTATCTACCCCCTAAATCACACACACACACACACACACACACACACATATACGAGTATATATATATATATATATATATATATATATATATATATATATATATATATATATATATATATATATATATATATATATATATATATATATATATGTATGTATATATATATATATATATATATATATATATATATATATATATATATATATATATATATATATATATATATATATATATATATATATATATATATTACGTTTGGCCACGGTTTGTTACTTTAATGAAACATTGTTTAAGCTAAGCCTTGAACAACACTCACTGTGGTCAGCCACAAATGCCAATAGACACATGAAGAAATAAAATCACATAAAAATAATGGTAGGTCGCCAATTGAAAGTTCTGACCAGTACAAGATTCTATTTTACTACACACAGATTATGGAATTTCAAATAACAGAATACTGATTCAACTCTCAATAAAGAAAATCAGTGATAGAATTTAACAGCAAAACAAAAACTGATTCTACTTGCAATAAGGAAATTACTGATAACATTTACAGCTCAACAGAGAGCCAGTGGCTCAGGTATGACAGGTTTTAGTTCCTTAAGAAATTCAATTACTTTTATAGTTCCCTTGTTATATTGCACATTGATACACCTGCAGCAGCAAGGCAGAATTCTTCTGGGCAACATAGATGTTCAGGAAGACGAGGGCAAGTGATATAATACGTGTCTGGAAATAGGATATTCCCAGGTAAAGCTTTGTTTAAATGTGGTTCTCTCAATAGCAATTATAAGCACATGGGAGGAATGATTTAAGGTTCACAACGAGCAAGGGACAATTAGTTCACGAACTTGATTCACACAAGGAAGCACTTAAGACTGGGTAATGGGATATCAAAGAGTATTTACTGGAGAGAGAAATTATGAAATGAAATGAGAGATTCAGGACAAGGAAGAGAACTGGTAACACTCGAATACCAACAGACGTACCATGGGTTGCCCTTGTAATGTGCACTTTGCAATAATGGCTGGCTGACTTGCAGTGTCTTCCTTTAGACTTCACGAGCCACTTGTGGTTTGGCTGCTTGTAGCCTTATGGTTTCCAGTTCACAGAAAGAGCGTCGTGCACGTGACATGGCTAGGGAATACACCATGACTTCTCTTACTGACTGAAAGGTGGACTGAGTAAGACTGAGAGCGAGTGCAGGTCCTGACTTCCTGATATGACTGTCGAGCTTGCCTGGGGGCAGATTCCATCTCCTTCAAAACAGAAGCATCGGTTGGTATCTGTAAAGAACATTCGAGAACAGTACCAGAGCTCGCACACCAGAAGGTAGATGAAAAAAAGTTATTAAAATCTGGGGCATTCAGTTTCCCTAGCGTCAAGTGCTCCCTCCTGAATAATGTAATTTCCTACCTGGACCCAGTGAGAATGACACACTTAAAAGTACCCTTTCACAATTCTGTGTGTAGTTCCTGGGTGGCCATCCCTTAAAGCACAGGATTCTAACCCCTACAATAAATAAACCTTTAGATGATGGAAGTGGATGTCTGTAATAGGCCCCCCTTTAAGCAGACATTCCACTCTCTTTCGGGAATGAAGGTCTGCCCTAAAACGAGCCTCCATCTCGGTTATGTTAATTCCTTCCCTTTAATGGAGATAACTAAGGTGATATACCTAACTTCTAGGAGGGATAAGTGACAATGATCTAACTACATGCAGTACTGTTACAAAGCACAAAGTTTCTTACTCTATGACATCTGCAAAACATTTGAAAAGGAACATGTAACATGAGGTGTTAATGAATGTAACAGAATGTATGAGTGGCTAGGACGTGTCCTTCAGCTTGCTAGAGGGTAGTTCTAACTCATTTCATCCTACTTAATTTGGTAGTAGAACCCATGAGAGGGGTACCCAAGCCTCCTCTAGGTTTTAGGTGCCAGGTATATATTCTACTAAAATGAGGCACTCTGTCAAGAGTGCCATAGCAGCTCAATGGCTCTAACATATAGAACAACATTTTATCACTAGAAATTGCAGGTTACTACTACTATTTTACAGGATCTTGTCTAGGATGTTAGTGCCTCTACGGCATGTCAGGATTTGTAAGTACTCCTCCTGCAATGATGTTGTACAGGGATTTACCTGTTCAGAGAGCACCCATGCTACCTTCTCTTGGTAAGTGCCAGGATCACTCTGTGATAGGAAGCACTGTGCCAAATGGGACGTGAGTGCCAAGGAGAGCTAGTGGCTCTAATAGGCTAATTGGGCCTTTCCTGCCCCTTTCTCTTCTTCTTTGGGTTCCTCCAAGGTCTGCCTGCAAGGGTCATAGGAGGTGATGGGGGCACCTACTCCGGGGAAGGCACAGGAGTGCCTTCGGGAGTGAAGTCAGGGGTAATGCTAGAGGGTGGCTTGACCAGCTTCATCAGTGGTAGGGCCACTGTCAGTGACTGTGGCATCAATGTGGCCTGTAGGAAGGCTCCCTACTTGGGCTGCTGTGACAGCCGAAGCAAGGGAGGTAACAGTTTCTGTGTCCTGGCAGGACAGTTCCTGGTCAATCAGAAAAGGCGTAGTAGTAGGGTTCATCAGAGGTTCATCCTCTGTGGACTGAGGTGACAAGGAAGAAGGACTATTGGGCATGAGTGGCTCACAATTGGCAATGACCAATTCAAGTAAATTGTGGGGGGGAGGGTGTCTCCTGAAGGAAGGTAGGTGGCTTGATGTGGCACTGGCACTAAAGCAGGGCAAGGCACATGAATTACATTCGGTGACTGCCTGAAGTCAGTAGTGGATGAAGAATGGCACTGCTCAGGGTACTCAAGTGGCATGGCACTGGCAGGGATTTTACGAATGGAGTGCCTGACAAGGAGCCCAGGGGTGCAGAGCCCCTGTGTGACCTTGAGTTGGGCTGAGACAGAGAATCCTGCCCCAGGAGGAGGTCATAGCCTCCAGGAATGTCTCTGGTTATGGCAGGCATGCGAGTTATTTGCTTGCTGGGGCATCCTGACCAGTTCGTGGAGTACCTCTTTATTTTGCACATCTTACAGCGGCAGTGTGAAAATTCCTTATGTGAGTAGGGAGGAGTTTTCTTGTTGACTTCCTTTTGCTTTGAGGAAGTTTCTGGTGGCCTTCCTTTCGTGGAGGGGGAGGAATCAGCCTTTGTGGATCGAAACAATTAAAAGGAGGCTTTGCTTCATCTCTCCCTCAGATTTGTACTGGCACTTATACTGGCACTTATACTGGCACTGTGAATGCCCTTCCATTTGCAAGGCAGGCATATGGGAGGTGATTTAGTTGATGGAGGCGTGCCTTCCAGCATGGCTGTGCTCTTGTTGGTTGGTGCTACAGTCACGTCCTTCGAGATGAAGGTTGTCAGGCAGCTCAGGGGTGTTGAAGGGGGTGATCCCCAGAGAAGATCTCGACCCAATAGGAACTCATACCCTGGCTTAATAGATCCTAACACACCCAGGCAATGCACTGTAGTGCTCCAAGGTGTCATGACCTTGAGCTCAACTGTAGGAATGTCTTTGGTAATGTCCTCACCCAGTTTAAGGTCTAACGTCTGTTTTCGTAGTTAGTGGCACTGGCTGGCACTCGTGACTTGAGGAGCAGACTGATGTCTGCTACTGTATTTACCATAGTTGGCAGTTCTTCTGGGAGCCATTGTGACTACTTGAGAGTGGAGCCACTCCTGAGAAGGCTTGGTGGGTCATGATATAAAGTGGGCATGTTTTGTTCCCTCGCCATGCTGTGGGCAGTCAGGATATACAGCACTATAATGATTGGGCACACTGCAGTCTTTGCAGGGGCCCTGTGGATGGGCTTGACTGGCTAGGGTGTCAGTCAGTTGTGAGGTTTGCTTCGGGGTGGATGGAGAGGAGCTGTTGGACTTCTTGAAAGGCTTAAAAGGGAGCTTCCTGGTAGCTCCCCCTTTAAAATGACACCCAGACTCGTAATGCCCAGTCTTATGGCAGTGGTTGCATACTGGAGGACTGGAAGGGAGTCCATTCTCTGGGCAAACTGGCCCTGAGAAATGACTGGGTGACACTATGTGATGGTGAGACATGCTGGAAGATGGGTGGAAGGTTTCTCAAGAATCGGCTATGTGACAGCCTTCCATGAATGTCTGGGGTTGCTTATCATTGACGTACACAGTGAGGGACACTGGGTCATACTGGAAGAAATCCTCCAGCATCATCTGGTTAAACAGGCCCTTGAATTCCATGCACGCCAGGGCGTCGAGCCAACGCCGGCCCGTCCGGGTCTTATAATAGGCCCATTCAGCACAGGTCTGACCAATTTCCTTCGGGAGACACCTCCTCTCTTGCCTCCATTTCTCCGGTGTAATCTTGTAGGCTTTGCTTATGGCCCAACGAACCTCATCTATGTTCCCCTTGGCACCATTATGCAGTGTGCAGAGGGTAGCCTTGGCTTTACCTGTCACATGCTTGGCAAGAAGGAAGGCCCTTTCTGTCTCTGTGGTATTGTAGTTAGTGAAAAGCACTTCTACCTCTTCCAGCCATGCCTCTGGCTTCTCATCAGTCCCTGTTGGCATGAGCAAGTTAATGCTAGATATATTGGAATGAGGTGTGGAAGGTGTGTGGTTAGCGGCTTGCTGTTAGGCCAGAGCCGTGGCACTGTCTTGTTGGGCTGTCACCAGTCTGAGCTCCTTTTCCTTCAGACCTAATTCATGTTGCCAGTGCTCTTCTCTTTCTGTCCTTTCTTTTACTTGCTTTGCCAGTTTATACTGCCATTGTTCTTCTCTTCGCTCCCTCTCTCTTTCTTCCTTTGCCAGTTCATACTGCTGTTGTTCTTCTCTTTCTTTCTTTTCTCTTTCTTCCTTTACTAATTCATATTTCTGTTGTTCTTCTCTCTCCTTCTGCTGCTCTTCTCTTTCTTTCCTTTCTCCTTGCAGCATGGGATCAAGCTGCATCTGTACCCACTGGGTTATGTGCTCTCCCTGTAGGCCCTCGCCCTTCCCCATATCCATGAAGGCTTGGAACTTTTCCAGCAATATGTTATGGGGGTCTTAAGGCGCATTGAAATGAGCTGGGAATCGATCTATGTAAGAGATGGCATGGGATGGCACTTGGCTTTTGGCAGAGTGGATGGGAAAGCACTCTATGGAAGTATCCCTTGTGAGGGTGACACTTAGGCTGGAATGCACCTGTTTAAAGGTGGCACTGTGGCTGAGTGTGCCGTTAAATGGTCACACTAATTGGAACGGTCCTTGGTGAGTGAAACTTCATAGGACCCATAGTGACTCTTGATATTGTTGGTGGACATGCTAATGGGTGGTACCGTGTCCAATAGCACAGGTGCTGGTTGTGTAAAACACAGGAGTCTTTTTTGGTTGGCACTGGTGTGCCTGTGGGTTTCGGAGAACGACACTAGTTGAACATACAGTTAAGTGTACGAAAGGAAATGGCACTTTGCATGAAGCAGAGCACACGTGATGAGTAGTAGAAAACGGGAAGACATTTGAGGTGGGTTAATTGGTTGGCAGTGCACCAGATTGGTGGCACTGTGAAGGGAAATCCTTTGGTTGGCACTCGTGGGTGGCTAGTTCCCAAGATCCAAAAGGTTGTGGACTTCCTTTTGCTATGAGGGAGGAAGTCAAAGGTTGTGGACTCCCTTTTGCCATGAGGTAGAAAGTCGTGGTGGGGCTATGAGATTGGTGTCCGCAGGCCCTGGCCTAGCAGTATTCATCAGCACATGCTCGGAGATTTGCACTCAATGTGCTGTTGTTGCTTGCAGTTCATACGCAAGTCATGAGAATTACCCATGGTAGATTACAGTTTGCTCAACTGTGGTTAATTTAACTTGCACCCAGGTTTGTTTTGTGATGCAGAGGCTTGTTAATAGTTTTGGATTGCTTTTCTTTTCTTTTAAGAAACAGCTCGAGCACCTGCTCAGTAACCTAAACGTTCTTAATGAATGGCTTGTGAAAGTTTACACAAGTAACTTGTACAAATGTGTGTAAAATTGTGACAGCAATAAATGTATGCGCTGCTGAATATATGAGGCTATCCCAGAGATTTTATTTATCACGTAGCCTTGGGGTTCTGGTTTTGCTTTTAAAACTCAACTGTTCTAAATCAATAGTTTGCATTCATCGGGTGATATATATCCAACTTTTAACAAACCTCGCTTCCTATGAAATTGGGTAAAAGAATAGTGTACATTTAAGAATAATCGAAATCTCTCTCTCTCTCTCTCTCTCTCTCTCTCAAATGAGTAGCATAATGATACTGATGAGGAGTTTGTGTTTTAATTAATGAAACTGGCTATGCTCTCAAATAGATAAAAATTATATATTTTGTTCTCGCCAGCATAAATGAATTATATTATAACAACAGTGATTGTAATTTACTTGTACAAATTCAAAATAGATATGCGTACACTTAAATGAATTAGATCATTTAAGTCGTTGACACATTGAACAATGAATGGTATTCGACCACGAGGGTTTGTTGTGAACGAACTCTAATGGCTACTGGTCACGTCTACAAAGACCTGCATACACTAAGACAAAAGAAAAAGATTTCTTAATTACAATAAACAAAATTAATTACTAATCTCTTGTATGCGAATAAAATGCAAATAATTCTTAGGTAAGTGATACACAAGTGACACAGCGATTCCTTTAGGAACTAAGAATTTTGGCGAAACTTTCTCCTTGAACGAAACTATCTGGAGCGAGGCGAGACAGCTGATGATGTCAGTGCGAGTTTGGTGGCTCGAATTATTTTTAGCAGGACTAGAGTTGCCGAATGTGATATTCCTATGGACTGACAAAATTCCATGGAACCTATCTGAAAGAATGTTGTGCACTGTTTCTCTCGATACATGCACGAAGCTGAATTCCCAACTGAGCTAACATGCAATATTGCCACATGCAAGGTAAAGTCCTTGCTAAATAACTAACTCACAACCCTACTAACCAAGTGGCTAGCAGAGACACTGGCCATTCCAACACTGGGAAAAGTTCATGGTTCTTTTTCTCTGCACTGCTTATGTTTTGCTCTTGCTTTTTGTCTAGAGTTGAATTCTCTTCCTATTAAAAAAGTCCATTAAGCATGCATTACGCAACAATTCACTACCTGTCACACTTCGATAAAACAAATACTGAAATCAGAAAACACCTTACCTCATTCATTTACCAATCTTGCCTTGGAGATTTGAAAATCAAATGATGTATTTTCAGGTTTGAATAACCTCCAACAGCCTAGCTGTTAGCAATTGCTAGTGCTAGTTGACTGCAGAATCCTGACGAGGTTCGTCACTTTTATGTTTGGCCATGGTTTGTTACTTTAATAAAGTATTATTTAAGCTAAGCCTTTAACACCACTCACCGTGGTCAGCCATAAATCCCAATAAACACATGAAAAAATAAAATCACACAAGAATAATGGTAGGTAGCCAATTGAAAGCTGTGATCAATGCAGGATTTTACTTTACTGCATACAGATTATGGCATTTCAAATAATAGAATACTGATTCGACTCTCATTAAAGAATATCAATGATAGAATTTAACAGCAAAACAAATACTAATTCTACTTGAGATAAGGAGATTATTGATAACATTTACAGCTCAACAGAGAGCTAGTGGGGCCAGGTAGGACAGCTTTTAGTTCCCTTAGAAACTCAACTACTATTATATTACTCTTGTTATACTGCACGTTGATACACCTGCAGCAGTATGGCAAAATTCTTCTTGGCAAACTAGATGTTCAGGAAGACGAGGGTGAATGATATAGCAAGTGTCTGGAAACAGGATAATCCTCTCAATAGCAATTATAAGAACATGGGAGGAGTGATTTAAGGTTCACTATGAGCAAGGGGTGATTAATTCACGAACTTATTCACACAAGGAGGCACTTAAAACTGGGTAACAGGATATCAAAAAGTATTTACTAGAGAGAGAAATTATGTAAAGAAATGAGAGATTCCGGATAAGGAACAGAGAACTGGTAACACTTGAATGCCAACAGACGTACCGTGGGTTGCCCTTGTAATGTGGACTTTGCAATAATGGCTGGATGGTCTGCAGTGTCTTCCTTTAGAACTCACGAGCCACTTGTGATTTGGCTGCTTGTAGCCTTATGCTTTCCAGTTCACAGAAAGAGTGCTGTGCACGTGGCACACCTAAGGAATAAAGTATGACTTCTCTTACTGACTGAAAGGTGGACTGAGCAAGACTGAGAGCGAGCGCAGGTCCTGACTTCCTTATATGACTATCGAATTCGCCTATGGGCAGGTTCCATCTCCTTCAAAACAGAAGCAAGGGTTGGAATCTGCAAGGAACATTCGAGAACAGTACCAGAACTCAGACAGTAGGAGTTAGATGAAAAAAGGAATTAAAATCTGGGACGTTCAGTTTTTCCAGCTTTAAGAGCTCCCTAGTAAATAATATAATTTCCTACCGTGATCATAACCCCTACATTAAGCAAGCAAAGAGACATCGGCAGTGGATATATACTGTATACAACCCCCCACACACGCACACACACACACGCGCACACACACACACACACACACACACACACACACACACACACACACATATATATATATATATATATATATATATATATATATATATATATATATATATATATATATATATATATATATATATATATATATATATATATATATATATATATATATATATATATATATATATATATATATATATATATATATATATATATATATATATATATATATATATATATATATATATATATATATATATATATATATATATATATATATATATATATATATATATATATATATATATATATATATATATATATATATATATATATATATATATATATATATATATATATATATATATATATATATATATATATATATATATATATATATATATATATATATATATATATATATATATATATATATATATATATATATATATATATATATATATATATATATATATATATATATATATATATATATATATATATATATATATATATATATATATATATATATATATATATATATATATATATATATATATATATATATATATATATATATATATATAT
>JANJGK010000013.1:39609233-39628050 GCA_039081455.1 Macrobrachium rosenbergii
AGACAGTAATACATTGAAAGGGGTGAACTCCAGGGTAATGGCAATCTGTTAATTAAGATGATTTCTATGTGGGCAACGGATTCTTGCGATCAGACTGTGACCAGGAATGGTTACAGAGTTGGATGGCAGTCATGCAATGGTTGGGCACAGATTTGCAGACTGGACAGGTTAAGATGGCTCCTGTAAGAGAGGTCAGGAGTTAGTACAACCATGGGGAGAAAGGAAACCTCCCTTGCTATTAATTAATCAATAAATCTCTGTACGAGGGAATAATCAAACACTTATATCACTTAAACTAACTTGCCCTTAATTTGCATGATGGAGGGGATATTTGAATACTTATCACTGGATCATATTAGGTTGACTTCAAAGCAAGGCAATGGGGCGATTCACAGGCTGCTTGAAGTAGGGTGACTTAACAAAGGGACTGCTTTTTGTTGGAGGAAGAAAATTGAAGTTTGAAGGAATGGAAAAATCAAGGAATTTCAGGTGGAGGGAAAGGGCTGGCTTATTGACTAATTGCGGATGAACGTACCTGGTTGTATAAATGTGTGTGCAGAACATATACGACACAGCCGTGTACCGGAGTTTGTTTCACCAGCGTACAGGAAGCCAAACCGGACTTGCATCTTGGGCTGGAGTAGTCTGCTGAGTGCGATGCTGGGGAAACAGAGCACATATTCCACTTGTTGTTTGGTTCAAAGCCTCAGCCCAAGTCAATCTGCGAAAGTCGTACAGCCAGCAAAAGAGTGAAGGAAAAAAGTGGTCTTAAGATTAAGTACTTAGAGGTTAAGTTCCTATCTCTCTCACAGCCTGGTTACCTCCCCATGCCCATAATGGCCTAGCTACTCCCATATCGCATGATGGGAGTGAAAGGGGGGTCACTATTGTCCATTCCAAGTCAGCTGAGGTGGGAGGCTATCCCTACATGAGTGAAAAAACAGGCACTAACCGCTTTTCTCTAGTTCAAAATACACTTGGTTCTATCTCACCCGCCATGTTTTCTTGGCCCTACAGTCAAATGAAAGGTGAATATGCTTCTCGGAATAAATTACTCACTGGCTGCTAGATGAGGGAGGGATAAATTCTTAAGAAGTCCCTCCATTATAAAGACCTTCACACCCTTTCGGGCGTGAAGGTCTTGGCTAATTCCTCCTGACTGGCAGCCAGTGACCCTACATAACTTGTGCTTTGGCACTGAAACAGCTAAAGGGGCCTACCTAACAGCTAAGAGGGGTTCTGAATTGGCTAATTTTCAGGCCTAACCTATCTAAGGGTATAGACACTTCTGCTAACCGTCTCTGACGACGGGAGAAATCTATGCCTAGGCAAATGCACATAGTAAACACCTAACCTAACCTACTATCCTACGACTCTGGCACTGAACGAGCTGGCACTGACGAATGGCACGCAATGAATTATGATTGGCACAACGCTTTATGATTAACACTCAACAAATTGAAACATGAATAACCTGAAGGATAAATCACAGTACACAATTAAGTAATGGATCAGTTTGAGTCTGGAGTGGGTTGGAAGGAGGTTAGTTAGAAAAGGGTTAGTGGTACAATTGCCTAAGTGGTTAATGGTTAACACTACTGGGTCAGAGACGGTCACACAGGCTACCTCCTCTGGGTAGGTGCCAGGATCACTCTGAGATGGAAGCGGCACTGTGCCTATGGGGCACAAGTGCCAAGGAGAGCTTATGGCTCTAATTTGCTAAGTGGATTTCTTCCTCCCCTTCTTCTTTGGGGGCCTCCATGGTCTGGCTAGTCCATTCCTAGGGGGCAATGAGGGTACCGACTCTGAAGAAAGGCCAGGAGCAGGATCAGGGGCAGTCTCAGGGGCTACAGGCTGGTCTCCTACTTCAGCTGCTGCGACAACCGTCGTGGGAATAGGACCAGCGTCTGTGTCCTGGCCAGACAGTTCCTGGTCGACCAGAAAAGAGGTAATGTCCGCAGGTGGAAGAGTGTGGGAAGAAGAAACATCAGGGGTCAGAGGCTCACACTGTGCGATGATCATGGTTGTGAGGTTTGGTGGATCTCCTGTAGGAGGATCTGGGTCAGGTTCTGGATCCGGCACTGGCACTAACTCAAGGCCAAGCACAGGGAGTAAGATAGGCGGAGCTTGGCACTGACCAGTGCTCGCAAGTGGCACTGGCAGTAAATTGATGTCAGACAAAGCTGAAGGGGGACCCGCGGGAGCAAGACCCCTCAGTGTCCCTGGAGTGATTTGGAATAGCGATTCCTCTCTCGATGAGAGGGCAAGGCCCCTTGGATCTGTGGACGTGGCTCCTGCGGCTAGCTTGCTTGGGCACTTTGACCATCTTTCAGAGTGCCCTCTTATGTTGCAGGTCCTGCAGCAGTAGTTGGTGAGATCCCTACATGATGAGGGAGAGGTTTTTTGGTGGCTGTCCAATTGATAGATTTGTGGACTAGGCCTGGAATGAGTTCTAGGCAGATTGCGTAATGTCACTCTTAGGCAAATGGAAGGTTTGGCTGATGGTGGCACAGCTGTCATGGAGGCTGTGTCCCGATCAGAAGAGGTTACTGAGGACACGCTGGCGGAATCAGTCAGGCAACAGAGTGGTGTTGGGGTGGGACATCCCCAGAGGATGTCTCGTCCAAGCAGGAACTCCACTCCGTGCCGAATACGCTTGATGATGCCAAGGCAGTGAATTTTGTTGCTCCAAGGGGTGATCACCCTGAGTTCAACTGTGGGGACAGTCAAGGATTGTTCGTCCACCCAGGTCACTGTCCACTTGGTGTGCTCATCTACCTTGGCACTGGCTGGCACTTGGGCCCGATCTATCAAGCTAATATCTGAGCCAGTGTCGGCAGTAGCTGGCAGGTGCACTGGTGAGCTAGAACCATCCAGAGAAGCCACTGAGACGGACTGTGTCCAGACCCTCCCAGGGTGAGTTCTTTCCAGTGCCTCAGCCAAGGAGGTGGTGGCACTGATCAGGTTGACGTGCCTGGGAGCAACCACATGTTTTGGGCATGCAGGATACCCAGAGGAAGAGTGTCCTGAAGCTCCACAGTCTCGTCAGGGGCCCCTGGGATAAGATGATCTGGCAGTGACGGTGTGCTGGGAAGAGGGTGCGGAATTAGGAGAGGAAGAGGGACAGTTATTGGTAGGCTGCCGAGGGTTGTTGCCCTGTTGGTTATTTTCCCTGTAGCGGCACTCTGCTTCAGCATGGCTGTGCTTCTTACAGATGGTGCACGGAGGTTTGTCAGGCGGTCCGTTCCGTGGGCGATTGGAGCCTGAGAGGTGTCCGGGTGGCACTATTCTGCATAGCAAGGTGCTGTGGGAGGGGTTGTATGTCTCCCAGGCATCAGCTAAGCAGCAGGCTTCCTTGAGAGTGGCTGGCTGTTTGTCACTAAGATACACAGCCAGAGACCCGGGCACACACTGGAAGAGGTCCTCCTGCATGGTCCGGTTGAACAAATCCTCGAAGGTGTGGCACTGCATAGATTCGAACCAGCGGGTCCCAGCCTGAGTCTTGTGACAGGCCCATTCTGTCCAGGATCAGCCAACGTTCTTAGCCATACCTCAGAATCATTGTCTCCACCTCTCAGGGGTTATTTCATAATTATGCCTTGGCGATGGCCAAACGGACGACAGCCATGTCTCCTCACTGATCTCTTTCCAAGGCTCAGTGGGCGGCCTTAGCCTTTCCCGTCCAGTCGCTTGGTGATCAATAAGGTCCTCTCAGCTGGGCTGACATCATAGGTCTCGAAGAGGAATTCGATCTCTTTGAGCCATTGTTCTGGCTCATCTTCAGTCCATTTGCCTACAAGGTTATTGACTGTCGATAGTGGTGTATTTAGTGCAGGTGGGGTGGGGCTAGATGCTTGTTGGCTGCTAAAGCTTCTGTGCCTTCCTTCTTGGCTCTCTCCAGCTCAAGCTCCCTGTCCTTGAGGGCTATTTCATGCTGTCTTCTCCTTTCTTCTCGTTCTTCTTCCTCTCTCCTCTGCTCGGCTTCTTGCTGTCCCCTCCGCTTTTCTCTTTCTTCTTCTTTTCTCCTCCACTAAGCTTCTTGCCATCTCTGTTCTTCTTCGTATTTTCTCTTTTCAGCAATCTGCTCCCTTACAAAGTTTTGAAGAGCCTGACCTACGAGGCCGTCCTCCTTTCCTATATCCCGGAAATATTGGTGCTCTTCAGTTGACATTAACCCGTCTTTTTAAATGTAGATATATGTGTCAACCGAGACACACCCCCCGTGTTTTCATCCAGAACTACAAATCTATTTCCCTTCTTTGCTTCAAATTTAGGACCCAGGCTATAGTTCAACTGATTCCTGACATTTATCTTCACATAAATCCCATCTCCAACAGACACTTTAACTCTACCTGACTTTGCGTTGTTCCTATCTATCATGTCTCACATTTTCATTTCAAGATTCTTTTGCGGTACCTACCTACTGCGACTTGATTGTATCGTCACCTGATGGACTGGGCAACAAATCGAACACACCCCACGTTGGGAAACCAAACAGTGCCTCTCTGGGAGACATTCCAATGGTATCACTTACCATAACATTAATACTATGTTGGACTTGTGGAAGATATTGATCCCAATTTGGATCACTACCTCCCACAGTCATCCGAGGAGCTTCAATGACTTTCCTATTTGCCCGTTCACACAGGCCATTCGCTTCCGGTCTATACAGGATAATAACTTTCTAAATACCCATTACATCTGCCAGACATTGCACATTCATGCCAATTATCTGTAATCAGAACCTCTGGTGCCCTGTACAGGCAAATATACCCATTAAAGAATGCGATTGCCATCTCTTCCGCTGTTTTATGCTTCAACGGGAAAATCTCTATGAAATTAGTTAATTCGTCAACAGCCACCAACAGGTGTCTATGGCCATAACTAGATTCACAGAAATTGCTCAGCAGGTCCATGTGGACTCGTGCTGCGGGTCTGGTAGGAATCGGGAATGAACCCAATTTACAAGAAACGACCTTTGATGTCTACATGCATTACAAACTGAACAACTTCTCACAAAGTCTCCTACAGAAGTGAGCATATTCTTCCAAAAGAATTGTCCCTGTACATTTTGATACGTTTTCTCAATCCCCAAATGCAGACTACCAGACATACTGTGAACACTATCTAACACCGACAGTACTAAACTCGTAGGAACGACTATTTGCATCATATCACCTTTTTCTTCACTATTTCTCAGTCAGTATGTAATCTTCCTAACTAACAAATTACCCTCTAATTCAAGCCCTGCATAAGGCAGCTTATACCCTTTCCTAACTAATTCCCCTCTAAGAAACGTCTTTATGTCTCACAGAACTTCATCTTCATCTTGCTTAGCTTCTACCAAACTAATATCCCAATCTATACGATCTCCTGACATGTAACATACTGTACATGAGTACCTTCCTCGTCAGAAAAACTTCTACTAGGGGCATCTGCTACAACATTCTGTCTACCCTCTATATACTTCAGCTTAGCATCAAAATCTCTGATTGTCAAATACGAACGGGCTCTTTTTGGGAAGAGATCCTGTTTATTAAAAAGATCCAACAAAGGCTTTTGATCTGCCAGAACCTCTACATGATTGCCCAAAAGCAACATCTTAAAGTGAATGAGAGACAAGACCACGGCAAAGGCCTCTTTGTCTACTACCGACCATAACCATTCATTACTAGCCCATATCTTAAATTTCCTACTGTAAAATGCAATCAGACTGAGTCTTCCATTGAACTTCTGCATAAGGTATGCCCCTATACCATCATAGCTAGCATCTGTTACCAACGTGAAAGGACGTTCCAAATCAGGAAATTTCAACACTGGGGATTTACAAGGGTATCCTTAATTTTTTGAAAAGATACTTGCTGTCCATCTCCCCACACAAACTTCACATTATCTCTCGGAACATCTGTCAAAGGACATGCCAGAACAGAAAAACCCTTCACAAATCTACGGAAAAATCCGGCCATCCCTAAAAAAAGGCCGAATCTGATTCTCAATCTTGGTATTGGCAAACTCTACAATTGCCCTAACTTTATCATCATTCACTCTAACAACCTCTTTAGAAATGACATGACCTAAATACACTATCAGCCTCTTGAGAAAATTACACTTGGCTAGCTTTATCTTCAAACCTGCTAGTCTAAGTCTTCTAAGTCTTCTAAAAACTTCCTGAAGAACTTCTAAATGTTCTTCTACTGAATCAGTGGCAACTAGTATATCATCCATGCAAAGAAAGATATTTTTCCTAACAAACCATGCAACACTATATTCATTAGCCTAGTAAATGTCATTGGACTGCCTGTTAAACCTAACAGCATTCGTGTGAACTCATAATGCCCCTACGGCAAAGAGAAGGCCGTGTACTTTCGACTCTCCTCGCTAGGGCGGTACCTGCAGATAACCCTGCATTAGATCAATTGAGGAGTATAACCTTCGCCCTCCTATCTCTACAAATAAATCTGGCAAACACACCACAGGGTAGCGATCAGGAATGGTTTTCTCATTCAACTTCCGAAAGTCTAAGCACATCTGGACTGAACCATCCTTCTTAGGCACTGCTAGCAATGGAAAGTTAAAGGGTGATGAACTGGGCCTAGCAATGACTTCTTCTTCCCACTTATTAACCTCTTGCTCTACCTGTTCCCTAATCTTAAAAGGAATCCTATATGAAGGAACAAAAATAGACTTAGTGTTTTCCTCTAAGTAACCTTGTGTTCTAACACATTTGTTAATCCTCACTTATCCCCTTTTGAGTGCAACTATGTCTGCAAACTCGGCCAGAACATCTTCTACACCCCCAACATATTCTTTATAATCGGCATTGGCTAACTGATTCCTAAAAACTTGTCTTCTAGCTTGTAAATCTGCCTCTGAAAAAGAACAAAAATCCCCAACAATATTCACTGAATTATTCTCATCGACCCAGTCAACAAAGTCAATTGCATAAGTACCCTTCTGGTAATTGCAAAATGAATCATTGCAGTTTAACAATGCCACACAAGTGTCCCCTGAACCTGATACACTATTTATAGAACCCGTACACAAAACCCCCTTCACTTTCTTGCTACCTTCATCCACACACATCTGGCTGGATTTATGCACTCCTTTCACTCGCACTTCCACCATAGCAACCATTCCTGGACCAAGCACTACATCATCCATCAACACTCCCTTATAGCACTGCTCATCCCCCGACACATGCTCAGCATTCACTCCCAGATCCTCATGTACACCCGATCCACCGTCATCCACTATACTCATATCCGTTCCCTCATACGGCACAAACACCCCAGGCACTCTCACAGTTATACCGCAGATCCCCGTATACACCGATATCTTTCATCTCCGACACGCGGGATGACCTAGTAATAACACATTCCCCAAAGCACTCCCCCCGTATAATAAAAAATGGTTCTGTCAAAGCTCTACACCTGAGAGATAAATCTACATCTATGTACCCCAAAATTTGTAACCTATTTGCTTGAACATCGCATACAACTTCCTTAGCTGGTCTCAAAGAACGATTGGGAAACATCAATCTGAACAAATCATAATTAATCAAATTAATGGGAGTGCTTGTATCTATAAAGGCCCTTATATTTATGCCATGTACAAACCCAATTACAACATTCCCCCAAGCACTCCCCCCGTATAATAAAAAATGGTTCTGCCAAAGCTCTACACCCGAGAGATAAATCTACATCTATGTACCCCAAAATCTGTCACCTATTTGCTTGAACATCGCATACAACTTCCTTAGCTGGTCTCAAAGAGCGATTGGGAAACATTAATCTGAACAAATCATAATTACTCAAATTAATGGGAGTGCCTGTATCTATAAAGGCCCTTATATTTATGCCATGTACAAACCCAATTACAACTGGCTTTGAACCTGAGGGTTCTCCCAGAAGTCCTATATTCCAAGAGACAACCATCCAGTTTTCCATTACAACTGATCGGTCTTTAGACAATGCCTGCCGATCACAAGATCCCCTCAAAAAATTCGCATGCGGAACTCCCGTATCTGAGCTACCAAAATTCTGAAATGCAAGCCTATCATTATACTGTCTCCGAGACGGGCAAGACCGCCAAGGGTGGCCATAACTCTTACATCTGCCAAAATACTTAACATGGCAAAATCTTTTAATGTGTTCCTGCATATTACAATTAAAGCAACGACCCCGCGGGATCCTAGAACTCAAGCCACCCATCGGTCTTTGGCTATTCCCACTTTCAACAAAATTCTTCAGACCGCGGACTGGATCTCCGTGTCCTACACACCCATTGGCTGATCTAAGGAATCTCTGATCACTATTTCCTCTCCTCATTTTTGCCACTTTCTTCTTCATAAATAAATTTGTTAACTTACTCTTGGCTAATCACAAATGCAACAAATTCCCAAGTTCCGTGAAAGTATACCCTTTACAGAAAAATCACAAGAAAAAAAAAACAATTTCCCTTGACAGAATTCCCATACAACACGAAAACTAGAACGTTAAATCCCTTTACCCTGACAATTAATTCCTAAAACTCAACGGAAGGTACTACTCAAACTCACCATTAAATCCAAAGATAACTAAACACCGAATTAAATTAAAAAATTAATTAAACCCTTAATTAAATTCAAAATCAAGTAAAGTAAGCCCAAAGTTAAGTTCCCAATTTAGTAAACCCATAAGTAAATTCACAATGAATTAAACCCATCATGAAATTAAACCCAAAAATTAAATTCAAAATTAACTAACCCCCGCAATTAAATTCAATGTCTCATGGAAAAAAAGAAATTGCTGGCTGAGTGCACAGCTGATTTGCCATTTTATTAAGTCAGACCCACTTCTCCTAGGTCAAACTACTAGAAAAAAAAACACTCAGTCTTCACTAAGAGAATGGGCATCCACTCTCATGTATAGAAAAAGTAATGAGAGAGAGAGAGAGAGAGAGAGAGAGAGAGAGAGAGAGAGAGAGAGAGAGAGAGAGAGAGAGAGAGAATTCGTCCCTCCCCCTCAGTGCAACACCTCACTCCCCCTAACCTCATCAAAGGTCCCTGACTCATACAGAAAACATGCTGAGAACACCACCTTTTCCGTTGTCAGGCAGAGAGATTGCTGAATCAACTCAAGCAACTCCACCCACTTTACATACACACACGTATGCACCCCAAAGTAACATGCGTCCATGTGTAATTATAAAAATAATAAAAAAAAAAACAATAAAAAATTACTAAGAAATGTATACATACTTGCATAAAAAAATTTTTTTGCACACAGTAATTCACAAATGTCAAATAAATTTCTACCCAATTATCAAAGTCCCCAAGAATAATACAACAATAAAATATTCCCCTTATTAAACCCTAAACGCCGATGCAAACTGCCAATTGTTAAAAAATACATGAAGCACGCTCAAAATGCAGTGGCACTGCACAGCGAAGCAAGGAAGATGTTCCACCCAGACTAGTGATGTAACTGACACGTCACTGAAGGAATGCCGTCCTTGCAGGCAGCACCCACAAATTTGCAGAGGTAGCATTCTACCCATTCAATCTGACACTAAAATTAACAATAAAATAAGACCAACAAACAAACAAAAATGATAACACTTACGTTACGCATGACAGTACCAGAATCCTCCCTTCAGTGAGCCAGAGAGAGAGGGAGAGAGGGAAAAGAAATACTTGCACTTCTTCACGTGTTTAAACACACACAAGCGGTCAAGATACCACAATTGCTTCACCTTATACTCCTCAATACATCCCTAAGCACTCCCCAATATGAACTAACGCCCAATTAATCCCCACATTACCCCCAATGTGCACTATAACACACACCGAGGAATGCCACAAGACTGCCTCACAACATCTCGCTTGACAACAGCTCCCTAATCCGAATCGCTGACCGCAACAAAATCCTATTCTGAGATGCCAATACCAGAATTACTAAAATATGTCTCTTCGAAAGCGTCTCTGTAACTAACTAATTATCTAAGTTTAACACCACTGCCGGTTAACCACTGTTAACCACCCAGGTTCGCGGGCCATCTTCATATTGATGTATCTGTTTTAAGAACAGAATTTAGCATCTCACCTTTCCTGAGATGTTCCTGGTAGCTGTGTCCTTACCTGGGTCAGCAGATCCCTTCTCTTTCCATCATAAGATTCTCTCTAAACCTATCTTTACACAAAGGCCTACTGGAATGAGACACTGACATAGAAAACTAGACTTTATTAACAAATTTAATGAAAGTAACTCTGCAAAGACTACGGTTATGACATGGAGTGACTCACACTCACTATCAAAGGAATACATTACTAGAGGGAATAATGTTCCCCAAACCAGTATAGACATTATTTAATGCCAGACAATACTAATCAAAGACCCTCTTGTCATCAAGCAATATAATAAGGTTGCAACGACCACAATACAAGTCATATAGTCTGTAAAAGCAATAACACCACTTCCCACTAATTGCCCTTCCAGGACAATATTCGAGTTTCCTGAGAAAGAAATAAATCATTATATTAAAATCTGAAATTAATATTCATATTCAAAACAGAAAAATGCACCAGGGAGGCACAACGGGATTTCACTGCAGCACTATATAAAGTCTGAAAAAATATGTGTTCATTAGTTATGGTACTCATTCCTTATGGCGACTAGATAAGGTATTTTCACGGTGGTGGTCCTTAAACACACACAAAGCAAACACATACACCACCCATTGAAACCAGAGACCTCCCGTGGGTCCATATGCCTCCCGTCATATATCATGGGGGATCGCACACACACATGCACATACTCCACTGGAGCGGGCCATTTCTGGTGCATTAGCTCAGTGACCAAACGAACATACATTGTTTCCATGTGCTTAAGACGTAAACCAATATCTCTCAGTACCTAACTGAGCAAAGCACAAATGCATTTGTCAGGCATTCCTCGGCGCCGACACCACCGAGTACAGCAGAAGTGCCCTGCCAGGTCATCATATGTCTTTTCCAAAGGTCACCCCCGTGACTTACACACACACACATGCACGCGCACACACACACACACACACACACACACACACACACACACACACACACACACACACACACATATATATATATATATATATATATATATATATATATATATATATATATATATATATATATATATATATATATATATATCTTGGTCTTTCTCTGGTCCCTTCTTCCAGGTGTCCGTTTTCCGTGCGTTCTCTTGCGTTTTTCCTTTGTTTCCTTGCTACTGTGGAGTATACGATTTTTCTAGATATGCTGTCTTCAAAGCCATTTCCGGTGTTCCCTGCCATCGTGTTGTTGGTGCAAGTTATGAAGGCGTTCTCTACAAACAGTGTAGATGTTTTGTTGGTGTTCCTTTGCAGAAAACTCATATGTTCCCAGTCTATTCTGTGATCATTTTCCCAACAGTGTTTGGCAAGTGCCGACGTCTGATTATAATGCCTTATGTTCTGCAGATGTTGTTTGCTTCGCTCTTTACATGATTTGCCAGTTTCGTCATAGTACCCTTCTTCACAGTCTAGACACGCTGCCATATATACTCCCCCTCTAATCTCTTCCCCCTCTACTGACTTTTTGTTTCTAACTGTTTTATTCCTAATGGTGTTTTTGTAGCTGCCTATCAATTTGAAATTATTTAGCTTTCTGTTGATGGGTGCAATAGAGTTGTTGTCTGGGACTGTAATTATTTTCTTTCCTACTAAATGTTCCTTTTCTATCCTTTCCCTCTCCCCAAAATAGTTTTTCCTTGCTTTGATGTGTGCCCACTCCCACCAATACTTAGGGTAGCCTAATCTCCTAAAACTCTCCCTCAGGTAATCCAGCTCTTCGTCTAAAAATTCGGGACTGCAAATCCTATAAGCCCTGATGGCCAGCCCTGTCATTAATCCTATTTTTATTTCTTTCCTATGATTGGAGAACCTATGTATGTATGAATTGGTGTGTGTCTTCTTCCTATATACCTTGAATTTTAAATTTTCCCCTTCCCTCTTGACCAGGACATCCAAGAAAGGAATTTCTCCCTCCTTCTCTTCTTCTATTGTGAACTTGGTGTGGGGCGAAAACCATTATATACAAAAAAATGGCGTGGCCATGGGTTCAAGTCTTCCACCAATTCTAGCTAATATCTTTATGGAATAGTTTGAAAAGGGGTAAAGTAAATAAAGGGAACTTAAATATCGTAAAATGGGTAAGATACGTGGATGATATCTTGATTATTTACAAGGGAGAAAGGGAAGATCTACACAAGTTTTTAGAAAACATAAATAAACTAAATGAACACATCAAGCGAAGGTAAATTTTTTAAAGATTGAAATAATCTTTAAACATATTTTTGTCTTAGAAATGGCTATTGGTATATTTCCATTTTTGCATATTTCATTATTATATGTCTGTGCTATCATATTACGTTAATCTTATAATTAGTGGTTTACAAAGTTTTGTGCTGGTGATTACTTAGCATTTTGTTAGTGCATACTTATTATTGAGATTTCAGAAAATATTTATATGGATTCCAGTCAGTAGTATTTTGGTGAACATTCGTGTTGAGTTTAATTAATCAGGTATATATTTAAAACTTGAGTGAAAGTTAATGGTTTGAATCTTACTTAACCAAATTGCTTTCTTAATAAATTAAAGTTTTGTGAATTAAACTTGATTAAGATATACTTAAATCTTACACTGTTATCAAATAATAGTAAATTTTTTTTGAGATTGTGAACTCTGCATATAACTTTTGAACTTAGAAATAAATCTGTTTGTTTAAAGTTTTAAAAGCACAGCGTTTCATTTTGACCACCAGTAATTAGAGAAATTAATGAATGTGTACAAGGTAATGGATATATCTGTTTGTTCACCTGAGACTTATCTAGGTAAAATAGAACCAGAGAAACTGTTATAGTGTTTGTTGACGAGATACCCATTTTCCACTAGTCTGTTTATAACTTGTTCATTGTTACCTCACCCGTAACTTGATAAAGTTACATTGATTTTCTCAAGTGATAAGTAAGTTTTATGGGATCACTGTACCTTTAGAGTATTCAGCCTTAATATATTTGTTATGAGGTTTCAAGTATCTGGTCGAAGTGAGGTAACTTTTTGGTCTTATTATTTGTGTAATAACCAGGTGCTTGATCACATCGTGACAATATATATAAATATATATATATATATATATATATATATATATATATATATATATATATATATATATATAAATATATATATATATATATATATATATATATATATATATATATATATATATATATATATATATATATATATATATATATATATATATATATATAATATATATATATATATATATATATATGTGTGTGTGTGTGTGTGTGTGTGTGTGTGTGTGTGTGTGTGTGTGCGTGTGTGTGCGTGGGTGGGTGGGTGTGTGTGTATATATATATATATATATATATATATATATATATATATATATATATATATATATATATATATATATATATATATATATATATATATATATATATATATATATATATATATATACATATATATATATATATATATATATATATATATATATATATGTGTGTGTGTGTCGTGTGTGTGTGTGTGTGTGTGTGTGTGTGTGTATGTGTGTGTGCTTTGCCCTGCAACAAGGTCAAATAGAGTCATAATCTCTTTCTATATCTGTTTTAAGAACAGTGCCATATCTTCTTACATCCCTAAGATTCTCCAGTAGTAATGGTCAGCATTTGGTCAGTACTTTCTTTCTCTCTCGTCAACTCCTCTCATGTTATATATCCTCAGACAAATGCCTACTGGAATAAAACGCCGAGATACAAACTAGACTTTATTTGTAAATTTAATGAAAGTATTTCAGCTAAAGCTACGGTCATGAAATGGAGTGTCTCACACCCAATAAAAATGGAAATCATATCAGAGGCAACTCAGACTCACAATCAATCAAATTTTGTCACCAAACAAAATAAAAAGGTTATAATTATTCTAGACCAAAATAAATGTCATATATTATATTAAAAAACACCACTTTCAAAATATTTGTCCTCACAGGACGAACCCAGAATTCCTGCTAAAAGAAACATAGCATATATGGTGTATAAAAGAAATCACCACTTAAAATGGAAAAATGCATAATGGAGAACAGAGGAGTTTCACCGCAAAGCAAAATGGTTATTCCACATAATGTCTGAAAAGATATGTGTTAATGAGTCATCTTACTCACATTCTATGTCTGCATGGAAACCGTTCCTCACAATGGCTGTTCCTATACACTAACACAGCTCAAAGAGCGAATCACACTAGCCACAAGTCGAAGTGAATAGTCACTGTATGGTTCCCCTCATAATATACCATTAGAGAGTGCACATATGCACGCACTCACTTAATAACCCCTCCCCGGAAGCGTGACGACCCATGAAGCAATCCGCGTATAATCAATAGATGGAGTAGCTATGGGAAATTCCCTTGGACCTGTATATGCGGATTGCTTCATGGGTTATTGTGAAGGGATTTCGATGTCTGAATGCCCTAGTGCGTTCAAACCTTTGTATTACCGTAGGTATGTAGATGATACTTTCCTTGTGTTTAATGAATTATCACATGTTGATTTGTTTTTTGAATATTTTAATTCTCGTCACGCTAACATTTCTTTTACTTGTGAGACAGAACAGAATAATAAGTTGTAATTTTTAGATGTACAGGTATACAGAAATAGTGGCAAATTTGAGACCTCTGTTTATATGAAAAGTACTTTTACTGGCTTGGGATTGAATTACCTCAGTTTTTCGCCAAAGTTGTATAAGATGAACTCAATACGCACTTTGCTCAAAAGAGCCTACAATGTTTGTTGTGATTTTAATTTATTTCATCAAGATATGGTTTTCCTCCACAATTATTTTTCTGAAAACCTCATATCCCATTTTTGTATTTTACAAAGTTCTGAAAAAATTTTTAAATGAAAAGTTTTGTCCCAGACCGGTGTGCAGTACTGCTAGTAAAGATGTAAAGTACATTAAATTGCCTTACCTTGGTCATAGTAGCTATATGGTCCGGAAAAAGTTACAAGAAATACTTAAGCATTGTTTCCCTCAAATTAGTTTCCGGTTTGTTTTCTGTAATCCTTTTACAATAAGATCACTTTTGAAAGAGAAGTCTACTCTGCCTGTGGACCTTAATTCCTGTGTTGTTTACTTGTTCACTTGTTCGCAGTGTGGTCTGCGATATATGGGCTCCAGTTCCCGCTGGCTCAGACACAGAATTTTGGAACACAGAGGTCTTTCTATTAGAACTAGGTTTCCCCTTTCCAAACCACCCTTTTCTGCCATTAGAGAACCCAGTTTAGCACAGGACCATCCTGTCACTGGACCTTTTAATTTCAGAGTCGCTGACTATTAAAAAGATGAAGCCGGAATTGAACAACAAGTCGTCTGGTATTCAACTAGCTATCGTGTAATTTCATAGTAGGTACTCAATTAAGTCGTTAAATATTTTACTTTGTGAGTGGTAGTTTGTTTACATTTCACCTTAGTTTTATTTTCATATTTTTATGTTTGTGTTTTTGATTTTTCGTTATTTTACGTCTGACCCTTTTTGTTTGTATTTACTTGTTCATTTTATATATTTCATTAGTATTTTTGCTGAAGATTTATTATGACAATTCATTTATTGTAATTTTATTGATTCTCATCCTTGTCGGTTTTTTTCAGCCTGATGAGGTTTTATACCTCGAAAGCTCGTACAATGAAAAATGTTCTTCCTGGTCTTGGCAATATTATTTACCATTAAGCTATATATATATATATATATATATATATATATATATATATATATATATATATATATATATATATATATATATATATATATATATATATATATATATATATATATATATATAATATATATAGTGGACTACGGTGGATGCCTTAAAGGCATCCACTGTAGACCACTATATATATGTATATATATATATATATATATATATATATATATATATATATATATATATATATATATATATATATATATATATATATATATATATATATATATATATATATATATATATATATGTATTAAGCTACAAACGTCCTTTAATATCCAATTCGATCTACCTCGGAAATAATATATTTTCTTATATGTTACCAAAGGGTTTTTTTTTTTTTTTTTTAGTTGATAATAAGTTCATCGTCCCGTGGGCTCGAACCAGCGAAGGACAAGAACTCACGACTACAGTGACGCCTTAACCCACAAATCCAACAAGTGAGGTATAAGTTCTTACCGACCCTCACCGACAGATCACCGTCGAACTCGGGTATTTGAATTTAGAATCGGTATCAACCCACCTCTGCCATGCTAACCTTGTAGTGTGCATTTGTCGCACGTAGCCATATTATGAATGAAATTTTATCACATCATCGTGATTCATATACAAGCATTAAGCTACTAACATCCTTTAATATCCAATTCACTTTACCTCGGAAATAATATTTTTTCATATATGTTACCGAAGGGGAATTTTTTTTTAGTTGATAATAAGTTCGTCGTCCCGTGGGCTTGAACCAGTGAAGGACAAGAACTCCTGACTACAGTGACGCCTTAACCCACAAAGCCAACAAGTGTGGTATGAGTTATTACTGACCCTCACCTAAAGATCACCGTCGGGTATTTGTATTTAGAATCGGTATCAACCCACCTCTGCCATGCTAACCTTGTAGTGTTTGTCGCACGTAGCCATATTATGTATGAAATTTTATCACATCACCGTGATTCATATATAAGCATTAAGCTACAAACGTCCTTTAATATCCAATTCGTTCTACCTCGGAAATAATATATTTTCATATATGTTACCGAAGGGGATTTTTTTTTTTTTTTTTTTTTTTTAGTTGATAATAAGTTCGTCGTCCCGTGGGCTCGAACCAGTGAAGGAGAAGAACTCAGGACTACAGTGACGCCTTATCCCACAAAGCCAACAAGTGAGGTATAAGTTATTATCGACCCTCACCTACAGATCACCGTCGAACTCTGGTAATTGTATTTAGAATCGGTATCAACCCACCTCTGCCATGCTAACCTTGTAGTATGTTTGTAGCACGTAGCCATGTTATGAATGAAATTTTATAACATCACCGTGATTCATATACAAGCAATAAGCTACAAACGTCCTTTAATATCAAATTCTCTCTACCTCGGAAATAATATATTTTCATATATGTTACCGAAGGGGAATTTTTTTTTTTAGTTGATAATAAGTTCGTCGTCCCGTGGGCTCGAATCAGCGAATGACAAGAACTCAGGACTACAGTGATTCCTTAACCCACAAAGCCAACATGAGAGGTATAAGTTATTACCGACCCTCACATACAGATCACCGTCGAACTCGGGTATTTGTATTTAGAATCGGTATCAATCAACTCTGCCATGCTAACCTTGTAGTGCATTTGTCCCACATAGCCATATTATGAATGAAATTTTATCACATCACCGTGATCCATATGCAAGCATTAAGCTACAAACGTATTTTAATATCCTATTCGCTCTACCTCGGAAATAATATAATTCATATATATTATCAAAAAGGAATTTTTTTTTTAGTTGATAATAAGTTCGTCGTCCCGTGGGCTCGAAATTATTATAAACTAAATAAAAAATTCCCCTTCGGTAACATATATGAAAATATATTATTTCCGAGGTAGAGGGAATTGGATATTAAAGGACGTTTGTAGCTTAGTGCTTGTAAATGATTCACGGTGATGTGATAAAATTTCATTCATAATATGGCTACGTGCGACAAACGCACTACAAGGTTAGCATGGCAGAGGTAGTTTGATACCCATTCTAAATACAAATAACCGAGTTCGAGGGTGATCTGTTGGTGAGGGTCGGTAATAACTTATACCTCACTTGTTGGCTTTGTGGGTTAAGGCGTCACTGTAGTCGTGAGTTCTTGTCCTTCGCTGGTTCGAGCCCACGGGACGACGAACTTATTATCAACTAAAAAAAAAATTCCCCTTTGGTAATATATATGAAAATATATTATTTCCAAGGTAGAGCGAATGGGATATTAAAGGACGTTTGTAGCTTAATGCTTGTATATGAATCACGGTGATGTGATAAAATTTCATTCATAATATGACTACGTGCGACAAACGCACTACAAGGTTAGCATGGCAGAGGTGGGTTGATACCGATTCTAAATACAAATACCCGAGTTCGACGGGATCTGTAGCTGAGGGTCGGTAATAACTTATAACTCACTTGTTGGCTTTGTGGGTTAAGGCGTCACTGTAGTCGTGAGTTCTTGTCCTTCGCTGGTTCGAGCCCACGGGACGACAAATTTACTATCAACTAAAAAAAAATTCCCCTTCGGTAACATATATGAAAATATATTATTTCCGAGATAGAGCGAATTGGATATTAAAGGACGTTTGTAGCTTAATGCTTGTATATGAATCACGGTGATTTTTATAAAATTTCATTCATAATATGGCTACGTGCGACAAATGCACTACAAGGGTTAGCATGGCAGAGGTGGGTTCATACCGATTTTAAATACAAATACCCGAGTTCGACGGTGATCTGTAGGTGAGGGTCGGTAAGAACTTATACCTCACTTGTTGGCTTTGTGGGTTAAGGCGTCACTGTAGTCGTGAGTTCTTGTCCTTCGCTGGTTCGAGCCCACGGGACGACGAACTTATTATCAACTAAAAAAAATTCCCCTTCGGTAACATATAAAAATACATTATTTCCAAGATAGAGCGAATTGGATATTAGAGGACGTTTGTAGCTAAA